>JANAVB010025600.1:1441695-1620640 GCA_029216955.1 Iris pallida
TATATATATATATATATATATATATATATATATATATATATATATATGGTTGTGGTGTTTGTGTGTCTTCCTCTCTCTAAATATATATATATACAAATATGTGTCCTATATATGTATACTGTATATATAACTGTGCGTGGGTGTGTCAGTTTAGATAGGGGTAGTGAGTGACTTAGGGGTTGAGGCTTGTGTGGTAGGCAGTAGCTAAATAGGAGCAGTAGCAGCATGTTGAAGCCATAGGATGTGTGTGTCATGATATACATATATGAATTACATATATATGAGTATGTGTTGGCTAAAAGGGAAGTAGTGAGCCTAATGTGAGAGAGTAATGTAGATAGGTAGAGAGTAATAGGGAATTGAGGCCCCTGCTATTTTAGTAGTAGGCAAGTGTAGTGAGGTAAATTTCCTATTTCAGTAGCAAGAGTAGGGGTTTAGTTAGCCTGCAGGATGGGAGTTTGGGCAGGGTACTGCCCAGGGTGCACTTCCAGTGGTTTAGGGACTGTTTTGAGCTCACATCAGTAAAAAGTGTAGGAGGAGAGGGTCACTAGAGTGAGGAAGATTAATATAGGATATACCTGTGTCTTGGTGCATGTATAAGGGTATGTAGATGGTGTGTGACTTGATTTAGATTTGGGTCAGGGACCTTGGTACATGCTGATGTCTAGTGCATCACTGAGTATTTATGAAGGAGTTCATAGAGTATAAGGAAATTTGTATGTGTGTGTGCATATATCCATAGAGAGTGGTGGTTAGCTATTTAGCTTGGAAGGTAGATAGTTGGTATGTAGGTAATTGGACACATAGATGAATAAGGATGATGAGCAGTGGTTACTGTTGGCTTGCCTGCACAAGCATCAACAGCAACATGAGGCTGCCTATATGCTGCTTCCTAGTTGCAGCAGAGCATGGGGCTCAGGTTCAGTAGAATGGCCATGGAGCAATAGCAACACCCTCATGCTACTTCCATCATCTGTATAGAAGAACAACATGAAATGCAAGGATAGGCAGCGTATAGGCTACATGCAGTGCACAAAACAGAGAATACAGAGACTTGGGGGTTGGCCATATATGACAGGTAATTTGAGGGCTTGAGTTTCAATTGTAGGGACTGAAACATGAGAAGAGTGATAGGAAGGGGGTTCCCTATCCTCGAAGTATCAGTGATTGGTAGTGAGGATGCCCATAGGCTCGAGTATCAGAGAGTCTTGGAGCGATGTATATCAGTTGGAGATAGGTGTAGGTATGTGTGTGATATGATACATAGGGTATGAGTTTCTCACTGAGATGTAATGTGTATATATATATATATATATATATATATATATATATATATATATATATATTGTGTGTGTTATAGACAATTAGTGAGTAGGTAAAGGAGGTAAGCAGTAGCAGTTGCCTATTCGTATAGGCAGTGTCAGTAGGAATGGAGTTCAGTCTTGATTTGAGATGGAGGGGATTGAAGTGTCAATCTCTAACTGACTTAGCAATCAGTTGGAATGATCTTGTTCAGCTTATTGACTGAACTGATAAGGAATGGGGGGTCTAATGTTCAGTTGGACTATAAGGAAGAGTAAAATGTGATGTATCAGTGAAGTAGTGGGAAATGCCATTTGTTTTAACTGATATTGCATTAGTTAACCAACTGATCTTGTATCAGTTAGATGTGGCAGATAGGAAGAAAAGGATTTTTACCAATGTATCCGTATAGGCTTGTAGGATATGAGAAGAGTTGGACATGTTGGGACTGACCAGAGATCAGTTTTGTACTGATTTCACATCAGTCAGTTGATTAATAGATGGAGAAGCAATAGCAGTGAAGAGGATGTGTTTAGTTCAGTTGGGCTGACCAGGGGTGGGGCTTGAGTTCAGTTATTGAGGACTGAACTCTGAAAAGGGAGCAAGGCTATATCAGTGGACTGTACAACAGTAGAGGGTATCAGTTGAGGACAGGTCTGTAGGGATCAGATGAGATATTGGGGGCTAGGGCACAGATACTTGAGGGTTTTAGAGTATCACTAGGACATTAGAGGTAAATAGGATTTGGGTATTACCATATAATGAATGCTTAGGTAATGTGTTTGAGATAGGGGAAATGAGGAGTGTGTGTGGTTAGCTACTGTGCCAGTAGCTTAGTTTATCAGTTAAGCTAGCAATAGAAGGAGGGCAACATTAGTAGGGTATAGCAAGATACGTGTGTTAGTATCAAGTGTGTGTAATTGGGTTAGTAGTGTAGGTAATGAGTAGGTTGGCAATAGGCACTAGGGAAAGACTAGTGAGGGTATCCTATGGGAAAAGGGAAGAGTGTAGCATAGATAAGGATTTGAGTATATGAGTGGGATATGGAATATGGTAATGATAAAGCATAGGTAGTATTTAAGTAATGCCTAGGTATTGAGCTAAGGTATGTATGAGATGCTAAGGTATTATAGGATATTATTGGGTACAAGTATTATACAGGTCTATATGCCTATACTCAGTGTTGGTATCCACCATGGATATAACCATAAGGTTTTAACCTGAAAATTTTCTAGAAGTAGCCATGTATTAGCTAGTATAACAATATAGGCCATCTAGGTAGGTATTTTGCAACCCAAAATTGGGAATTGACCCAATTGCTCTGGTTTGACCAAATTTTACTGAGTTTGACCTAGAGTTGATCCAATTTGACCAATAAATGACTTTATGACCTAGAATTGAACTAGTTTGACCTGTTTTCATTCCAAAAACTTGATATTGATACACCATTCCATATTTAGGTTTTCGAGGTACCATATCGAATACTGTTGATATTCCATACCAGATCTTAGGCGAGTACATTCTCTGGTAATTTTTTATTTTATGATATCTTCTATGTTTCTTGTATTTAGTGTAGATATCCCTGATTTCTTGACACATTGGTCACACGGATCGGTATTGTCTGGATCCCATCATGAGATATTATTCCTTGTCTGTCTTGGTATATCTTGTGCAAACCTCTTTGTTGTTCTTGTACATTATATGGACACCGATTTTTGCGAAGGCTAGCTACCTTTTCAGAAAATCCCGTATCGTAACGTATCATGGTTGGATCCACTATACTAGTCGGGGGCGGAGAGTATTAGTGTAGATATGTGATCAATACCCTCCTTGCATCAAGTCTTGAACCTTGAATAGTGTTAATCATACACTGCACGTATGATTAACCAGGCCATAAACTTTCGAATCAAGTTCCTAAGCTGAGCACATTTTGAAACTAGTGCTAACTCACATAGATAGAATTTTCTTGATTCCTGTACATGATATACTCTATTCTTTTGCTCTTACACTCATTTATAGTCTTGCTATGCCTTACCATATTCATGTACACATCACTTTACCTTGTATATTCTCTCTATTTACTGCTACATAGTCTTTATCATCTAAGTAGAACTGTTATTAGAAATGTATCTCGTTCCAAATCCTGACTGGATATATTTTTTAGACGACGAGGACGAGTGTACCACCTACTATGGTCCACATGACGTAGTGGGTATAGACCAGGAGACCCTAGTCCAGTAGGGGTTAGTTCTAGCCAAGGAGGCTCTAATGGTGGCTTATTTAGATTAGATTTGTACTGGACTTTGTCTCCAGATGACAACTCTTTCATGGTATTATTTTAGAGATTGTATTTGATATTGTTGACTCTGAGACTCTGGACTTGTATTATTTCTGTGTTAGACTTTTCTGGATGTTTTCATATCTTGTCGTCTTTATCTTTTTCTATCATTATCTTTCTTAGAATATTGTGATTGAGTGTGTTATATTTTTATTACTTGTCCTCCATTTAGAGTTGACTATCTCGACAGGTTTTGATATATAATTGTTAGTCAGATAGTTAGACCTAGATAGCGTTCTACCGCCGATGCTGCGGCATAGGCTGGGCGCTGTCACGCACTCGTGCCCCTACTCCGGGTGTGGGTCGTGACACGTTTCTAGTGGTGGCCCATTCAGGTCAGAAGTCACAATTAGTACGATGTCGTAGTGGTGCTCGACTTAGAGTGCTACTACGAGCCTGTTATAGGTTTAGAGGATATAGGCTATAGGCTAAGGATACTCAATCACAATTAGGAAACTTCCAATTTGCTTCTATACAACTATCATTTCTTGATGCTGATTATTTGTACTCTAATTGTTCTCCTTGATATAATCTTTCTTGTGCCATATTGACTTCCTTCTTTCGATCTGTCTTCAGGTTGGCGAAGGCCAGATCCCAGCGTTCGGAGCCGGTAGATACAGAGAGGTCTACTATGTCCCGCGGGCTTGATCCCGTTGCGTCTGTCATGCCCCGACCCGGAATCATTCGAATCATCGTCCTCGTAGGGGGCGTGATATCGTACGAGCTTGGAGTTACGCTCGTGTGAGGCAAGATGACAAGTTCTCAAATGGTTATCTTTGATTTGATATTAACAACGAAAGAAAAAAAGAGTATACGAAATAGTTCTCTTTATTGATATTCGAACTGAGATTACAAAGGCTTACGGTAGCCCAACAATATATGCCAGATTGGCTACAACACTCAGGTTCTCTCTTACCCATAAAGGATTTCACTGTTCCATATATCATGCCTTCAATATCTCGGCCGCATCAATCCTGTTGCAAGTCCGAGCGTCAATACGATCGCACGCTTCAAACGCTATGACATTTCATGCCTCTGTACGATCAAGCGAAGCTTTGCCGCGAGCAATCCATTCTATGCACCCTACATGAAAAGCTGGTAGGGGATCAGTACGTTCGTCCTCGCATGTAATGATGAAAAGACCAACTTTCTAAACCGACATTTTAGTATTTATGTTCAATCATGCAACTTAGCTTATGATCTTGCTATATTCTCCTTAGGGTCGATTTTATGGCATATTCGAAAGTGATAAAGCATGTTATCATGCAAGCATGTTATTCGAATTAAATAGGCAAGTAGGCAAGCAATTTTATATTTGTTTCGTGGTGCGACTTCTTGCCAACGTCGACGCACTCGTCCTTACACCGACGCAAGGTGAATACGCCCCATTCCTTCCCTGTCATGTTAAAAGTGCACTCTATGTAGGATCTATGTGTAAAGGATACATACGTGCCTATATTTTCACCCTATCGTTCCTTAACTATATGAAGGTCGTTGGCATATTCGCGCTAGAATGGACTAAAAGTTTCTCTTTTCTTTTCTTTCTTTTCTTTCTCTCAAATTGGGTAACCCGGTGCTTCACGGGTTGGGTTACTATCCCAAAAAACCGAAGACATACCGCGTGCATACCATCATTTGTGGCTTTTCACATCTATAACCGGTGTCTAGTCGTTTTACATATGAGCGCCCATCAAAGATTATATCCCTTCTAGGCCAAATGGTCCCGGTACCCCCGCGCACCCGTTCGGAGGGAACGTTCCATGTACGGAAGATTATCGCAATTATCTCAAGTCCATTCAACCATGCAACAGACTATTATTCAAACAACCAAACATAGTCCTGAGTCCGAGACTCAGACTTTATCATCTCGTACTTCTTCCATTAACTTTCTATGTTCTTACATTTCATATTTTGTTTCAATGTTCAATGGCATCTTGCCTCAACTCAATGTTCGTCAACCGAACGACCCGAAGGTCCCAAACACCTTTCGAGGCATCATGCCACATCTGACAGTTCCCTCACCTACATGCCACAACTGTTCTCTTCACAACGAAGCCATCTTTTATGATCTCGTGCACGTACGCACATTTTGACACGTTTATCATATTTTCTATCACGTCATGCACTTGCTGTACACATCGAAGCCGTATTTTCATGTTCTATGCCTTAGTGTTCAATGTACATGGCTCGTACACTAGGGCACTCGCCTATATTATCTTTTAATGTGCTAGCCTTTCTAACTCGTACATGAGGGCACGGAATGGCTCGTGCACGAAGGCACTCGTCGAATACAGTTATTCTATGTTCTTGCGACTTGCGCACCGAGGCGCTCGCCTTTTAATATCCAATGTTCCATAGCAACTCGTGCATTTGATGCACGTTTCATTTTAATTGTTCTAACTAGTGTTCAACACACACTATAATTTATCTTCCGATCGAACCACGTCCGTGGCGTCGATAGGTTAACTTAGCATACAATGATACATTCTGACATAGGCATGAAGGAGTAAAAAGAAGAGTCAGTCCTTCCACCTTAAACCGATACGCCTTGTTGTTTGTCGAGCCGATGCGGCTCGATTTCATAACTTTGTTGAACGGTCAAATCCTATGACTTAGCCATTCGAGCACTTCTTGTTTTATTGAACTACTCGATCAATTCCGGCCTACCGTGTCCAAGTCCCACCCCGTTGCGAGGTGGTGATTTGGGTTTTGCGGACCCGTTGCGAATGAGGCAAAATATCGACCTCTAATATTTTAACGTAAACGGATAGCCTGCACATGAAACCAACTAAAATCAATACTTGCATCTATTTGGACTTGCGCCTTGGGTAGATTTGATTTCTTAGAATCTTCGAGCCGACTCAACGCACTTATCCTTCGGGGCAATGCGACGCTTCACATCGATTCAACTCGATGCATTTCTTTAGGACAATGTAACTCTTCGCATCGACTTAGTTTGGTGCATTGCTCGAGACAACTAACTCTCGTATTAATTTGCATTGATACATTTTATTTGGTCAATATGACTCTTTGAGTCAACATCTCAGCGTAATGCGCCGTATGGAGTGGGGCATTACAAAATATACCACTCAAAACAAGGTTCGTCCTCGAACCAAAACCAACACTCCGATTAAGTGTTTTATAGATCGTTTCACGATCTCATCCCACCAATGTTGTTCAGTTTCACACTATCTTACAAGCTTTTCATTAACATTTTAAAGTCTTTTCCGCAGATCGATTTGAATTTTGTATACAACTCAATTTGGATCCGTAACTATATTCAAGGCGTCCCAAAGATATATGTATTTCGACCAAGTCCAGTGGTAGCAAATTGGAACAAAGCTGACAGGTAATTTCAATCCTATGCTTGCCATCCCGTACTCCCCATCGGACTTATCTTTAGCAATTGTTCTCAAAATTTTATCGCATGCGTTTATTCAATATATATGCGATTCATTCAATAAGTCACTGCAAGCGACACGATTCAAAATCGTATTTCTCATTTCGTATGTTTCGTATGGACTATCGATCCTATACGTTGCGTCGAGCCGTCGTACATCCGATCGTAACGATCCTCCGCAACACCTTGCGTTCGAAGTTGCCACCCAACTATTTCCGAAGTCTGGCTATGCAATTTATCTCGATACGATTTCCTTTGTTGACTTACAAGTGCATCAACATTCAGGATTACGCTCGCTAGGTTACTTACCTAGACACCGTGCTTAAATTCTTCCAACGCAACTTTAAATTGATATTGCACAAAGGCCACAATCTATCCGACACAACAGTTTACATCGAGGCGACAGTGCTCAAGGCAACAATCGCTTTGACTCAAAGTCTCTATGATGCATCTTACATTCGATTCCTATCGAGTAGGAAATTTCTAGCCAAATTCTAAACTTGTCCGTCTTGCAACATCGAATATAAGTTCGATTCACGCAAGCTCAATTATAAAATAAATCCAAATCTAACGACATAACGCATAAGTCATTTCCTTATCGTTTTCTCTTATGTATAGCAATATTCTCACAATCGCCTATCCGAATCACCAAGTTCATTGGTGAATTTCTAGCATCGACCAACATAACCATTCAAGCATTCATCCGACGAATACTCAAAAATCTAACTATATCATTCTCAATCGAAAGTTGTTCCAACAATTTTCGATCGCCTAGACTTATCGGCAGCATGCACCACATTATATTTGTTATCGATGCAATTTCATATGCGATATCGCATGGATCATGTTACGGTCTACAACATTCAATTTGATTTGGCGCCAAGGTTTCTAGGGTCAGGTGCCCCAAAACTACGCTCGATAATTGTGGATCATTAATGAAGGACAATTTACTACGAACCCTGCTATATCTTATTTCGGAGCCAAATCGCGTTCCGACAATTTCTATGCGACTACCCAATTTCAAAAAAACCATTTCTATCGATGCAACTGATGCGCAACTATCCTCTGAGTAAAGCCATGCACTACCGTCGATGATTCTACAATTCATGAAGCATCTACTCGCATTGAGTTCGAGTTTATCTTATTTGCGGTCGACACACGAGATGCTATATGCATCGAACAATCATCGATGACTTATAGTCTTGTCTTGATCACTCACAAGGTTCATGATCGACCAATTCGTTCATTCTCGTATTATTATTTATAAAATTTTGATAGCGCGAGGCACACTCCATTTTGTATTCTCACATCGTGCTTACGTTTCCTTACGTATCGATCTCGATACGTCGTATCAGTTTCGATAGCGTAAGGGTCAACTTTGATTCTGTTTCAACGTCGACAACTTGTATTACATACGTCCAAGTTCTCCATAAACATTTTCGTACGTCTCGAATCGTTTCTCGATTCGTTGCATTCCGTTACACTTCGATCGCGTAACCAAGTTACCGATTTTTTCGACGTCGTGCCCTCGAGTCATGTAATCGTGCCCTCTAAGTTTTATATGATTTCGTCATGCTCACAGTGAGTCTCGTCTCGACATGACCTACTATCTTTCTTAGGCGCAGCTATCCGAATCAACCAATGTTTTTATTGAAATTGCAAGTCGTGCGATTCGATTACACTTTGTATCGGCTAACATTTCTATCGAGATCGTAAGTCGTGCGATTCGATTTTGACTCGCACATTCTATCATTTTTGTCGAGATCGCAAGTCGTACGACTCATTTATAAGTTCATGTTTTCCTTTCCCGTCGATCCATTATTGCTTCAAGGCATAATCGTTCCGCTAGTCTCGATCGTTTGACCGACTTATAAATTTTCGTATGATGTATCATTCATTGATACGAGTACCCACCATATCGTTCCAACTGATTATCGAAGAACATTTGCATCAACATACCATCATACAAATTTCCAATCGAGTCTCAGTACTCTCCTATCCATTGCGGACAAACCTTCCGCAATTCTCACAACGCGTCGATGCAATTCATCGCACAAGGGGTATATCATATACCACTCAGAATCGAGTCATTCATCGCATACGTGGTATGGCATATACCACTCAGAAATCAAGCAATTTCTCTCGCACAATACTCGGTATGAACTAACAATCTCTTTCGCGTCACGATTTCCGCAGTGATCGTGCTTGACCACAACCGTAACTTTGACTAATCAAAATCCGACACAATTCAGCCAATGTTTTCATTTGCCAACACAAGTTCGGTGTGCAACCGAACGATTCGTTCTATCGATTTATGATTTCAGTTTCTTTCGTTACATCTCGTACAACGATTCATTTTCGATATCCATTGCACTCTGTACAGCAATTTTACTTTGACATGCATTGAACCACGTGCAACGATTTACTTCCGATATTCATTGCACCTCGTGCAACGATTCATCTTCGACTCCTGTTGTACCTTTGCAATAATTTATTCTCGATATTTAAAGTCAATGCTCAATTCCGTTCAACACATTCGATATTGATTTATCACTTTCATTGCAACGCATATTCACAATCAACTCGTTGTACTTCTTGCAACGCATTATTTAAGTTTTCGCATTGGTGCAACCAATATTCACAACCCATTGTACTTCATGCATCGTTTCATTTCTCATTTAACATGTTAGATTGCAACAACAACATCTTAAATCGCAATTCACAATTTGTTGCACTTGCAGCAACTAATATTTCACAGCTCGTTGCATTCAATGCAACGAAACGTTTAACGAATTTCTCCGCAACATCATGTAAATTCGAAGTACTTGCGGCAACGTTACCCGACTTTGTATTAGACTTATTGTATGGAACATCCAGTACGGCATCGAGTAGAGTCAAGAGTGATTCGATTGGTGGTGGGCAACTCTTTGGAATTGAAACGAATCAACGCATCCTGAGAAAATTGAGCCTAGAGCTCTGATACCAATCTGTCACGCCCTGACCCAAAATCATCCGAATCATCGTCCTCGCAGGGGACGTGATGCCGTACGAGCCTAGAGTTGCGCTCGTGCAAGGCAAGATGACAAGTTCTCAAATGGTTAACTTTGATTTGATATTAACAACGAAAGGAAAATAGAGTATACGAAATAGTTCTCTTTATTGATATTCGAACTGAGATTGCAAAGGCTTACGATAGCCCACCAATATATGCCAGATTGGCTATAACACTCAGGTTCTCTCTTGTCTACAAAGGATTTCACCGTTCCTTATATCATGCCTTCTATATCTCGGCCGCATCAATCATGTTGCAAGTCCGAACGTCAATACGATCGCATGCTTCAAACGCTACGGCATTCCATGCCTCTGTGCGATCAAGCGAAGCTTCATCGCGAGCAATTCATTCCCTGCACCCTGCATGAAAGCTGGTGGGGGATCAGCATGTTCGTCCTCGCATGTACTGACGAAAAGACTAACTTTCTAAACCGATATTTTAGTATTTATGTTCAATCATGCAACTTAGCTTATGATCTTGCTATATTCTTCTTAGGGTCAATTTCATGGCATATTCGAAAGCGATAAAGCATGTTATCATGGCAAGCATGTTATTTGAATTGAATAGGCAAGCAGGCAAGCAATCTCGTGTTTGTTTCGTGGCACGACTTCTTACCAACGTCGACACACTCGCCCTTGCACCGACGCAAGGTGAATACGCCCTATTCCTTCCCTGTCATATTATAAGTGCTCTCTATGCAGGATTTATGTGTGCAGGACACATACGTGCCTGTACTTTCAACCCATAATTCCTTAACTATATGAAGGTCGTTGGCGTATTCACGCCAGAATGGACTAAAAGTTTCTCTTTTCTTTTTTTCTTTTCTTTCTCTCAAATTGGGTAGCCCGGCGCTTCACGGGTTGGGTTTCTATCCCAAACAACCGAAGACATACTGCGTGCATACCATCATTTGTAGCTTTTCACATCTATAACCGGTGGCTGGTCGTTTTACAGATAAGTTCCCATCAAAGATTACATTCCTCCTAGGCCGAACGGTCCCGGTGCCCCGGCGTACCCGTTTGGAGGGAACGTTCCATGTACAGAAGATTATTATAATTATCTCAAGTCCATTCGACCATGCAACGCACTATTATTCAAACAACAAAACATAGTCCTGAGTCCGAGACTCAGACTTTATCATCTCATATTTCTTCCATTAAATTTCTATCTTCTTATATTTCATACTTTGTTTCAATGTTCAATGTCATCTTGCCTCAACTCAATATTCATCAACCGAACGACCCGAAGGTCCCGAATACCTTTCGAGGCATCATGCCACATCTGACAGTTCCGTAACCTACATGCCACAACTGTTCTCTTCATAACGAAGCCATCTTTTATGATCTCGTGCACATACGCACGTTTTGACACGTTTATCATCTTTTCCTTTACGTCGTGCACTTGCTGTACGCATCGAAGCTGTATTTCCATGTTCTATGCCTTAGTGTCCAAAGTACATGGCTCGTGCACTAGGGCACTCACCTATATTGTCTTTTAATGTGCTAGCCTTTCTAACTCGTGCACGAGGGCATGGAATGGCTCGTGTACGAAGGCACTCGCCGAATACAGTTATCCTATGTTCTTGTGGCTTGCGCACCGAGGCGCTCGCCTTTGCAATATCCAATGTTCTATAGCGACTCGTGCATTTGATGCACGTTTTCATTTTAATTGTTCTAACTAGTGTTCGACACACACTATGATTTATCTTTCGATCAGACCATGCCCGTGGCGTCGATAGGTTAACTAAGCATACAATGTTACATTCTGACTTAGGCATGAAGGAGTAAAAAGATGAGTCAGTCCTCCCACCTTAAATCGATATGCCTTGTTGTTTGCTGAGCCGATGCGGCTCAATTTCATAACTTTGTTGCACGGCCAAATCCTCTGACTTAGCCATTCGAGCACTTCTTGTTTTATTGAACTACTCGATCGGTTTTGGCCTACCGTGCCCAAGTTCTACCACGTTGCGAGGCGGTGATTTGGGTTTTGCGGACACGTTGCGAATGAGGCAAAATGTCGACCTCTAATATTTCAGCGTAAACGGATAGCCTGCACGTGAAACCAACTAAAATCAATACTTGTATCGATTTGGACTTGCACCTTGGGTAGATTCAATTTCTTAGAATCTTCGAGCCAACTCAAGCACTTATCCTTCGGGGCAATGCGGCGCTTTGCATCGGTTCAACTCGATGTATTTCTTTGGAACAATGTAACTCTTCGTATCGACTTAGTTCGATGCATTGCTCGGGGCAACGTAACTCTCGTATCGATTCGCATCGATACATTTCATTCGGTCAATGCGACTCTTTGAGTCAACATCTCACCATAATGCACCGTGCGGAGCGGGACATTACAGCGTCTACTGCAGTCAGAGTAACGACAACCGCTTTCGAGGGTGCTCCTCTGCCAGTTACGAGTACCATTCCTGAGGTCGCTGCAGGTGCTCCTACCACAGTACCGGGGGTTACAGCAGGAGCCGTTGTTGGTGTTCTTCCTCCTCCTACGCAGTGGACTTCTCCATCTGTTGATGAGGATCTGCGTCCTCCGCCTCCAGTACCTGCCGACATGGGACATATGTTCTCCTTCTTTCGGGAGATGTTTGAGGCCTGTTTGCAAAAACAAAAGTATAGAACTTTATTGATACAAACTGTAATAAAGATTACAAGAATTCTGGGAAAATTACAACTGTAGGAATCCAATCTCGATGACGATTGCTTTATCCCTTGGACGATGTGAACTGTAAAGACGAAGCCTTTGAAGTTGAAAACAACTCTGGAAACTGAAGGCAAAAGCCTCTGAAGTTGAAGACAAAAGTCTCGGAAGAATGCGGCAGCACTTTAGCAAGAACTCCTAAACTCTCTGATTTCTGATTTTTTTTTCTGATCTTGATATCTGATCTCTGATCTCTTGAATGAAGACTTGAAACTCTATTTATAGAGTTCTGGAAATAACTAACTTTCAGTTATTTTGGACTGCGCATGATGATTTGCGCAGCATTGGTTTGCGCAACATTGATTTGCGCAGATAGTTACTGGATCGTGGGCCGATTATCATGGACACATGGCATGATTTGATAGAAATGCGCATGATCGTGCATAAACAGTTGCCACGTAATGAACAATCGATGGCATGAATGCCACGTGTAACTTAACAGTTACGTTTGATAGAGTGCGCAGAGTTGAATTGCGCATACATGGTTTGTGCAAACTCAAACTGCGCAGGATTGGTTTGCGCTGCCAGCTGTCAGCCGCCCTCGAGCACTGTGCGGCGCAGGAAACGAACAGACTCCTTGTTATCCGCGCTGTCAGTTGTCAGAAAAGATTTGATTTGATTTAGTAATGATGACTTCTGCCACGTCAGCTTGCGCAATCGGTTGTGTGCGCAAATTAGAATGCGCAATCGGTTGGCTGCGCAATCTGTTGTCTGCGCAATTCAACAAGATGATGTATATTTTGATTTCTTGATTTTGTTGATTGATGCAACTTGATTTTTTAGGACCTACAAGACCCCCTTCAAAGTTTTCGAAAGTTGATTTGATTCAAAGTTTCGAAATACTTTGAATTTTTGAATTTTTGAATCAAGTTGCGCATGATGATGGGCTGTCTGCGCAAAGCGAAGTATTCCCCGATCTTAGGCGCAATCCAAGGCAGCCGTTTCGTATTTCAAAGGCTATAAATAGCCCACTTCTTCATTTCATTTTTTTTACTTTGCCTCTTTCGTGCTTTGAGAGAAAAATTCCCGAACCCTTTCTGTCTTCTTTCTCCGACGACTTCCATGGCGCCCCGACGATCTAATGTTGCCGCCACCGCCGCTGCGAAGGGAAAAGCTCCGGCCGAATCCTCTGACAGAGTTGCTCGGCGAGCATCTCGACATGAGTCTGCGCACCCTGCTCTGATAGGTAGTAAAACCGATCGAAACCCCTTTTTAGGGTGTTTTGACTTCCTTCGATCTTCGAAACTCATTTCTTTTTAGAGATGAGTTCAACTTGCGCCACCCTTTTTAGGGTTTTTTGGTTGCATAAACAGTCAGTCTTCATTTTTATGAAGACTGTAATCCTGCGCAATCTATCGAATTGTGCTGACAGAAAGTCAGCGCAATCGATTGATTTGCGCTGAATGTCAGCGCAATCGATTGGTTTGCGCACCCTATTATGATGCGCAAACTAATGTTGCGCAATCCATATTAGCGCAATCTGAGGATTGTGTACTCTTCTGTTTTGCTTGTCTGAAAAATAGAGTTTTTGACTTGTACTGATCTTCCTCTGTTTTTGATGCAGTTGAAACCAATGAAGATCCAAACTATGAACATTTTGTGGGAACTTTGTCTGAATCTGAATATAAAGAAGATTTGTCTCACGTCCATTATCCTCAATATGATCTGCCGACTTCTCGTCAGGCAATATTGATTTCTCAGGACAACGAAACTTTAATGTGTCTGATGAATGGACAGCCTCTGGAATCAGCAGATGCTGTTATCCACAAGAAACCCTTATTCTTGTTTGGTGACGCCTTTGAAAAAGTCTCCCAGCCTAGGCCAATGATGGAGGAGATGGTAGTCCACCGGGAAGACAGATCATTCTTCATTCCTAAAATTGCTCGATGCCTTCCTTTGTCACGGTATGCTCATGCGAGCTACCCAAGGAAAATGGATTGGAACATCACCCTTCTCCAGGATGCTCGTGCAGGGAAGATCTTTGTAAAGAAGGTTAACGGGAAAGATATGTTTTACAGCTCTTCTGACAGATACAGTGTTATGTTGAGAGGTTTGAGACCTAGCTGTATTCCACCGGAAAACTCCTCTATGCTGATGCCCGTCAGAACCCCTATATTCGCAAATGAATTTGCGAAGGAAGAAGGAAGATACCCTGAACAGGATATCAGAATGACTGGATTAGTGAATCCAGATTACAAACGATGGAATTGTATTGCAAATTGGGTTCTGACAACCTTCCAAGACAAACTTCAACAAATTAACCTGTTTCAAGCAGTGCATGCCACTGTATACGGGTTTGCTCCTAACCCTCAAATGTTTTTGGCCTTGGCTGAGCGATACAATTACAGAACAGGAACCTTCATGACCCCGGGTGGAGAGATGGGGTTTGCACTCCATGAGATGAAGTACATCTCATACTTGCCCATGGCGGATGCTCCATATGAGGAGTTTGTTCCCACAAATGACGAGTTGGAGAAACTCAGAAAAGAAAATGCAGAAATGGTAGCAGTGTTTGAAGAACTGCTATGCCATTACAAAATTTGCTCTTTGTACTATAAGAGTGCTACGGCCAACACTTGCTATTCTTCGAAGTGGTTGCCATATTTGTTCTTAAATCATATTGAAGAGAAGAAAACCAAGGAAAATGACAAATGTTACCCTCATTTTTTCAAACCCTTGATTAACACGGAAGTCATGAAGATGATGGAAGAAAGTAAACATTATGATAAGGAAATGAAGGATGATTATCAATGTCCACCTTTAAAGAAAGGTGACATTTTGGAGAGTTTTTTGAGAATGGGTTACAGACCCATGTCCAAAGAAGCCCAGTTAGCAGGGTTTCTGACACACTGGCTCAGACGATTCGTGGTCCCGGGATCTAGTGCAGTGGACCGTTTTCATCACGGTGTACTTTTTGCTGCCGTCAAGCTAGTCTTCGGTTATAAGGTTGACTTGTTATCGGCAATGACCTGCAGATTGAATGCGAGTCTTCGCTTGTATGTTGACTCGATGCTGAAGGCAAAGGGAGAGAAAGAATTCCCCCGTCTCGAAATGCCGTACACTTATCTCTTTGGATGGTTACTCCTCCACTATCCAACTTTAATGGACCCTGGTATGGGACCAGTAGATGGCAGCTTCTTGCGCAGATATTCTCAGGGTAAATGGAAGTACACCTCTCTGAGTGAATGCAGATTCGTTTTAAATTTGAACAGAGGATGGAACTTCTGTTGCGCGCCTCTCCCGGCCGGTCATGACCAGATGCCACCCAACATGGTAGATTCAAAACTGCAGCCCTTAAACCGTGTGGCCTTTGAATGGTTGAAGACAATTCGACCATCTCATTTAGTATACCGCTTTGAAGAAGAATGCTTTTTGGAACCATACCTCCCTAGCCGTTTTGCTAGACAATTTGGGTATGATCAGTTCCACGTAGGGAACGCAATCACCTGCCTTCAGGGCAAGGGTTTCTTGATTGACGGGGCCCGAGCTTGGGCCTACTACAATGCCCGTGACACAAAGGCTACCTTCTCTATGCCACCAAAGAGCACTCCTCAAGGGCCTCGGATGCTCTTTACATACTCGGTATTCTACACATCTGCAAATACTTTTGCCGAGAACTTTAATCTCGCCGATAGTTTTGCTTCTGCGATAAGATTGAGGAAAGGGAGGATAGCTTTATCAATCCCTGCCAATGATGAGGCAAACGAACCGGCGGATGAACCCCTAGAAACTTCAAGAGAAATGATGTTCCAACAAGAGATAAACGCAGCAATGCGGATCTCTCTAAGAGTGGAAAAGTCTCCTGCCAAGAAAAGAAGAAGAGAGGAGCCTCCTGCTCCTGCAGCAAAGAAGAAATTGGTCTTGGAGCATTCTTCTGATAAAGTGACTACAAGATCCCAATCTCGGCAGCTAGCCGAGACAAATCAAGAAGTTACTACTACACCAACTTCTGTACAGAAGCAAACAGCACCAATAAATGTAGAGAGTCCCGATAGACCTCTACACAGAAAGAAGAAGAAGTTGGTTACCAGAAGAAATTTAGAAGCCTCTTCTTCCAAACAACTCCTGACTTCAGTAGATGCTGCAGCAGGATTTATAATGCCATCTCCCACCCCTGTTTCTGAATCAGGGAATAAAATCCTTGAAGAGACTGAACAAAGGGGAGATCTTGACCCCAGAACTGAAGTTGAAATACTCAGAGAAAACATCATTGAAGAGGAGCTAAATATTACACGACCCCTTTCACCTGTCGTGGAGACGACTCAGCTTCCTCCTACCCCAAAGACTCTTCGTGAAGAAGAAGAGCATAAAATGATCGAAGCTTTAGAAGATTGTTATAGCCTGCAGGAGGATCTCACCGCAACTGACAGTGGGAATGTAGCCCAAGAAGAAGAAGAAGATAAGGATGAAGAAAGCTCTTCGTCTGGAAATATTGATAAGTATATACAGAATCCTAAAGGGGACAACGAAGAACACATATCTCTTGAAACCGCCGACGATGCTTCGGATCCTAAAAAGGATATTGAAGTAGAGGCGTTAGTAGAAAAGGTTGTTAACCCTGATGAAGACGTCGAGATAGAAGTATCCCCTGAAGAAGTGGCTGGTGAAGATGTTCAGCAAGAGAGTCCCGCTACCGAACCCCAAGGTATAAAATGATATTTAACAATCTTCTTTCTTTAAAATAGATTGATATCTAATATCTTCATTTGTAGTTCTTGCAGGTCTTGATACTCTACCAACACCTCCGAGGGACCTGGTTATGGTGCCTATTCCAACGGTAGTTGTTAGTAGTAGCCATCACTTATCTTGCGGCTCTGAAGCGGGCAGCAGCCAAGCTGTCGCAACTGAAGCTACTTCCGTTCAACGGGAGTCTATTCCGGCAGAAGATGCAGTTGTTGTTAGATCAAATCAAGGTAAGACTGTTTTTATTTGATCTTTTTGTTTATTGGCAAATTAGTAAAATAATAATTTTACTTTTTGCAGAAGAACAAACAGGAGGAGCAACCAGCTCTACTTTGGCTCCTTTATTTAAAGAGCCCATCATTCAGCAGCAAAGGTTTGAGCAACCGAATACTCCATCCTCAACAGGGGTAGCTTCGACTCCCGGAACCATAGCCATCAATCAGCAAGTTGTCCAATCTTTTACCAGATGTTTCTTTGAGTCATTGGGATCTCTTGTCCGTAAAATAATAGAGAAGGAAGGAGCTAACTTCATTATGGTTAGGGACCCCACTTCTTTCCTGATAAAAGCCATAAGAGGCCAAGGAGACGAAGCCCAAGCCGTTCTTCTTGAACATATATTAGATGAGTTGGAAGTATCCATAAGGAAATATAAAGAGCTCAAGAAGAAGAATATAGACTCTCTGGTGCAAGCTGAATATGAACGACTAGCCCAAGAAGCTGATATAGAAAGGATAAACCTTCAGAACCTTTTAGAACTCATTCTGCAAAGTCAGCAGAATTCAACTCAAAGATAGAATCAGTTACTTTGGCAGCTGAGAACAAAGGACAGAGGCTTGCTGAATTGAAAGCAGAAATTATTCGCCTTCAGAAGGAATTTGAAGAAGAAACTGCCAATCAACGATTTATGATTGAACAACTCAATGTCCTAATTCAGGAGAAAAATGAGTATGACGAGACTCATAGTGCTGAAATTACCCGCAGGACAGTAGATATGCCCATCTTTGATGAAGAAAATGGGATGGAGGAAGCAAGAATGAGAGTAACAACTAGTCACGAAGAAGAGCTGCAGACCTTGAAGCAGCAAATTGACAATCTGATTGTCCCTCCTTCTTGATTTTGTATTTGTGTTTTATTGCTATAGCTACATTTTTGTAATGTCCCGTATTTTGATATAAAAGACATTTTGTTGTGGCTCCATTATTTATTGCATATCTTATTTAGATATAAATAAATAGAGATAGAAAATATATTCAGAGGTGCAAGACATGATATATTTCTTGATAATTTTGTAGAAAATAATTATATTCATTATATCTGCTCAGAGGTAATATGGACATGGCAGAATATATTGAATATTATTATTTCGATTTTGACAACTTAATCGAAAACGACAAGTTGCTAATGTAGATAATGAACGATGATGAATCGTCAATATTTGTGAAAATGAATGAACGGGAAGACCATCAAATGATGGATGACAATGAACGGGTGAACCGTCAAACGAATATGATAAATGAACGGATGAACCGTCGGGCCTTTAATGAACGGATGAACCGTCTGATGAATGTGATAAATGAACGGATGAACCGTCAAATGAATATGATAAATGAACGGATGAACCATCGGGCTTTAATGAACGGATGAACCATCTGATGAATGTGATAAATGAACGGATGAACCGTCAAATGAATATGATAAATGAACGGATGAACCATCGGGCTTTAATGAACGGATGAACCGTCTGATGAATGTGATAAATGAACGGATGAACCGTCAAATGAATATGATAAATGAACGGATGAACCATCGGGCTTTAATGAACGGATGAACCGTCTGATGAATGTGATAAATGAACGGATGAACCGTCTCTTCGTTATTTGAGGAACTTCTACCTATAAATATAACAGAAGTCTGACAGGAATGAACACTTCTGCTTTTCAACATAAAAATGTTGTCCGGAGAAGCATCTAAGAAGGCCGAGATCGCCCCGAAGGTTGAGAAGGGCACTGAAGAGCGCCCTGTCGATCCAATCCAGCCGAAGGAGGCAAAAGCGGGCGAAGGTCCGTCTGCACCCCAGCCGCCACGGGATATCTTGGACTTCCTGCTCGAACCAGGAAAGACTGAAGAAGAAGAAGCCATGAGGATGGCCGCCTGCAAATTCCTCGTGGGTTCCAGCAAGGAGGTTCTTAGCTCTTTTGCTGATCATGTCTTCGAGAAGGACGGCAGTGGCCCGCGTCCCAATGTAGAGAAAGATGATAGTGACCTTTAACATTATGTACTATCATCTAATGAAATAAAATTTGCATTTTATTTATGAACTTGATTCTGTTTGACAATTTTACAAGCATTTACATTTATACATAATACTTCTTGAGAAATTTGCCATTGATAGGCATCATGGCAATTCGACCATCGAGCTCTGAAAGTTGATAGGCTCCATTTGAGAAGACTTTGCTTACAACATAGGGACCTTCCCATTTCGCATCGAATTTCCCTTTGCTCATATGAGTCATAGTCATAGGACGTCTGACTGCTAGAACAAGTTCTCCTTGCTGAAATGCTCTGACTTTAACTTTGCGATTGAAAGTCTTTGAGATGCGGGCTTGATATAGCTCAATATGCTGTTGAGCCATTAATCGCTTCTCATCTAACGCTTCTAACTCTTGAAGTCGAAGAAGATCGTTGTTCTCTGTAGTAAGCTCGTTAGCGACGGCAATCCTTAAAGAAGGAATTTGCAGCTCTAAAGGAAGAACGGCTTCACAGCCATACACTAAAGAGAAAGGTGTAAAGCCTGTTGGATTACGGACTGTAGTTCGATAGGTCCAAAGACATTCGCCAAGTTTCTCGCTCCAGTTCCGTTTGTTAGTGGAAACAAACTTCTTGAGGAGTTTAATGATAGTTTTGTTAAAAGCTTCAGCTAAACCATTAGCGGCAGGATTGTATGCTGTTGAAGCAACATTATCAATCCGATGATCATCGCAGAATCTAGTGAACTTCTGACTGATGAACTGAGGTCCATTGTCATGAATGATTCTTCGGGGTACACCAAATCTATAGATGACGTGGTGTTTAACGAAGTTGATGACACTGCTAGTCTTAACCTCAGTTAGTGGTATAGCTTCAGCCCACTTGGAGAAATAATCAGTTATTGCCAATATGAACCGATGTCCTCTAGAAGAAGGAGGATTAATAGGCCCTATGATGTCCATACCCCAAGCTTCAAAAGGCCAGGAAGCAGCCGTCGGGTGTAAGAATTCTGATGGTTGATGAATGAAGTCTGCATGGATTTGACAAGCTCGACATTTCTTTGCATACTCAATGGCATCCGATACCATAGAGGGCCAGTAGTAACCCATACGTCTAATACGATCTTGTAGCTTAGGACCAGGCTGATGTGCTCCACATACACCGTCATGAGCTTCACGCAGTACTTGCTTAGCTTCATCACCAGCGAGACAGCGTAAAAGAAGACCGTCATAAGTTCGCCGATAGAGAGTTTTAGTAGTTTGATTATAATAGAATCGGAGAGATCGTCGACGAACGCTTGTAGCCTCCTTAGGATCTTCGGGGAGTATGTCATGTACCACGAAGTCGATAAAAGGAGTTCTCCAGTCATCATCGATAACATTAACTTCAGCAAAATTGCTGAATTCAATATTACGATTATTTTCAATACAGAACAGTTCTCGGTTGGAGATAACCACCACCTGCTGTCTTTTAATAGGGATAGCTAAGACAGCTGCAAGATTGGCTAAAGCGTCTGCTTTAGTATTGCAAGCCCGCCGCACATAGTCAATGAAGAAATCTTTGAATGATATAGCTAAGTTAATTGCCGCTTCATGATAAGACACTAGGTCCTGATGACGAACTTCATAGGTTCCTCTAACCTGATTAACAACCAATTTAGAATCACCGTATACTTCAAGATATTCAACGTTCAGTTGTTTAGCTAACTGAAGGCCAATAAGTAGAGCATTATACTCTGCTACATTGTTAGAACAAGGTTCATCTAAAGAGTAGGCTCTTTGGATAGTTGATCCGTCTGGAGAAACGAGGACCACTCCAACACCTGCCACAACAGCACCATTTGGTCCAATCCTTGATGCACCATCAAAGAATAAACGCCAGGTTGGAAATTCTTCGGAGATCATGTTGACTTTCAATGTTTCGTCTGGAATTTCGTCATAGAGCTTAGATGTCTCAGGTACAGAATGAGCCGCTAAAAAGTCCGCCAGCGCTTGACCTTTGACAGACTTTTGTGGAACATACACCATGTCATATTGAGCTAGCAGGATTGCCCATGTAGCCAACCGAGAATTAAGTGTACTTGGTTTCTTCATAAGTACCCGGAGAGGGTTAACTCGAGATATAACATGAATAGTTTGACCAATGATATAATGCCTCGTCTTTTGTACAGCAAACATGAGAGCCAAGCATTCTTTTTCAACTGGACTATAACGGTGTTCAGCACCAATCATAGGGCTAAGATAATAAATGGCCTGTTCGTGACCTTCTTTGTTCTTTGGGCAAGTAAAGCACCCAATGAATGATCCATAGCACGGACATACATTAAGAACGGAATACCAGAAATAGGTGGCACCAAGACTGGTGGGTTCATGAGATATCGCTTGATATCATCGAATGCTTGTTGACATTCTTCAGTCCAAACGAAAGATACACCTTTCTTCATTAGTTGAGTGAATGGTCTGCAACGTCTAGACAAATTCGAAATGAATCGCCTGATGTATGCAAGTCGACCTTGGAATCCTCGTAGCTCTTTTAAGTTGCGTGGAGGACGCATCTCTTGAATGGCTTTGATCTTCTCGGGATCTACGTGTATACCCTTAGAGGTAATGACGAAGCCGAGAAATTTGCCACTAGAGACACCCAAGAACGACTTGGTGGGATTCATTTTGAGTTGATGTTGGCGCATGAGATTGAAGATAGTTCTCAGGTCTTGGAGGTGATCTTCCTTTAGACGACTTTTGACAGCAATATCGTCAACATAGCATTCAACAGTTTTGCGAAGATGATCTTTAAAAATAGTACTCATAGCACGTTGGTAAGTTGCACCAGCATTCTTAAGACCAAATGGCATCACCGTATAACAATAAACACCACGAGGAGTGCGGAAAGAAGTATGCTTTTCATCTTCAGGATGCATCTTGATTTGATTGTATCCAGAGAATCCATCCATAAAAGATATTCGTTCGAACCCACAAGTATTGTCGATCATGACGTCCGTAATAGGAAGAGGAAATTCATCTTTTGGACATGCTTCATTAAGATCCCGGAAGTCAATACAGACTCGAACTTTGCCAGTTTTCTTCAGAACTGGGACGACATTGGCTACCCAATCAGGATGTTGTTCTTCTCGAATGAAGCCACAAGCAATGAGCTTTTTGACTTCATCATCGATCGCGTCCATCATTTCTGGTTTGAAGCGTCGCTGTTGTTGCTTAACAGGTTTTGCATTAGGCAAAATGTTCAATTTATGTGTAGCAATCTTGGGATCTAAACCCGGCGTGTCTTCATAACTCCAAGCAAAGACATCAATATATTCTTTAATAAGAAGAATCAACTCTTCCTTGTCTGTTTCTGGAAGATTTTTGCTAATAAAAATTGGCCGAGGTGAATCTCTTTCTCCTACATCAATTTGAAGTAGTTGATCTTCAGTAGGGGGTTCACGTTGTTCAAAGCGAAGTACCCATTGATTGTCCATATGCTGAGCCCAAGGATCTGTTTCAGGATTTTCTTCCACATTCTCGTCATAGTCTTCTGGAAGTTCAACGGAGACCATGTTAGATGATACGACCAACCTATGGACTTCACCAATGCTAGTATCAGAATCCCAAGATCTGGAATCAGATGAGTTAGAGCGTTCTTCACTGTCGGATTCGGAGACTGCTGGGGATAACAATGGAGGAGAAGCATATCCGAGACCTCTCTTAGTCTTGCTATAGTACATGTCTGACTTTCCTTTCGGAACAGTTGTACGAATAGGAGTTCGTCTACCCTTACCGTAATTGAAGCCACTTTTGAAATCATAACCCATTTTCCGAATGATGTCTTTTGATTGTTGACTATAACGATGGAGTTGGATACGCCCCGTGTCGTTAAGTTTACTGTCATCCGTATAACTGAATTTTTGTTCTGGTCCTTTAATAAAAATTATTGGACTTTCGCCTCTCTTTCGAGAAGAGACAACAAAGTATGAATCATCTGAGTGTTCGAGTAAGACCTCTGTATGAAGAGATTGCACAACTCCCATTGTAATTGATTGGAAGCTATCTAACATATCTAAATAGTATTTAGTATGATAAATAACATCAGTATACTGGAAAGTAGGTGCTTTTTCATTGATTTGTACATCAGTATTTACAACAGGACCTTTGGCCTTAGCAGGCTTAGTCAGATTAATTACAAGAGGGGGAGAAGAAGAACGTGGAGGCGGTTTGTTACGACGGAGGTCGATAACAAGTGGCTCAGAGGAAGTGAGCTCCTTTTTTTCTTTGTTGCGAATGAGATCAACAACAATTGGCTCAGAAGAAGTGAGCTGCTTTTTGTCCTTGTTACGACGTAAATCGATAACAAGTAGCTCAGAAGAGGTGAGCTCCCTTTGATCTTGATCAGCATCAATTGACTTCTTTTGAGCTGATAAGTGAATAGCCAGTGGCTTGGAAGATTGAGGATGAGAAACTCGCCCTTTGACGGGTATGATTAGAGTGTCTTTAGGCGTCGCTTCTTGTTATTCTTCAGTGTCTAATGCTAACACGATTTTCATGAATTCATCCTTATACATCCGAGCGTCGTTGCAGTATGCTTCAACACCCTTGAAAGGATAAAGATCCGCAACCTCCTTACGAACTACGCCTTTGTCATCAACATATTTGAAACATTGATGAAGGGTTGATGGAACAACATTGTGCTCGTGTAAGAATGGTCTCCCCAATAGAGCGTTGTAAGAACAACCAAAATTGTCAATAATGTAGAATGTAACTTTTGTGCGAAGATTGCCAATTTGAAGTTTTAGGCGAATCTTGCCCAAAGGTTCACTCTTTCCTTGATTGAATCCAAGGATGGTAGTGATTGTAGTGGAGAGACTATGCACAGGAATTTTCAAAGCATCGAGCATTGTCTTCGGCATGATACTAAGAGCAGACCCTGGATCTATCAGAATACGATCGACTTTCATCGAATCGACATATCCTGTATAGTAAAGAGGACGGTCATGCCTGTTGTCTTCCATCAGCATGTCATCTTGCGTAAAAGTTATGTTCGGAATGAATTCCTGAACACTATTACAAGAGACTGATTCTACTTCGGGCTTTTTGAGAAAGGTTAGACAAGCTTCTGCTTGCATAAGAGCTTCGCTGAGGGTTTCTCGAGTCTCTTTGGAAAGACGCAAGAGTTCAAAGATAGACAACTTTGCTGGGGTATTGGCTAGTTGAGCCAATATATCGAAGTTGTAAGGCTTCTCGAGTCCTGTAGGAGACGATTTCTTCAAAGGTTTGTCAAAGCGGATTTGTTGTTTGCCTTTATCAGCAGTCACTGGCTTAGGAGGAATAGGAATCACAACTGGTGAAGGTACAGCAGGATTCTCTTCAGCTAGAGCAGGTTGTGCTGAGGTAGGTTCAGAAGAAGAAGCAAGATTCTCTTGAGTTTCAGGGTAATCCTTCAAATAGGGCTTTCCTGATCTGGTGCCTAATAGAATTTCTTCGTCAATAATGGGATCAAAAGATACCATGTTGCAAATCTTCGTCTTGCCTTTGGAGCGACTTTTCTTCTTGGAAGAAGAAGAATCCTCGAACTCTGAAGTAAGATCGGGGTGAATCCACATAACCTCGCCATTGTCTAGAGACAAAGGAACGAGACCTTCATTTGGTGGAGAAGGAATATTTTCAATCTCAAGAGTAGTTTTCGGAATAGGAATGACACCATGCTGTATCATCTGCGGGGGAAAGTTACCGAACTGAACTGAAACCATATTGGCAGTGACAGTCTTTTCATCTTGTTACAGAGTAACAACTCCAGCATTAACAAGCTCTTGAATCTTGCCCTTGAGCACATAACATGCTCTAGTAGGATGTCCAATGAATCGGTGGTAAACACAGTACTTAGGATGATCGGTCTTACCGACTTCATCAGGTTTCTTTGGGTCTGGGAGCTGGATCTTATTGCTTTTGAGTAAACAATCGAAGATACTTGCCGTGTCATTCTCGTCAAAAGAATACTCTACCTTAGGACGAGGTTCCCTCGGTTGTGGTGCAGAAGGAGTGGAAGTGGACGTAGGCTGAGCTACGTTGACAGCCAAAGACTCTTTGCTTTTCAGATTAATGTTCAGAGTCTCTTTGTTCTTGCGGTTGTTTTGGCGATTACCACCGCCTGACGCTTGATGTTCATCCCGATCGAGGTTAGACATTTGTACCCCCAACTGTTTGAATTTATCAGCACTTACTTCAGCTGCTTTGGCATTAACAATGAAGGATGGCCAGTCTTGAAACTGAGTTGAGCCTGTCCACATACTGATAATAGGCAAGAGATTTGCCTTACAAGTATCTATGGTAACAGCAGCAGGAGTCCCTGGAGGCATTTTCAGGGCTTCTCGACGAAAACGTTCAATGAAACTCTCTGCAGTCTCGTTATGTTTCTGTTTGATTTTATTTAGGGCTGACATAGTCATGTCATTGAATCCCTCATAGAATCGTTCTAGAAAGATTTGCTTGAGACCTGAGAAAGAAGTGATACAACCATCGGGCAGACTTCTGTACCAGTCATATGCTACGCCGGCTAAACAACCGACGAACACTCTGGTAAGAAGAGCGTCGTTTGGTTAAAGTTGAACAGTCATTACCTCGAAGTGATTGATGAATTGACTTGGTGAGGTACTACCGTCAAAGAGAGCGATTGTTGGAATCTTGTATTTGGGAGGAAATGGAACTTCTTTCCATTCGACGGGATATGGCTGTTTGATTCCCAACCTTTGCAGGTTGTCTTTCTCTTTGAAAGCTTTAAACTGAGTTCATAAAAGCTTGACTGCTTCATTAGCATCTTCAGATGAAGAGGAAGGAGCCGTGGTAGGAGGAGGGACAGCATTATAAGCACTACCCCCAGCACCTGATTGACTGGGTGTATTTTGAACTTGTACTTGCACAAGAGGCATCTGAGGAGGTACTACCCCCAGCCCAGTATTGACAGGCACCGATGAAGCTATAATTTCAGGGTTTATAGCAGCCGGTACAGTTGGTGGGGTAGCATGTTGTGCCATAATGATAGAATGCATACTGGCGACCATTTCAGCCATGGTTTTCAATTTGTCCTCCAGTGCAACAATACGCTGTTCTTGGTTTACAGAAGTTGAAGCATCTGGATCATCAGTAACAACATATGCCGTCACTTCTCTAGGCACAGTAGACGAAACTGTTTGTTCAGAGCTTTCACTATATGCATCATAATCAGAGAAAGATTCGTCTCCTGACTGAAAAGTAGGAAGATAAGCTGAAGGATCTTGGGGAAGATTCCTTTGACCGATTGTGTCTCGGCTGTGGGAACGAGTATGTTGAAATACTCCTTCAGAGGATTCTTGGAGTAAATCCAAATATCGTTGGCTTGGTCTGCGAGGCTTACCATGTTTGGAGCACTTTCTACCCCCGGTGTCTCGGGAAGCCATATTGACAGAAGCGTACAACACTTCGTCTTCTTCTGACATTGGTTCTGTTTTAGCAAAAGTCAGACGATCGAAGATAGATCGCTTTGTTGTTGGACAACAACATTGAATGATGACTTTATGATTGCAATGATGATCAGATGGTTGATTTGAAGGAGTTGAGACATTATCCCGTTTTTGTCTTAGATGTTCTCGAAGATCAGAAATCATGCCGGGACGGGGAAAAGTTTGAGGAATGTGTTCTTTAACAATATTTGGAACATGGTTCCGATTCTTCAAATGTTTTGTCCCCTGTGTATACAAGGAAGTACTCATCTCATTGGCATAGGTATCAGAATTTATGTTCCTGGAGATTTGTCTTTGAGGCTTGACCTTCGGCATTGGCTGTTTACGTTTTGCCGAAGTTGTCCTGTTAAGATATGTTCGTAGGTCTGCAAATTCACTCCCAGGGGTTTCTGTTTGAGACACCAACAGTTTTCCTTGTTTGGAACGGGATATTTTGAAAGTTGGGAGGTCTTGGAATTCTGCTACTGGGGTAGGCAAAATACCTCTTTGATCAGTGCAAGTTCTTTTGTTATGAAGGTAAAAAGAATCTTTGTTCGTAGGAGATCTTGTACTGACGGGTGTTGAAACACGTGCAATTTGATCTGCTTCAGTAAAGACCGAAGAAGACTGAGAAAAGACCAAAGGGCCTTTTCCTTTGTTCTGAGAAGAAGGGATAGAGCATTTCCCTCTGTTGTCTTCCAAGTCATGAGACAAGGAAGTTTGAGAAAAGACCAACGGGCCTTTTCCTTTGATCTGAGAAGGAGGAGGAATAGCCAAAGGACTACCCCCAGTAGATTGTGCTAGAACAGCAGGATATTTAAGAGGAGAATCAGATATTTTCTCTTGATTATGAGAAGGAGAGAGTCTAGCCAAAGGGCTGTTTCTCTTGGTTTGTGCAGAAGTGATTTGCGCATGAGTGGAGGGTACATTGGTTCTGGCCACAGAAGTAGGAGTCCTTGCTTTAGAGTGCTTAGGATGCACTTTGGTTGCTGGAATGCTGTTTTGTGCAGGAAAAGCTACTGCTAATTGCGCCAGAGTCATAGGAGTCTTCTGTTTTGACAAGGCAGCATATGAAGTAGCTTGTGCAACTTTTGCAACAGATTGCGCAGCATTGACTGCAACAGATTGTGCAGCAGTTGCTGAGACAGACTGTGCAGCAGTTGACACAGCAGTTTGCGCAGCAGACTGGCCAGCAGATTGTGCAACAGAGTGTGCAGCACCTTTGGTGGCAAAACTGCCAGATTGTGCAGCAGTCTTGGAGACCCAAACTGAGCGCACTTTGCTCTTGGCAGAAGTGGCTGCAGTACGGGGAATGGTCTTGGAGTTGAGCATTGCCTCGTAGGCTGTCTGGTTGACCTTGACAACCAGGGTCTTCTGCGTCTTCCCGATAGATGCTACGTCACATTGAGTTGCTACTTCCTCGTCGGAGGAGAAAGTTGTCCCCAGCAGAGTCGCCATTTTGTTTGCAAAAACAAAAGTATAGAACTTTATTGATACAAACTGTAATAAAGATTACAAGAATTCTGGGAAAATTACAACTGTAGGAATCCAATCTCGATGACGATTGCTTTATCCCTTGGACGATGTGAACTGTAAAGACGAAGCCTTTGAAGTTGAAAACAACTCTGGAAACTGAAGGCAAAAGCCTCTGAAGTTGAAGACAAAAGTCTCGGAAGAATGCAGCAGCACTTTAGCAAGAACTCCTAAACTCTCTGATTTCTGATTTTTTTTTTCTGATCTTGATATCTGATCTCTGATCTCTTGAATGAAGACTTGAAACTCTATTTATAGAGTTCTGGAAATAACTAACTTTCAGTTATTTTGGACTGCGCATGATGATTTGCGCAGCATTGGTTTGTGCAACATTGATTTGCGCAGATAGTTACTGGATCGTGGGCCGATTATCATGGACACATGGCATGATTTGATAGAAATGCGCATGATCGTGCATAAACAGTTGCCACGTAATGAACAATCGATGGCATGAATGCCACGTGTAACTTAACAGTTACGTTTGATAGAGTGCGCAGAGTTGAATTGCGCATACATGGTTTACGCAAACTCAAACTGCGCAGGATTGGTTTGCGCTGCCAGCTGTCAGCCGCCCTCGAGCACTGTGCGGTGCAGGAAACGAACAGACTCCTTGTTATCCGCGCTGTCAGTTGTCAGAAAAGATTTGATTTGATTTAGTAATGATGACTTCTGCCACGTCAGCTTGCGCAATCGGTTGTGTGCGCAAATTAGAATGCGCAATCGGTTGGCTGCGCAATCTGTTGTCTGCGCAATTCAACAAGATGATGTATATTTTAATTTCTTGATTTTGTTGATTGATGCAACTTGATTTTTTAGGACCTACAAGGCCCAGCGGGTCCAGTCCGAGGCTCAACAGAGGTAGTCGGACGTGATGTGTCAGGGCATAGAGGATGCTCACCAGCTCGCTCTAGCTTCAATAGAGCGAGGAGCTCCAGCGCAAGGTGCACAGCAGAGGCCAGGCAACATCCAGGACTTTAAGAAGTTGGGGCCTCAGGACTTCAACGGTACCGAGGGAATTATCTACGTAGACGACTGGCTCGAGGATATCAAGCATCTTATGAGGGTATCCTGTCTCGCGGATGATTTGAAGGTCGAGGCGGCGGGACTTTAGCTACTAGACATCGCTCGCAATTAGTTCAGAAATGAGCCGGCTTTAGATGGAGAGGGTCATACTTGGACAGAGTTCAAGGACCTTTTGAAGAAGAAGTTCATCTTCCCTACAGACATGATAGACCTGGCTAGGCAGTTCTAGAACCTCTAGCAGGAAGGTTTGTCTGTAGAGGAGTACGCTGCAGAGTTCGGTAGGCTGAGCCGATACGTAGAGTACATGGTGCGAGACCAGAGATTAGGGCGAGTCACTTTCGGGAGGGACTGATTTGGGATACGAAGATCCTTATTCCCTCTTTTTATGCGATATACGCAGAGATCCTTCCGGAGGTACGCAAGGTTGAACGGGAGTTGGGCCTGAAGCCCAAGAGAGATCGTAATTTCCTTTCGGGGGCTACTAGCAGCGCAAGGCCTGCTAAACGTCCCCATCTCCAGTACCATTCCTTTCAATCGCCACAACAACAGATTCAGGCTCCGACTAGGGCACTAGTTCAGCAGCAGGTACCCCAGCAGCAGCAGAGACGGACGCAGCAGGCTCCTCTTTGCCACTACTGCAAGAAGTCCGATCACATCTGGGAGGTTTGTAGAAGGTGATTGGAAGCATGCCTATATTGTGGTGCCGAAGGGCACCAGTTGAGGGATTGTCCTTCGAACCCTTGTCGTGCAGCTCAAGGAGCGGGTGCAGCTCAGAGAGCACAGGTTAGGCCACCTGTAGCACCGCATCATGCCCCGCACCAGCAGCGGGATATACCCCGTCAGGGCAGGGTTTTGCGATGGCGGTCAAGGAGACCAACACTACAGGTAATGGGCTAGGAGGTTAGGTCATGTTCTTTCCTTTTTCCTGATTTATTCCATCCATTGATTGCTTGATTGATTTCTTAGTACCTTTAGCTTGCATATGTGATTTTCATGCTAGATTAATAGTAAACCCCAATGAAGACTGCAATAACATGACACTGTAGAGGCTATAACCATGCATGTATATTTCCATTCCATAGAATTGCATGTTGTATAACTTTAGATAGGATTTTATGACTTCGATTGATTGGAGGCTTGACCTAGAGAAGAGTACAACCAACTTAAATTTCGAGGACAAAATTTATCTAAGGGGGTAGGATTGTAACTACCACTTTTCCAGAATAGGGGTATTTGCGTCTTTTCCAAATCTTGTACCAATTTAAAATTTATTTTATATTAATTGTAATGATTGTACTTTTAGTTTTTCCATGATTGGTATCATTTCATATAATTAAATATAGGATATAATTAGTTGCTAGTTGTTAGCCATTAGTTAAGACTAGATGATAGCGAACCTAAGTAGATCCAACTAGACTTGTCATGACACCATTAGTGAAACAATTAGTTGGTATGATATACCAATTTAAATAGAGACCAATGACCAAGGGAAACCTTTCTTTAGTTAATAAAAACTTTCCTAATCAAACCCCTTCCTAAAACAAACCTCCATGACTAATTATGAGGGCTTATTAGACACTTCATAGGATTTAGGGTTGGGATTCTTGGCTGGTCACACCCCTTATAAAGCCTATCTTGAGTTCATTTATTAGGTTCTAGAAACCCTAACTTGCCTCCATTTCATTCTCTCTTTATTTGAGAAGAAGAGCCAACTCCACCAATCCCAAATTGTTTCCAAATCCTCTCAACTTATCATCCCAAGGAGGCTAGAGCTTGGATTTGCAAGGAGGATAACCTTGGAAGGAGAGAAGCTTAAAGGAGGTGTCCATCCTTGGAGGTTGTGTCCACTTGTGTCCATTGGTGACATTGCATTGGGAATCCATCTCCCAATTGGTAAATTTTGAAATTAACCCTTCAAATTGATTCTAAATAGCGTCATTTGTCATTTAGAACCCACTCATGCATTAGGGCTACCCATGGGGAGAAGCTTGGGCTTCATCGAACCTATTTGGAGACTTTTACAATTGGTTTTTGTGTCATTCTTGGAAAAATCCGAGAATGAACATCATGTGTTTATCATTGAGTGACCTAATTAGATTTGTTATAGTGTTGTGAGGCTAGCCACGTGTCCACAATTGGATACGATAGGACACGGGGTCAATTTGGGGGTTTTTGAGCCTCTTACACATGTGTGTCTATGACCAAATGCACATGGCACTTGACACTAGCCTAATGACTCACTAATTAGGTGTGTCTACCTATTTTAGGCTTGTCTATGAAGTTTGGTAGGATTCAGACAAGGTTTGATATAGTATCCTAGGCGTATCGTAAACTAGCCTACCAAGTGTTCGACACGTGTCCCCAAAGGGATTTTCGTGTCCTATTTGAGCCGAGATTTTGGGTACGTGTCCTAAATAAGATACGTGGTGGCTTGTCATGATATCTCATGAAACGCACGGTTAGAAATGAGTTTACATGTGTGTATGGTATATATATATATATATATATATATATATATATATATATATATATATATATATATATATAGGAGTGTGCCACACACACACACACACACACACACACACACACATACGCACGGTTAGAAATGAGTTTACATGTGTGTATGGTATATATATATATATATATATATATATATATATATATAAAATATATATATATAAATATATATTTATATATATATATATATATATATATATATATATATATATATATATATATATATATATATATATATATATATATATATATAGGAGTGTGCCACACACACACACACACACACACACACACACACACATATATATATATATATATATATAAATATATATATATAAATATATATATATATATATATATATATATATATATATATATATATATATATATATATATATATATATATATATATATATATATATATATATATATATACAAAGAAAACCCCAACTTTTATTGAAGAAATAGGCGCAAAATGCCGAAGCCTATAAAAGAAAGTGCGTTAAAAGCAACAAAAAGACAGAAAGAGACAAGTCGGCGACGCGCAGACCAAAAAGGAGGGGAGGAGGACGGCCTAAGCCAGGGCTTCCCAGAACGAGTTGGAGACATGAGAGCAGCGCCTCCGGACTTTGTAGAATTGTCTGATGACCTCTTTGAACAACTGTGTATGGTGGATTTGGCGCCCTTCCTATCTAAATTTGTTCCTGTTTTTCCAAAGAACCCAAATACCGGCGGCTGCTACGATCTGATGTCCGTGGGAGCGGCTCCAGAAGGCCAGGAGATCGTAGAAGCCCCCAATCGGTTGAGCAATGTGAAGATTATTGTGAAGCTTAGACTATATGCCTGCAGCCAGATCTCCCGAAAGAAGGATGTGTTTTTCTGCTGATTTCGACTTATGTTCCTCGCAGCAGTGACATTTCGAGGCGAGGCTGAATCCCATAGTTCTGATGATGTCATCCGTCGGAATCTTTCGGCGAATAGCGCACCAGATGAGGATAGACCATTTGATGGGAATGCAAGCCTGCCAAAAATTGGCATAAACGATGTTCGGCACTCCTCTGTCTCTGACAACGAGTCTGGCGGAAGCCAAGGTGAATGTCCCACCCGGGTTGGGAGACCATTTCCAAGTGTCGCGTTTTTCAGAAATTTGCAGATTAGCCGCAAGAAGGCGGTTGGTCGCCGGCTGACCCATCCAATCTCTGACCTTCCTCCAATTCCATCCGAAACTGACCTCCCAAAGGTCTCTAATCTCGCAGCCCTGCGGAGTAAGGGTGTTGGGATGAATGATATCTGAGCCTAACCACCGTTCCAGACATGCCAGGGAGCGACCGTCTCCCAACTGGAGACGAATGAGAGGTTCGGCGATGCTGCGACCCCGAACGATGCGGTGCCACGATGATGAGGATCTGTTGTTAGTGCATGCTTTCGACAGATGGGAGAATCTGGAGTACCTAGCTCTCATGAACCTCGTCCATAAAGAGGACTCGGTGCACAACTTCCACCATAACTTAGTGGAGCAGGCGTCCACGATGTGGACCAGTCTGCTGAAGCCCAGACCTCCTTCATCAGTAGGTTTGGCCATCGACTCCCATCCGGCCCATTGATGTTTGTCCTTGCCGTCGTTATGGGCCTAGAAAAACTTGGCGAAGAGGGATTCGAGAGAGTGGAGCACCTTCAAGGGTGGGGAGCAAACGGCCAGGATGTACATCGGGATGGATGAAAGGACGTGTTTGATGAGAATCATTTTGCCCTCTGAGGATAAGGTTGCGTTGTGCCATCCTGCGACGAGTTTGCGAATCTTGTTAACAAGTGGCTCGTATATACCAGAGTTAGCCTTACCGTACACCAGCGGGCATCCAAGGTAAAGGAAGGGGGGTATAACGTGCTGAAGGAGGTCATGTTGGCGAGCAGAGTAGAGCGGGTTCTGTCTGCTTTGTGATGAGTGTAGATGTCGCTCTTGTTGCTGTTGACGCGCTGGCCGGAGCAGGTGGTGTATCTGGCGATCGTGCTCAAGACGACGTCGATCGAACTGATGTCTCCGGAGGAGAAAATGAGGATATCGTCGGCGTAGGCCAGGTGAGTGATAAGCGGACAACCGGTGGTGGTGTAGAAGTGGTTGAAACTGGGCATTCTTGGCATACTATTGAGGCTTCTGCTGAGGGTTTCGGCTGCAATGATAAAAATGGTGGAAGAGAACGGATCTCCTTGTCTAACCCCGCGAGTAGAACGAAAGAAACCAGTAGCCTGGCCATTGATTACAGTGGAGAACCACGCATTATTGATAGATCTGAAGACGATGTCTATCCATGTTTCAGCAAAGCCAAATGCCTTGAAAACCCAAATCATGAATTGCCAGTCCAGGCGGTCATACGCTTTTTCCATGTCAAGTTTGATGGCCACGTCCCTCCCCCTCGACGGGAACTTCATATACGTGATCATCTCTTGCACAAGAAGGATGTTGTCTGTTATGTGGCGACCTTTGACAAACCCGCTTTGCTCCTTGGAGATGATCTTGGGGAGGAGATCTGACATCCGAGAGGCGACGATCTTGGATATGATCTTGTTGGTGAAGGTACAGAGACTGATCGGACGAAAGTCTTTAAAGTTCTCCGGATTGTTTTTCTTGGGGATGAGGATGATGTTGGCGCAAGAAATTGACTTGGGGTATCTGGCCCCTTGGAGGAAGGCTATAGTAGCTTCGACTAAGTCAGTTTTGATGATGTTCCAGCAAGCTCTGAAGAATACTCCGTTGAAGCCGTCCGGCCCAGGGGCACTGTGCTCATTAATATATATATATTAAAAATATATATATATATTATAATATATATATATTATAATATATATATATATATATATATATATATATATATATATATATATATATATATATATATGTTTTTCCTAAGTATATTGTATATACATAGGAGTGTGTGCCTCTATATATATTGTGTATAAATATTGGGTGTATTATATATATGGTATATATAGGCATACAGGTATAATCCTATATAATGTACATAAGTATATATATATATGGCTGTGTTGTTTGTATGTCTCCCTCTCCCTAAATATATATATACAAATAGGTGTCCTATATATGTATACTATATGTATAACTGTGCGTGGGTGTGTCAGTTATAGATAGGAGCAATAAGTGACTTAGGGTTGAGGCTTGTGTGGTAGGAAGTAGCTAAATAGGAGCAGTTGCAGCATGTTGAAGCCATAGGATGTGTGTGTCATGATATACATATATGAATTACATATATATGAGTATGTGTTGGCTAAAAGGGAAGTAGTGAGCCTAATGTGAGAGAGTAATATAGATAGGTAGAGAGTAATAAGGAATTGAGGGCCCTGCTATTTTAGTAGTAGGCAAGTGTAGTGAGGGGAATTTCTTGTTTCGAGAGCAAGAGTAGGGGTTTAGTTAGCCTGTAGGATGGGAGTTTGGGCAGGGTACTGACCAGGGTGCACTTCTAGTGGTTTAGGGACTGTTTTGAGCTCACATCAGTACAGAGTGTAGGAGGAGAGGGTCACTAGAGTGAGGAAGATTAATGTAGGATATACCTGTGTCTTGGTACATGTATGAGGGTATATAGATGGTGTGTGGCTTGATTCAGATTTGGATCAGGGACCCCTGGTACATGCTGATGTCTAGTGCATCACTGAGTATTTGTGAAGGAGTTCATAGAGTAGGAGGAAATTTGTGTGTGTGTGTGTGCATATATCCATAGAGAGTGGTGGTTATCTATTTAGCTTGGAAGGTAGATAGTTTGTGTAGAAGCATGGAAAATAACAAGAAAAGCCCATACGGCTCAGACAGAAAGAGCCTCATGCGGCTCAGGAATCCATTAGAAATTCATGCGGTTCAAAAGTCCTTTAGAGCCTCATGCGGCTCGGATAGCTCCATACGGCTCAGGGAGGAGCTACGTGGCCCTAAGCAGTTCGTCTCTACAGCTGGCTATAATGCAACTGCCTCATTAAATGCCCTGACGGCAGCTCTGACAGAAAGGCGAAGTGACAACTGTGACATAAAGCTGAAATGATAGCTCTGACATGATGGCGTGCTCCTAAGGAAAAGAAGAAAATCTTTTATATAGCTGGCATGATCCGCCAAGTCCCAAGCTCCCTATGCGGCTGCCACCCCTATGCGGCTGCCATCTTCATGCGGCTGCTATCTTCATGCGGCTCCCCTCTTCATGCGGCTACCTCCTTCATGCGGTTGCCTCCTTCATGCGGCTGCCACCCTCATGCGGCCGCCACTCTCATGCGGCTGCTACCTTCATGCGGCTAGGATTGTGGGGGCCACCCGTATGCGGTTCACTTAGAGACCGCACTCATGCGGCTCTGTCAGGACGTCCCACTCACGACAGTTGAGACACGTGGCAGCCCTCATGACAGTTGAGACACGTGGTGGTCCTCATGACAGTTGAGACACGTGGCGGTCTTATCCCCTCGGAGTTATGGCTGCTCGCAAATCATAACAACCCAGATTTGTTACAATCATCATAATTACCCGAATAAAATCAGATTAATTACAATCAAGCAGAATGAACATGTGACAGGAGATCCGAGTTTATCACAAAGATTTGTGGCAATCAGTATTAATTGCCCATACGGATTTGGCGCAATCAAAATTAACTGCCCAGATTTGATGCAATCAAGATTAATGCTCCAGATTATTGGCCGCCGACTTTTCAAGGGGCAACCATTGCAAACCCTAATGATCACACCCCACTCCTATAAATAGCAAGGTGCCATTCCCTTGCAGAGGAGATTCTCTCCACCCGGCTGGACACACAGAGAGACAAAGGCACGCACAGAAGAGTCTTCCCGCACATCCCGAGAGCATTTCTTCATCAGAGCCAAGGCTACGTCCGATCGTCCAAGGAGTAAGGCAGAGCTGCCGTCGCATTCCCGAGCCTCTATCGCCACCCCCCGTAATCAAAAATAAACAATTGTACTTAGATTGTTGTACCTAGGTTTTTATTCCTAGGCTTTCTTTGTGCGAGCGAGTTTGTATTGTGAGTCTAAGTTCAGTCCTCCTATAAAATTGTTCTGCACTTTTATAATCGATGACAAATACGATGGCGACTCTGCTGGGGACTAACTTCTCCACGGCCAAGGAGTTGGTGATGCAATCGGACGCAGCCAAACTTGGCTCCACTCAACAAATGCTGGTCGCCCGGTTCGACCAGCAGGCGTTTGAAGAAATGCTCTCCGACGGGAGCGCTGGCCCGGTCCAGCGGCGAGCCCGCATGATGAAGGCCCGCAGGGAGTGGAGGCCCAAATCATTCGCTCCTCCCCAAGCTCTCGAAGAAGTACTCTCTGTTGCTCAAGACGACGGAAAAAACTCTCATGCGGCCCCACTTCAGGCCATAGAGGACTCTGCTGTCCCCAAGTCCGATAGAGGAAAATACTACGATGCTGGACTTGCAGGGGCAAAGAGGAACCCTGTGCGGTCCAAGAAGAAGTCGCATGAGAGTGCCAGCCACATGAAAACTCATGCGGCCACAGAAGCTAGCCGCATGCAGGGGGCTTATGCGGCCAGAACTTCCAGCCGCATGAAGGAGGCTCATGCGGCCACGACTGCCAGCTGCATACAGACTGCTCATACAGCCACGACCGTCAGCCGCATACAGACTGCTTATGCGGCTACCACTCCTAGCCGCATACAGAAGGGTCATGCGGCCACACATACCAGCCGCATGCAGACAGCCTGTACGGCCACCAAACCCAGCCGTATACCATCTGCTCCATGCGGCTCACGGTCAGTCTTCGACCGCCTCTCAGGCGATCCTGACCTCAGATGCTCTCATGTGCCAGTCTCTGTGGACTCTGTAGGAGCGTAAAAAGTGCTTCATAAGAATGAGTCAAAGAGATGGATCATTCCATTCAAATTGATCCACTTTACACCAAAGAGAGGCTAATCACTTTACGCCTAAAGTAGGATAATTATTTTACGCTCGGGTCAAAGCTAATGGTTTTACGCCTAAGACAGGCTAGCCACTTTTACGCTGGACAAAGCTGTCAAGTCTTGCATTTAATGCAAAGTCTGACATGAAAATTTAATGATGGCATATATCACAGAATTCGAAAGGATTTGTTTTACACAGAGACCAATTTGTCGTTTAGTATGTGGACTGAGCTATTTTACGCTCACAGTATGGCTTCTTTTACGCATGGAGACTGTATGAATTTTTACGCTCACAAGTTGACGTGTGCATAAAGTTTATTTGGGCTACTTTTACGCTCAAGGTTATTTAACAACCACTTTACACGGGAAGTCCATGTCAGGGCTATTTTACGCCTAGTCTACTACTTTACGCTCAGGGTATATTTGGGTTATTTTTACGCCCTATTCTTCTTCACTAATTCAGAACGTGGTTTGCGTACATGGCTTTCATGCCATATATCTCAAAGAACGTGTGTACGTGCATCCTATTCTTACTGAAATGATAGGACACGTGTCAACGTATGCAGAGGATGACTTCGGTCATGGGTGGCAGTTGTTAGCATAAAGATGAAACTTTTGCTGAGTTTTTACGCACAAGAGCCCAAGTCTATAAATAGACTTATTTTTCTCAGACAGATGGACAGACACACAGAGAGAGAGGAGAGAATACATAGAGATCAGAGCCCAGAGACTTTGATTTTTGGAGCATTCTTCTTCAACTTTTCTTCCAGAACAGAGTGTAGCAAAGTATGAAAGCATTCAGCCTCGCCATCAGTGCCCAAGTGCGTCGATACCTTTCTGGTGACTTAGTTCTTCCAATTGTTCATCTTCTAGCAGTGATCTTCATCATCATCGTATGGTCCAAGGAACAAAGTGATCATTTACATATCAGACTTCCATAGCAATACTTCCCAGAATCAAATTTGTACTTCTTGTACTTTTTCTCGTTTTATTTTCAAAATCCAATTTCCAGGCATTTTGTTAAGTGAAACAAAAATGGTGACTCTGCTAGGGACGACCTTCTCCTCTGACGAGGAGGTAATTGCTCAATACGATGATGTGTCGATTGGATCGACAAAGAAGACTCTGGTTGTATACTTCGACCAGACTGCTTATAAAGAGATGCTCCAAACTGGGGGTGGTCCTCGCCGCTCCAATGTTCAAAAATCTCGCAAAGCACGAAAAGTTTGGATTCCTAAATCCAAAATAGCTTCTGATCTCTCTGTTGCTTCTGATGGCAAGGGAATTCTTCCCACTCCTGTCGTAGGGGCTCCCGTTCGTAATGAGGCAGTCCTTACTTCAGCGTTGCACTCTAAGTGTGGCAAGTTATCTCCCGTCTGTAATGGTGAAGATAATCAGGTTTTACGTCCAGTGGGTAAAAACCAAATTTTATGCTCAGTATATAAGAATGAGTCTCCCATTTGTAATGAGGCAGACTCTAATGCTTGTGTTTCTAAGTGTAAAAATAAGTCTCCCGTCTGTGACGTGGTAGACACACAAAAATTATGCTTTTCGCATAAAAGAAAATCTCCCGTCTGTGACGTGGTAGATAATCAATTTTTACGCTCTACGCGTAAAGGTAAGTCTCCTGTCTGTGACAGTGTAGATAAAATTCGCAATAATATTTTTACATATAATGTGAATGTACCTAAATGCATACAGCGTAAAAATGTTGTTGGTAAAGCTTCAGTTCTACACCAACAGCCTTCTTATACTGCTCTACGCAAAGTACCAAACCTACAAATCACACGCAATGAAAATGGAGTCCTTCGTGCTAAAAAATCTCAAGATTTGCGCACACAACTCCAAACGCGTAGAAATATACAGTTTGGTTCTGTAAATGCAGCCAGTAATCTTTTTTATACACAAGGGACTAAACGTTTTGCTACCCCAAATGTAATAAAGAAGACTACTCCTTCTACTCCTTCTAATTTACGTGAATTGCTAATGCAAAAGCGTAAAAATAGACAATCTTCCGTGATACTCCCCCAAGAAAATCATCACTGTGAGTGTCACCAGATTGTGATCAAATGTTGTTGCTCGGCTTCCAGACGGTCAGTTTTTGATCGATTGAATTTTAATGCGCCCAAACAACAAGCTGATGAGTTGTCATATGCATCAGTCAACATGGCATCTCACACCAACAGAGGACAACGTCCTAGAAGGAACACGTCCCAAACCCCAGGTCAACAACAATTCAACAGACTTCTTGATTCTTTTGAAGGAGTATATCAGAATATTCGATCAAGAAGACAAAGACAATTGCAGACTTCTGATTCTGAAGCTGGGGGTACTCAATCTCTTGAGTCCGAAACTGATAGTGTTGATTCATACTTCTATACTAATCCTTCTGTATCTTCAAGAGAGGTTGAATCCTACACTATTGGAGACGAACCGGAGACATCATCTGTTAATACAGAACAACGTCTCACTGCCGTTGAGCAAACATTGAAGGACATGCTTAACATTATGTAAAGCATGCATCAGATAATAACGGCTCAGCAAACTGCTCAACCAGTAATTGTAACACCAGTTCAGGCAGCAGCACCAACTCAAGATAGCCAAGGGATTGATATACCTTTGAATATCCAAGAGCCTACTGTTAACCAAAATTCTGCATCTCCAGATCCCATCATTCAAGAAGATGTACCATCTCCGGTGGAGATTATGGTACAACCAACAACTTTTCAATTAAATGTGCTTCCACAAACCAGCGAAGCCATTCAAGCAGTACGTAAGCTCAAAGTACAGTTTGAAGTTTTGAAGCAAAAGGATCAACTCCAGAGGTTAGGGATTAAGCATCCTTATCCTCCTCATTGGAATGATGTACCCTTTCCACCAAAATTCAAGCCACAGTCAATGGTATTGTTTGATGGAAAGGCTTCTCCTAGTCATATATCAATTACTTTGATATTATGACTGTAAATTTGCAGAAAAATGATGCTCTTCTCACTAGAGTATTCATTGGATGCTTGACGGGTTCAGCTTACGACTGGTAACGTAGTTTGCCCAACAATTACATTTCGTCTTTTGACGAATTTAAGGCAATGTTTCTCTCCCATTTTTATGAAGGAGGTATGGACATGAACATGTCCTCCTTAATAGAAATCAAGAAAAAGGAGAAAGAAGATACTCGGACGTTCATTGAACGTTTTCGACAGGCGACTCTAAAGATGCCTCCTGGTATGCCAGATTCAGCGCTGATTGATACATGTAAGATGAATCTGCGACCATCCATCGCTGTCTTCACGGGTTCCCAATTCACAGATTGGGCTTCGTTTATCATAGCAGCAGTTTCTGCCGAGATCAATGGTAGGTTGGCTCGTGAACATGGGATAATTTTTGCCTCTGAGGATAAAGGAAAGAAAAGTAATCCTGGTAATAATTCCGGCAATCGTAATATGAAAGGAAAAGACACTCTTATGGTCAATCTTTCCAAGAATAAAACGATGCCGAATAATCAGGAATCTTCCATGCCAAAAGAAGAATACTCTTTTGACGAAAGTGATATCCTAGGGATATTCCAATGTCTGGTGAAGAGTGACAAACTCCAGATTTCGGAACCAAAGAGGCCTAATGAGGTGAATCTGACTGACAATCCTAAATATTGTATCTATCATAGATACATTAATCATCCTACCAGTGCTTGCTATGTTTTGAAGAAGAAAATCCAAGAGCTGATAAATGGTGGTGCTATTGCTTTAACCAATGATGACCATACGGTTACAACCAATATGGTTTCTCTTCAATTTGGAGATTTTCCTCCACAACAAGTACCAGATGGAATTATCCCAATTCCGAGGGCGACGATGAAGATTTTGAATATCCCGCCTGCCAGGGAGGAAAATGAAGGATTGTTGCCTCTTACATTAAAGAATGGTAAAATTATGTGGGTACATCCTGACTTAGTACCTAAAATGGAAGATGAAGGTAAAACTTCAAAATCCAAGAAAGGTAAGAAAGTCAAAACCTGCAACATGATTTCTCATGTTATTCCAGATCTTGATGATTTGGATCATCTATGGGATGACATTCCTTTGGAAGACAGACTGAGAGGATTGAACATATGTCCTCCAAGTCTGGCTCCTCCTGCCAAGCTCAAGCTTACTTATCAGCAATGGCTAGCCATGAATAGTATTCCCTTATACAGGACACAACAAGTCATCGCTGCTTATGAAAAGGTTCATACAGGGATTTTTCCTCGTATCCCGAATCCTTTTCCTCATGTGGCTACAGAGACGGTTATTCCTCATTCTCTTGTAATCACAGAGATCTCTTCTTCTTCCTTTATGAAACCACCTGTTGAAAGTCCACTGCCTACTCACTTGTACAGTCAGTAATCTATCCTTCTCATGAAAAAGATGGGTTATGACTTTCAAAAGACAGAAGGTTTGAATTATGATAAAGGGATACGACTTCCTTTACAAATTCAAAGTCAAAAATCCACTGTTGGATTGGGTTCTGAGGTTCCTCATAACAATCCTCACAAGAAGAAGGCTAAGAAAAGGAAGATTAAATTCTGCAATATGGTACTTCCTTCTTCTGAGTCCGAAGAAGAAAACTTTCGCTGGTACAAGATCTGGAAAAGAGTACCACAAAGATTATGAGGGATCCTCCAAAGAACCTGAGAATGTTGAAACACCATTAACTCAACCGTCTCTTGCTCCTGCTATGATTGAAAAGGGGAAACAAAAAGCGGTACGCTTCGACATCCCGTTGAAGTCTACTTCCAGTCAGGGGGTGGTGATGAAACCCTATAAATTTGATATTCTAGCCCAGTTAGCTAATACTCCGGCTAGATTATCTATCTTCGAGTTGCTTCGCCTTTCTAAAGAAAGTCATGAAACTTTGAGTGAAGCTTTGCTGCAAGCTGATTCCTGTTTAGCTCAACTCAAGACTCCTGACAATATGCCAGTATCATGCCCATAATGTCATAGTATGATGGAAGCAATTCCCAACATCACCTTTACACAAGAAGATATGCTGTTGAAGCATAACAAGCATGATAGGCCTTTGTGTTACACTGGATATATTAAATCCATTGAAGTTGACAGAATTTATATTGATCCTGGGTCTTCCATTAGCATAATTCTTCAAAGTATGCTGAGACCATTGAGGATTCCTACTAGTGATCTGACTTACACTAGTACCACAATAGTTGGTTTCAACTTTGGAAAGAGCAAACCACTGGGGAAGATTCGTCTGAAGATTCAGATTGGTGATCTTAGAACTATGGCAACATTTTATGTTATTAACTCAGACGTATCCTACAATATTCTTCTTGGAAGACCATGGTTACATGAGCATAACATCGTGCCTTCGACTCTCCACCAATGCTTCAAGTATGTGGATCCCCAAGGGGTTGTAATGACTGAGTTTGCTGATATCAACCCTTTCAAGGGTGTTGAAGCCTATTTTTCCGACTCAAGGCTTTACAAACAAGAGCATGTGAAAGAGATATCAGATATGGCTGAATATCAATCATCTGCTCAAGATCAGTCTATTAACGAAGATCCGCCAGAAGAGCAACCTTTGAATATCAAAGTCAAAGGGCGAATCCAACCCCAACCTTTCAACAATCAATCTTTGATGATCAAGGTTAAAGGAAGAACTCAAGCTTCATCGAAGGAATTAGTGAATGTTCCTGCTAAAAGCCAAGTTCAACCTCTTGTGATCAAAGTCAAAGGGCGTACATTTCGTACGAATGATCCAGAACCTCCTTTGATTGTCAATCTTGGCAAATCTACGCAGAAGACAGATGATAGTCCACTAGTGATTAATCCGAAGCATAGCAGTCAAATTATAAATAATGTAAATATTGATCATTCTGTACTCTTTGATATCAATAAAGATTTCTTTTTCGAGTATATGGCTGTCAAGTTTGTTGAAAGAATGACTTTATCTTCTGATAATCAAAGTCATCAATATAAAGACGACATAGACACGGAGGAAACCTTATACATTGACAATAAGAAAAATTCTTTTCCTCCTCATGTCGATGTTGGACCTTATGCTCAAAGGTTCCTAACATCTTCTCCCTATCTTCTTCCTGTAGCCGCTTCATCGCAAGCTTGTGTAACTTATAGACGTCACAAAGAATCTAATTTCGTGGTTCCGTCTGATAAGAAAAACAAGCGCCAAATTGTTTTTGGCTTGGCTAAAAATATCCCTGTTGCTCAAACAGATGATTTGAGAGATAAAGATAAAGGAAGAATCCGAATTGACAGATATAGTCAACAATCTCTCAAGATTATCCAGAATATGGGATATGATTTGAAGACTATGCAAGGTCTCAATCAAGGCAAAGGTAGACGACTACCATTATGTTGTGATCCGTTTTACCAAAAAACTCGTCATGGATTGGGATATGATCCGTCCCATATGTTTAATGACGATATACAAGAAGAATTCTCTTCTAGGTCTTCACAATCATCAGATTCAGAAGAAGTCCAATTCATCGAATTTGATATTTCTCACTCCTCGTGTGTTAAAGGAGACTATTATGATGAATCTGAGCAAATATTTTCAGCTTACATGGTTCAAATTGATGGTGAATCTGAGCCATTTGAGAATGATCCTTGGGCTCAACAGATGGACACTCAATGGAAACTTCGTTTTGAACTACGACAACCACCTACAGAGGACGAGATTGTCCAGATTGACGTTGGAGATGGAACTATGCCCAAAGCAATATTCATCAGTAAGAATCTTTCTGAAGATGAAAATGAAGAATTGATAAAACTGATTAAAAAATATATTAATATTTTTGCATGGAGTTATGAGGATATGCCAGGTCTAGATCCCAAAGTTGCTACTCATAAACTCAATATTCTTTCTAATGCTAAGCCTGTAAAATAACAGCAACATCATTTTTGGCCAGATATGATGGATGCAATTGAAGCAGAAGTTAAAAAGCTGACCACGGTGGTTTTGTTCGTGAAGAACAACACCCTGATTGGGTTGCCAACATTATTCCTGTTATAAAGAAGAACGAAAAAGTCCAAGTTTGCATAGATTTTTGAGATCTTAATGCAGCTTGTCCAAAAGACAAATTTCTACTTCCAATTACTGATGTCATGATAGACAATACATGTGGTTTTGAACGCATGTCTTTCATGGACGGATTCTCAGGATATAATCAAATTAAGATGCATCCAGAAGATGAGAAACATACTGCTTTTCGTACACCCCTTGGGGTTTACTGCTATACGGTGATGCCGTTTGGTCTTAAAAACGCCGGTGCCACATATCAACGGGCCATGAGCAACATCTTTCAAGAACATCTACGGAAGACAGTAGAATGTTATGTAGATGACATTGTTGTTAAGAGTCGATCAAAAGATGATCACATTCAAGACTTGAAGACAGTATTTGAACTGATGCGCCAACATCACTTGAAAATGAACCCTACTAAGTCTTTCTTAGGGGTTTCTAGTGGCAAGTTTTTAGAATTTGTCATTACTTCTCAGGGTATCCATGTTGATCCTGATAAGGTTAAAGCAATTCTTGAAATGCGTCCTCCACGCAATCTAAAAGAATTCCGTGGCTTCCAAAGTCGCATTGCATATATCAGGAGATTCATATCCAATCTCTCTGGAAAATGCCAACCTTTTTCCTATTTATTAAAGAAGGGTGTATCATTTGTTTGGGATGAAGCATGTCAGAAAGCCTTCAATGACATCAAACAATACCTTACAAATCCCCCTATTTTGGTACCTCCAGTGATAGGAAGACCATTTTTGCTATATGTTCGAGCTTTGGATCATTCACTTGGTGCTCTCCTTGCACAAAAAAGTGATATAGGGCATGAACAAGCAATTTATTATCTTAGCCGAATGATGGTCGGAGCAGAACACAGGTATACTCTTGTAGAAAAGGAATGTCTGGCCTTGGTTTTTGCTGTCCAAAAGATAAAACATTATGTGACAGGACAGACTATCCATGTCATCTCCAAAATAAATCCCATTCGGGTATTGATGAGAAAACCGAGCATTCTTAACTCTAGGTTAGCTACCTGGGCGATGTTGCTCACTCCTTATGACATGGTTTATATACCTCAAAAATCAGTGAAGGGTCAAGCATTAGCTGATTTCTTAGCTGCTCATCCTATACCTGAAACATCAAAGTTATATGAGGACATTCCAGATGAAGTCGTAGATTGCAATATGACTTTGAAAAATAACATTTGGCAATTATATTTTGACGGGGCATCACGGGTTGGACCTAAAGGTAATATTGTCTCTGGGTAGGAATTGTCTTGGTTTCTCCTGACAAGATGGTCATATACCGTGCCTATTCTCTTAATGAACCATGCTCTAATAATGTAGCAGAATATAATGCTCTATTGATTGGTCTCCAAGTCGTAAAACAATTGAATATTGAATTCCTGGAAGCCTATGAAGATTCTCAGCTGATTGTTAATCAGGTTAGAGGGACTTATGAAGTCAAAAATCCTGATCTCATCCCTTATCATCAAGTGGTAGTTGGATTGGTCCTTTTATTCAAAGGATTCTTCATTGAATTCGTACCATGTTCTCAGAATGTGGAGGCTGATGCTCTTGCTAGCCTAGCTGCAGACTTGGCTGTTCCAATCCGAAGACAAAATACAATTACTTTATTGGACCGAGACTTATTCTGTGTCAAAAATAATTTGTATATTGAACAGAGTTATACTACAGAATCAAGCTCTCAGCAGAGGGATTTGAGAACTCCATTTATTGATTACGCGGTTCATGGGATTTTACCTGAAGATCCAAAAGAAGCTGCATCAATTAAAAGACGATCATTTCGATTCTATTATGATTCATCTTTACATATGTTATATCGTTGCTCATATGATGGACTCTTGCTACGCTGTCTCTCAGAAAGTGAAGCTAAACTGATACTCCGTGAGGCTCATGATGGCGTCTGTGGTGCTCATCAATCGGGTCCGAAATTACAGGACCGCATTCGAAGAATGGGGTACTATTGGCCTTCCATGATAGCAGATGCTGTGGATTACGCCAGAAGGTGTAAAGCATGTCAGATTCATGCCGATTTTATTCACCAACCTTCTGAATTTCTACATCCTACAGCAGCTTCTTGGCCCTTCGAAGTTTGGGGTATGGATGTCACTGGTCCTATTAACCCTCCTTCTGTTAAAGGACATCGGTTCATATTAGCTATAACCGATTACTTTTCTAAGTGGGCATAAGCAGTCCTCCTTGCTGAAGTGAAGACATCTAATGTGATCAGCTTCATCAAACATCATGTCATTTATCGCTTCGGGATTCCTCGACGAATAATTCATGATAATGGTCCACAATTTGCCAGTCAGGCATTTTATCGGTTCTGTGATAAGAATCAAATTCAAAATCTGGCTTCTACGACTTATAATCCAGCTGTTAATGGTTTAGCCGAAGCCTTCAATAAGACTATCATTAAACTTCTCAAAAAGTTTGTCTCTTCTAATAAACGTGATTGGAATGAAAACTTGGAGAATGTTTATGGGCTTATCGAACAACAGTCCGGACTCCTACTGGTTTTATACCATTTTTATTAGTTTATGGATGTGAGGCTGTTCTTCCCTTAGAAATCCAGATTCCATCTCTTCGAATAGCTATTGCTAATGAGCTAACTATAGAGAACAATGATCGCTTACGACTCCAAGAACTTGAAGGATTGGACGAGAAGCGTCTTCAAGCACAACAGCATATTGAACTATATCAAGCCTGTATATCTCGAACTTTCAATCGTAAAGTTAAAGAGAGAGAGTATTCAAGAATGGCGAGTTGGTATTAGCCGTTCGAAGACCGATGATTATGACTCACAAAAGCAAGGGAAAATTCCAAGCAAAATGGGAAGGTCCTTATGTAATTGAGACCGTGTTTTCTAATGGCGCCTATTGGTTATCAAAGCCTAATGAAGATTTACTCATGATGCCAATCAATGGCAAATTTCTTAAGAAGTACTATGTATAAAAAAAGGGGACTGAATGAAAATAAAATTTCTTTTATTATTATTTTTGTTCTGAACAAAGGATTAAGGACGAGGACTACTGCCTTCCTTATTAAATACATAGTCGGCCAATGCATTGAAGGCATCGTTACCTGAGTTCATAAAAAACTTGCAGGCAGTCATCCTCAGTGCTTCTTCTTCAGGAGTTTTCCCTGGCTCTACTAAGAAAGTGAGGATGTCTTGTGGTGGCTTGGGCGTAGAAGACCTTTCGCCTACTTCGGTTGGACCTGATACAATTGGTTCAATGGGGCACGTCTCAATGATGTCCTCAACTGTCTTGGAGACTTCATTTTTTTGCTGCATATCCTTGGAAGACATTTCCAATAGAGGAGTGGAAATAAGAATGAAAAGTTACAAAGATTTCTCACCTATTTAATAGGAGAGATCTATTAGTGAACCGGTCTTTGAAATTGAAAATAATCTTTCATTCCCGGAAAGGCCTGTCCGTTCATTACATCAGATTCATTCATTTACTTATGGAATTGAATTATTCTTTCTTTTCTCGAAAGTTATGTCGGTTCATTCCATATTGGCATATATCCTCAGTGGTATCTGTCTTTTTAATCCCCAGCTACCAAGGTTTGGTTAAGCTGATTACTCATCTCTTTGGAGAGAAATTTTGATTTTCTATCTTACCCGTTGGCATAAAAAACTGGATTTATTATTTATCACGTTCTAATAAACCTCTGAATAAATATTAAATTTGTATGCTTTTCTTATCTATCAAATCCATTTGACCTCTGCATAGATATTAATCTACTTTTTCTTTGAGTTCTTACATGATGTCATATCCATAATACCTCTGATAGTATTGTATACTCTAAACAGAAAACAAGACTTTATTATCTATCATGTCCATATTACTTCTGGATAGATACAAATCATTGAGCATAGAAGATTCATCATTTCCATTCTCATTTCATCATAAAAGTCTATTACATTTCTTAAACTTTCTTACAAATCATAATAGAAATCTATTACATCTTGGATTTTCATTATGTACAACAACGATGACCTAATCGAGATCTATTTCTTCTTTGGATCTTCTTCATCGGATTCGTTGTTGGCGTCAATTTCTTACTGTCTGAGCCTCAATGGCGACCAGAACAGAAGGAATCAAACTCTGGTCTTCTCTCTCAGACGAGAGGAGAATCCCAGAGTATGGCATCCCGAAGACGTGTTGCTGCCAATACAATTGGTGGAGAAGTGGAGGCCTTTCATAGGAGATAGGAATGTATCCAGCATTGGGATACAATTCATAGTCCTGTCGTGAAAGGAACTCTACTACCCAATTTATCGGGATAGAGTTGACTCCACCATCCAACTTTACGTGTATAAAGGCTCTTCTTACCATCTGAGGAAGACCCTTTTATCCCACGAAAAGTTCTGAGTTGTCTGATTTGCGCGTCAAAAGCGCATGAGCTCCCTGATGCTGATGTCAGAAGAATGCTCCTCACAGCGTCAAAGTCGCCAATACCAGTTCTGGAAAAGTTCTTCAGCCAGGCTTCTGCAGAAAACAATAGAGGAAAAAATTTCAACAGAAGTATCATCAGCCACTTACTGATCAATTAAAGACTGATGCTCGCGCACCTTACTCAACAAGGTTTTTACGCCCGTGTCTCATGCGTACCCCATTCAATAAGGCTTTTTACGCCATTGTTTCATATGCACCTCATTCAACAAGGCTTTTACGCCAATGTTTCATGAGCGTATTATTCAAACAAGGCTTTTACGCCCGTGCATCTTACCTATAAGATTCTACGTCTGTCAAGGATTTACGCTCATGGGCATCTGTTTTCAACAAAAAGGTTCAAAGACAGACGATTGTTTTACGAATTAAAATTACCATTGAGGTTAGATGATTCGGCTCTGAGAATTGTTGAATCAACGTCTGTCGACCGAGCGTACAGAGGAACAACATCGGAAAGCATCATCTTTTGTTGAAGAATGAAATCTTGCAAAGAGCTACCGGGCGTACAGAGAGACAGCATCGGAAAGCATCATTATTTGCTAGAGAATGAAATGATGCAAAAAGCTATCTTCGAAAGAATGAGAATGAGAATGTATAAAACATTCTTTAACTCAGCTATTTATAAGGGTTGAGAAAACGGTTGGCATGAGTCTATTTCGGAAAAGATCCTACTAAAAAGGCGCTCGTGACCACAAGGCAGATGCCACATGTTGTTTTGTTTCTCTTAGGAATAAACAACCATAAATGCAGTTAAAGAGGTGTTGAACAATTCTATGTACCAATAAACGAGTTCAATATCAAGATTTTATTTATAAAAAGGGGGAGAGTGGACCCCTACAGATAAAAGAGTCACAATACATAGACGACACTTCTACATAAAATATTATTTTTTCTCTCCTTCGTTGGGCTGACGAAGGGAGGCATCTAAGTCGTGCATGTTGCGAATCCCGGAGCGACGCATCAAATTAAGAAACGCTTCTGCATCTCCTGATCCCTCATACGCAGTGGAGGGACCACCATCGATACGATTAAAGACTGCTGGAGTCAGTCCAAAGCACTCTACAAAGTTGCGTGCCCGCTCAAAATCAACCCTTGAGCTCGGAGCCTCTTCCTTGTTAATTTCTTTCTTTGGTGCCATGACAATATGAGGATGAATAGAAAGGATGAAGAATTTTCTCCTTATTTATACAATTAAATCAACTTTTCATATTCCTTATGGGAAATTGCTCATTATTAATGCAAGCTCGGGAAGATGAAGAAGCATTCAAAAGTTTCGAGAAGAAAATTCATTATGACGGTTAAGTATTGACCGGCACCATTTTTTGATTTTTTACGCCGACTGTTGGATATCCCCACTTTTATGCGGATGACTGTTGAGTATCCCAAATTTTACGTTGATTGGTCAAATCTCGACTTTTACGCTTCTGTTCAAAGCGTTGCAAATTTTGAGGATATTTGAAAACTTTGAAGGGGGTCATGTAGGAGCGTAAAAAGTGCTTCATAAGAATGAGTCAAAGAGATGGATCATTCCATTCAAATTGATCTACTTTACGTCAAAGAGAGGCTAATCACTTTACGCCTAAAGCAGGCTAATCATTTTACGCCCGGGTCAAAGCTAATAGTTTTATGCCTAAGACAGGCTAGCCACTTTTACGCTGGACAAAGCTGTCAAGTCTTGCATTTAATGCAAAGTCTGACATGAAGATTTAATGATGGCATATATCACAGAATTCGAAGGGATTTGTTTTACACAGAGACCAATTTGTCATTTAGTATGTGGACTGAGCTATTTTACGCTCACAGTATGGCTTCTTTTACGCATGGAGACTGTATGAGTTTTTACGCTCACAAGTTGACGTGTGCATAAAGTTTATTTGGGCTACTTTTACGCTCAAGGTTATTTAACAACCACTTTATGCGGGAAGTCCATGTCAGGGCTATTTTACGCCTAGTCTACTACTTTACGCTCAGGGTATATTTGGGTTATTTTTACGCCATATTCTTCTTCACTAATTCAGAACGTGGTTTGCCTACATGGCTTTCATGCCATATATCTCGAAGAACGTGTGTACGTGCATCCTATTTTTACTGAAATGATGGGACACGTGTCAACGTATGCAGAGGATGACTTCGGTCATGGGTGGCAGTTGTTAGCGTAAAGATGGAACTTTTGCTGAGTTTTTACGCACAAGAGCCCAAGTCTATAAATAGACTAATTTTTCTCAGACAGACGGACAGACACACACAGAGAGAGGAGAGAATACATAGAGATCAGAGCCCAGAGACTTTGATTTTTGGAGCATTCTTCTTCAACTTTTCTTCCAGAACAGAGTGAAGCAAAGCAGGAAAGCATTCTTCCTTGCCATCAGTGCCCAAGTGCGTCGATACCTTTCTGGTGACTTAGTTCTTCCAATTATTCATCTTCTAGCAGTGATCTTCATCATCATCGTATGGTCCAAGGAACAAAGTGATCATTTACAGATCAGACTTCCATAACAATACTTCCTAGAATCAAATTTGTACTTTTTATACTTTTTCTCATTTTATTTTCAAAATTCGATTTCCAGACATTTGGTTAAGTGAAACAGACTCTTCCTACTATGCACTCTCAGGTGCCAGAAGGAAGAAGTCTCGGGCAGCACGGGCTCGTCGAGCTCAGACAGCTGTCCCATCTTCTGACTATCAGGGTGTCCCGCTGACTATTACACGGGCCCCTGATGGAAAGTTGTATAAAACTATCCGTGTCCAGCCCCCGGCGGCCAACGAATGGGATAGTTATCAAGAATCTCCCAACAATGATCAGGGGAAAGTACTCGTACTACCCCCACATCAGGGAGCAGGCAGGATGCCGACACACTCATGTGCTCAGAACTTTCGGGCCCACAAAATAGGTGACTTGCACAACGTAATTCTTCACAAACGCAAGGAAAGAGACGAAGACTCGGTGTGCAGAAAGTCCTTTCGGGGACATCACTGCACCCAAGTCATTGTCAACTGCTGCTGCAATAAGGAGGCAGTACAAGAAGACCGGCAGTCCGTCTTCCAACGGCTGCAATACCGAAGTTCAGAAGACGAGACGCTTCTCATCGCCTCCTTTAATTCTGCTCTGAAGATTCCTGGTGTAGGAGCGTAAAAAGTGCTTCACAGAATGAGTCAAAGTGATAGATCATTCTACTCAAATTGATCTACTTTACGCCGCAGGGAGGTTAAACACTTTATGCCCAAGTCAAGGCTAATCGCTTTTATGCCTAAAGCAGCCAGGGTCAAGACATTGGTTTTACGCCTAAAGATAGGCTAACCCTCCTTTTACGCTGGACAAAGCTGTCAAAGTCTCGCATTTAATGCAAAGTCTGACATAAAGATATTGATGATGGCATATACCACAGATTTCGAAGGGATTTGTTTTATATAGAGACCAATGTTGTCGTTTAGTATGTGGATTGAGCTACTTTACGCTCACACTATGGCTTCTTTTATGCACGGAGATTATATGAGTTTTTACGCTCGAAAGTCGACGTGTGCGTAAAGTCTATTTGGGCTACTTTACGCTCAAGGTTATTCAATAACCACTTTACGCGGAAAATCTATGACAGGGCTGTTTTACGCCTAGTCCACTACTTTACGCTCGGAGTACATTGGGGTTGTTTTACGCCCTATTCTTCTTCACCAGTTGTCACGACCCGCACCCACTGTGAGGGTACGAGAACGTAACAACGCCCAGCCTACGCCGCAGTGTCGGCGGTAGAACGCTGTCCTAGGTAAATATACATCTAACAATATATATATCTAAACAGTTTATACTCCCCGAATGGGGGTGACATAGCAGTAAAACTCAATCACAACTAAGGAAGAGATAGCACGATATGAAATAGAACTCAAGGAAATAAATAGATGAAGAGTAGTCTAAGATAATCCCAGCAATATCCAGAAGCACATGGTCTCAGATACAGAATGAAAGAATATATACAAATCTGAACTCCAAATATAGTCTAGCTAAAACATGTCTCAAGATTGCATAAAGTAAGATAAGCCTAACTAATCTAGTCTAGGCAATCGGGGTGATATCCTCAGCTATAGCTGGGTTCTCCTGAGAGTCCAGCTCGTAGGTGTCATCTAAGGCTGCCCCGTAGTAAGTATCCAGACCAGCCTCCTCCTCGTCCTCTGTAATATTTTCAACAGGTCCAGTCAGGACATGAGCGAGTACAGTACATCTCAACAGTTCATAGCAGGTTAGAAAATATAATCATGCAATAAAGTAAGATACAGGTGCTGAAGAATACAGTATGTAAACAGAGAGAGAAAACTGTAATAGAAATATCTACTATAAGTAAGGAACTAACAGTGGCTAGTGAGTCAGAGTACAGGATAGCACATGTGAACGGAACAGATTTGTACATGATCTACACTAAAGAGTTGTACATGATCTACACTACAGAGTTGTACATGATCTACACTACAGAGTTGTACATGATCTACACTAAAGAGTTGTACATGATCTACACTAAAAAGTTGTACATGTATGGTGAAAGCACAGGAGTACAAGATCCGTATAGTACTAATCCGTGATAATGTCGTGACAGCACAAGTAAAGTAATTTAATGCAGAAAATAATTCTAAGCAGGATATGAAATGATCAGAGAATGTACTTGCCTGGTATCTGAGTGTCCAACTGAAAGGTACTGTCCGAGGAGTGGTGTCTGGCTCATATTTAGAACAGCACAAGTCACAACAAGTCCAGAATGGTAAAATGAAACACTACAACGCATTCCACATGAATCTAGGTCAATCTAGGCCAAAGTCAACTCTTGGTCAACTCTGGTCAACCCTAGAAGTCAAACTAGGTCAACTATGGTCAAACTAGGTCAAACTAGGTCTAACAAGTCTACACTAGTCTAGCAAGTCTATTCTAGGTCTAACAAAGCTATACAAGCCTAGACCAAGCTATCTCACACATTACGTAGGCCTATACATAACACATATATATATATATCTAAAATATAGTACACATATAGATCCCTTAAGTAATATAACTAGAAAACACCCTATAGGCTATATGTGTATACCATACTATCATATATGTTAATACATAAAAATATACAAATGCATAGAGAGAGGCAATCAATTGTTCATGTGCATATGTGTATGTGTGTGTGTGTGAAAGAAAGTGGAGAGTGTCACATGAGAGTGAATGTGTGTGTGAGTGTAGTGAATTTAGTGATCTGTGAAAGTGCCCAAGCTGTGTGTGTTGGTGAAACATGCAAAACAGTGAGAAGATGAGGGGAAATTCAGATATTAACTCACCCCTCATCCAAAATAGTGTACAACAACACTCAAACCCAAATTCAGTTTTTATATTATCTACAAAACAATCTCAGATATTGAACATTAACCTAAACAGTCCAACCTATATTTCACAGATTTATACAATCATGGAATCATTCCAATGCTCAATTTAAACCCGAAACCAATTTGAAACAGTCCCCACATAAACCCAGGTCAGGTATAATATTGAAGGACCCCAAATTTATACACAAGAACACAAAAAATAGTGTAAACAGTACACTAACCCAGTTTTCAGTTTTAAGCCCCACAACTCATCCAATTCGATCCAAAATTGACACACCACAAGTAAACACCTAGGTACACATATTAGAGTCTTAATACTATGCAAAGATCAGTGTTAATTGGGTTAAAATTGATGACAAAACCCATTTACAAAATCTGGAAAAAAACAACAATGACATATCATGTAGGTATCAGAAAACAATAGGAAAAAGAGAATTTAATCAACAAAACTAAGTTAAAATGCCCAAACAGTGATTGGTATTGAGTCTACACATTACATACGTGTTTTGTGTCGAGTTTGTGTCCACCCAAGTGGACACAAACGTGTCCAATTCAACCCAAACTAAAATCGGGCAAACTAGACACAGGAAACTGGGCAGTCTCGTGCGGGTGTGCACGCGTGTCGTGCACCTGACACAGGCCATCCCAAGCCTCGTGCTCATGTCCCCACCTAGGCTAGGTCTAGGAGCTTGTGTTTAAGTGCCTGCATCGTGTCCTCGTGTCGCCGTGTCCGTGAACCAGAGCCGTATCAGTGGCCAATCACACAGTGTGCACGGTGCAGTGTATTTCCCGTGCACGATTGATATCTCCCCAACCCGACCATGAAATCTCGTGAAACTTGGGGAGAGTGATGACAGATTATGCCCCTAAATACCCACAAAAACTCATGTCCAATAAGTTCGTATCGTGTCCAGTAGGGACCCCGATAGGCATAGGAGCACTGTAGCTGTGCGCGCGCGTGTCCAAGTGCGTGTGCACAAGTGTCCAAACGACACGACACAAGCACAAAATCACCTCAGTCCATTAAAATCGTGTAAGCGACATCAAAACGAAATTTTCCATTCAAAAATTATTCGAAAATAACACAAACAAATCCACAATGGCATTTCCACAAACACCTAGCACAGGACACTGATACGTGTCCAGATTGGACACAAAACGACACAAAAACTTAGGGTTTCCTATTCCTACTGTTAGGTTAGGTCTAGGGCTCCCTAATGATGCAAAATCTTAGGATTCTATGGTGAATATAGGAAGTTACCTCTATGTATCAAAACCCTCCAAAAAGCTCAATGAGTGATGTTCTTCACAATGGTAAAACTCCTCCAAAGCTTCCCAAATCTGAGAACACTTGATACCAATAGAAAGTAGGAAGAATTTAGAACCCAATGCAATTTGTTTGGGTTAAAAAGGAATTAAAATGGATTTACTAGGATTTTTAGAAGATGGAGAATTACCTCTTTCTAAAACTTGGCAAGAACACCTAATGGAGGCTAGCCCTAACTTTGGGAGGGTATTAAATAGGATGGGGGAGGCTAATTGTCCAGCCATGGGCTGATTAGGGTTAGGGTTGGTTCATGGTGTGGGCCTATGGGCTAATAAGCCTCAAGTCATTAGTCATGACTTATGAAGTCATAAGCCATTTTAGCCTAATCAACTCCAAATCACTCCTAACTAGTTCCAATGACTTAAACCTCATTAAATTAGGTCAAACCAAGGTTACTTAACCTAACTAAGTGGCCATAACCTAGATTACTCACTAGGTTAGTCTTCTAGTCAACACAAGTCAAAGTCAACTATAGGTCCAAAATCAATTCTCCTAAAAATCACCAAAAATCACCAAAAATCATATTAATTATAATAAACCCAAATAATAACTAATAATTCCAAATAATTCACAAAATTTGAAAAATGACCAAAATACCCCCAAGCTAGAAAAGTGGTAGTAACAAATCTACCCTCCTTAAAATAATTTCGTCCTCGAAATTGAAAGGCGAAATGCAACTGGTGAGAAGGATTAAAAGTATACCTCAAGGTCCAAAAAGATAGGGGTACCGCTCATGCATCTCATCCTCCCGCTCCCAAGTAGACTCTCCTGGAGAATGATGCCTCCATGCGACGCGTACCAAGGGTATCACCTGGTTCCTCAGAACTTTCTTCCGGCGATCCAGAATCTCCACTGGCTGCTCTGGATAGCTGAGAGAAGGCCCAACCTCTATCTCTGAATGATCGAGCACATGGCTAGGGTCAGCCACGTACCGTCTCAACTGCGATACATGGAATACGTTGTGGACCCCCACAAGTGCAGGCGGCAAGTCTAGCCTGTATGACACGTCACCGACTCTCCCGCTGATAATAAAAGGGCCGATGAAGCGCGGGCTAAGCTTTCCGCCTCCACCAAAACGTATCGTACCACGAGTCGGAGATATCCTTAAGAAAACCTGGTCTCTGACCTAAACACAAGCAAGGTCTCAATTAATTATAATAAACAAACATGATCAAAAATCACAAACAAACAAACCTAAATCTAATCCTACTCTAAACTGTACCTCAAACTCCAAGGGCCTCCAGTGGCTATCGGCCTAGTGCCGATGTTTGTCCTGCGCCACGCGAAGTCTGTCCCTGATGAGCTTTACCTTCTCGGCCGTATCAACAATCATCTCTGGCCCCAGTAAAGCTCACTCACCAACATCATCTTAGGATAAGGGTGTACGGCACCTACGCCCGTACAGAGCCTCAAAAGGTGACATCTCAATGCTGGCCTGGTAACTATTGTTGTAGGCAAACTCCATCAAATAAAGATGATCCTTCCAGGAACCTCCAAAGTCCAAGACGCACATCCGCAGCATATCCTCAAGGGTCTGAATAGTCCTCTCCGACTGTCCGTCCGTCTGGGGGTGGTATGCGGTACTAAACTTGAGCTGAGTGCCCAAGCTAGTCTGCAGACTCCTCCAGAAATAGGAAGTAAAGCGACTATCCCGATCTGAGATGATGCTAACCGGAACTCCGTGAATCCTGACTATCTGTCTCATATACAACTCCGCGAGCCTCTATGTAGACGTACCCACCTTGAATGGAAAGAAGTGGGCCGATTTGGTCAACCTGTCAACGATGACCCAAATCGCGTCTTTCCCTCCTGGTGTACGTGGCAATCCTGATACGAAGTCCATAGTGATATGCTCCTATTTCCATTCGGGAATGGGCAGCGGCTGCAATAATCCACCGGGCCTCTGCCTCTCCGCCTTGACCTGCTGACAAATCAAGCACCTAGCTACGAAGTGAGCCACCTCCCGCTTCATCCCGGACCACCAAACATGCTCCCTCAGATCTCGGTACATCTTGTTAACACCCGGGTGTATAGAGTACTGAGATCTGTGGGCCTCATGCATAACCTGCTCCCTGAGCTCTCCGCTGGGCACACATAGTCTGGAACCATGCCTCAAGGCACCATCATCTGCAAGAGAAAACTCGCCCTCCAGCAATCCTGCTCGAACCTGCTCCCGGAGACACCGCAGAGCAACGTCCTCAAACTGTGTCGACTTGATCCTCTCCACCAAGTTCGACTAAATCTGCATCCCCCATAACTGCATCTGTACCCCGGGCACGATCACCTCAATCCCAAGGCTCTCCAAGTCGGCAAGCAAGTGCCGATCCATGGTCAAACACATAGCTGTCGGATACCTACTCAAGGCATCGGCAACCACGTTGGCCTTCCCTGGGTGATACTGAAGTAGGATGTCGAAATCCTTCATCAACTCTAGCCATCTGCGCTGCCTCATGTTCAACTCCTTCTGAGTGAACACATATTTTAAGCTCTTATGATATGTAAAGATCTCCACCCTCTCCCCATACAGATAATGCTTCCACAGCTTCAAAGCAAAAATCACCGCCGCCAGCTCCAGGTCGTGGGTAGGGCAGTTCTTCTCATGGGGACGTAATTGCCTGGAAGCATAGGCAATCACCTTCCCATGCTGCTGCAAGACGCAACCCTGCCCCTTCCCTGAAGCGTCACTATAAATAGTGAAACCACCTGATCCTGAAGGCAATGTCAGAATCGGAGCTGTCATAAGCCGCTTCTTCAACTCATCAAAAGCTGCCTGACACTCCTCTGACCAAACATACTCAGCATCCTTCCGGGTCAACCGTGTCAACGGCTCTGCAACCCAGAAGAAATCCTGCACAAATCTCCGATAATATCCTGCCAGCCCCAGGAAACTCCTGATCTCTGCAACTGAAGTTGGCGCTGCCCATGCCTCGACTGCTACAATCTTCTTGGGGTCAACTGAGATACCATCTCCAGTCACAACGTGCCCCAAGAAGTCCACCCGGTCCAAGAAAAACTCACACTTGGAGAGTTTTCCATAAAGCTGCTCCTTCCTAAGAATCTCCAGCACTAACCGCAGATGCTCCTCGTGCTCCTCCTCAGTCTTGGAATATATCAAGATATCGTCTATAAACACCACCATAAATTGATCTAGATACTGGTGGAACACCTTGTTCATAAGGTTCAAAAACACTGCTGGTGCATTGGTTAGCCCGAACGGCATAACCAAAAACTCAAACTGCCCGTACCGCGTCCTGAAAGCGGTCTTGGGAATATCATCCCCCTTCACCTTTACCTGGTGATATCCCGACCTCAGATCAATCTTGAAAAATACCCGAGCTCCGCTCAACTGGTCAAAAAGATCATCGATCCGCGACAGTAGGTATTTGTTCTTGATCGTGAGGTTATTGAGTGCCCTATAGTCAATACACATCCGTACTGACCCATCCTTCTTCGGCACAAACAACACTGGTGCACCCCATGACGACGAACTCGAGCGGATGAAGCCCTTGTCTTACAGCTCATCCACTTGCTTCTTCAGCTCCACCAGCTCGCTGTTGTTCACCCGATAGACATGCTGAGAGATGGGCTCCGCTCCTGGAACCAAGTCTATCAAGAACTCTATGTCTCTGTCTGGTGGCAGTCCCAGCAACTCCTCTGGGAAAACATCCATATACTCTGCTATCAAGGGGTGTGGAATCGTCTGCTCCTCGACCGAGACTCCACAGAAGACTCCGCTGCTCTGCTCTGTCTGACGTCTGGAGTACTCAAACTCTGGCTCCCCCGGTGCTCTGAAGAGAACTCTACCCCCTCTGCAATCAATGCTGGGGTGGTGCCTGCTCAACCAATCCATGCCTAGTACTATATCGTAGTTCGGCAATGGCATTACGAGCAGGCTCACCTCCAACTCACGGCCTTCCAAAACTACTCTCCGACCCTTACAAACATCACTCACGAGGATAATGCCACCCCCGGTCGTGATCTTGTAAGTCCTAGGCAACGATTCAGCTATGATACCGTATTTAATCGTAAAATATACTGATATGAAGCTATGCGAAGCACCGGAATCGAATAATGCAAATGCTGGACTGGAGTCAAGAAGGATCGAACCTGCAATCAGCTCTCCAATCGCCTCTGTATCCTCTACTGCCATGGCAAAAGCTCGCCCCTGCTGGCCTCCTCTGGCCTGCTGCTGGTGCTGGACGAACCTCTGCTGCTGCATCGGCAGGGCTGGTCCCCTCTGCTGGCCTGCTGCTGCTCTGGCTCCTCCTTCCTGGGCTACTCATCCCCCAGACCTAGCATAATCCTTCAGCTGGTGATCTGTCGCTCCGCAAAGAAGGCACCTTCCGAGACTCTTCCTGCACTCGTTGAAGACATGCCCAGACTTCTTGTAGAAGGTACAACTGACTGTCTGGTGCCTGGGTGCCTGATGTTGAAACTGCTGCTGGTGAACTGGCCTTTGCTGAATCAGCTGCGGCTGGAACTGCCTCTGCTGGTGGTGCTGCTGCTGAAAGTGCGGCCTCTTGGCCGGTCCTTCGCTACTACTGCCTCCCTGGGAGTCTCGTCCTCTCTTGAGCCTAAGCTCAAGATCATCCTCTGCAGCTAGTGCGTCCACCAGGATCACCTCAAATGTAGCACTGCGGGCGTTCTTGGTGTAGGACTTGACCTCCTTTACCAAGCCCTTCCGGAACCTCCGGGCCTTCGTCGTCTCGGACAAGTCCTCCATAAATCTGCTCAGGCGGCAGAACTCTCCCGTGTACTCCTCCACGGACTGGCTCCCCTGGACTAGGGCCTCGAACTGGGTCTCGAGGGCCCCCAGTGCTGCGTTTGGAAAGAACTTCTCCTTGAACAGCTTCTTGAATGCTGCCCAAGTCTGTCCTGCTGTGCCGACCCTCGGGTCGGTCTGGTACCAGGTACGGGCCAGATCCTGTATCATGCTGGCCGCTGCCTCTATCTGGAGCCTCGTCGGAATCTCAGCCAGCCTGAAGATCACCTCCATATGCTCGATCCACTCATCGGCATACATGATCCCCTCTGTCCCTCGGAAGTCTCTCGGGTGCATCTTCTGGAAGTCCTGGATGCCCTTCTGCCGTGGCTGGTGCGGCTGCGGGGCTGCTGCTGCTGGCTGAGCTATGACTCTCTCCACTGCGGTCACTGCCAGCTCAATGCCTCTGCTGAGCTCTGCCGTGTACCTCTGCTGCTGGGTCTGCTGACCCTCCATGTACTGTCGAAAGAAGGCTAGTAGTTGCACCGCGTCCACTGTTCCTGGAGGTGGCTGCTGGTAAGGATCCTCTGGGAGAACTGGGTCCTGCCTCCTTGCCGGTGGAAGTATACCCTCTGCTGCTGCTGCCGGGGCCTAAATACGAGCAAAGGCAGCAGGAGATGCAGTCCCCTGGCCCTGTAGTACTGGCTGGGAGGTAGCAGTCCCCTTCATAGCATTCTCATGAATGGTACGCTGCGAACGAGTCTCTACCATCCTGAAGATAGACAAACAAGAGTATCAATTTCTGAGAAAGAAGCGATATAACAAAGACGGACAATTAAAATTCAAAAGGATCAGCTGAAAATAAGGATTTAGATGGCAACAAAAGAATTTTTCCTAATTTGATCGAGTACCCAAAAAAAAATATTATCCTATATCCTACTGCAGGCTGTAGTGATACTCTAATTCGAATACCACTACACTTCTAGTCTAGACCTGCATGGGCCGCCACTAAAAATGTGTCACGACCCACACCCACTGTGAGGGTACGAGAACGTAACAACGCCCAGCCTACGCCATAGTGTCGACGGTAGAACGCTGTCCTAGGTCAACATACATCTAACAATATATATATCTAAACAGTTTATACTCCCCGAATGGGGGTAACATAGCAGTAAAACTCAATCACAAGTAAGGAAGAGATAGTACGATATGAAATAGAACTCAAGGAAATAAATAGATGAAGAGTAGTCTAAGATAATCCCAGCAATATCCAGAAGCACATGGTCTCAGATACAGAATGAAAGAATATATACAACTCTGAACTCCAAATATAGTCTAGCTAAAACATGTCTCAAGACTGCATAAAGTAAGATAAGCCTAACTAATCTAGTCTAGGCAATCGGGGTGATATCCTCAGCTATAGCTGGGTCCTCCTGAGAGTCCAGCTCGCAGGTGTCATCTAAGGCTGCCCCGTAGTAAGTATCCAGACCAGCCTCCTCCTTATCATGACCCACTCCCGAATAACCGGATACGAGTCGGACACGCCCAGCCTTTGTCATAGAATAACAAAGTAAGCTGTACCATTCTAGGAAAACTAAACAGATATCAAGACAAGAATGAAACACAACATCTATAAAATGTATCCCAGAGTAAAGTACAATATCAGAATTATTACATTCCAGAATGATAGAAAGTCTACTAGTCTCAATACATGGAAATAATAGGGAAACTAAGGAAATCTCTAGGCTTCTGCAGCCTCTAAGTCATGAGCTGCACCAGCTAGCTCTCCTGTATCAATAGGCTCCTTGCCATAGAATGTATCGCATAGAGCCTCCAACTCACCTGCAACATATCTTATTCAGGATCGGAGCAAAGTATATCCATAGAAATGAACATGTACATCATGGTATGAATCAAGAAAACAGGAATAATGTAAAATACAGGGAATGAGAACAAGACATGAAACTGAACAGAAAATACTGAAAGTAAAACAGGAAAGCATGGTAAGAGTCATGAACATGAAATACAATCTGAATCATGAAATACAAACTGAACATGAAATACAGCCTGAACATGAAATACAGCCTGAACATGAAATACAACCATGAAATCCTGAAATACAAACTGAATCCTGACATGTGTAATGTTTGAAATACATCTAGATTGTGATCGGCTTGGGTAGATGCAATGACCCTGAAATGGTACGGCTTTGGCCCCGCGTGCACGGTGCGGGACCCAAGCTATTCACATGAGTAGTAACAGGGTTTGATCACATATCTATAGTATTTCCCCTCCCAGACACAATGAAACATGGAACATGAAACGAGAGAATATCGTGATATATCGTGTCATCAAGAGATACAAGAATGAATATGAAGACATGCGAAATGAACAAATCAGAGGAATATACTTGCCTGGCTCCGGGTGATCAAGAAAGAGTAATGGAGCTGGAAATCTTCCTGTTTATGAATTACAGTTGATAAGTCAACAATGTAAAGTTGATATTTCTAATCTAGAAAAACTCACTTTAGCATAACCTTGGCTTAAACTAGCTATCACTAAACCTATCATGTAAAAAGTGACATAACCTAATCATGAAGCAGTCTATCATTATTCCTGTACTTGTACTCTATTAATATTTTAAGTGTACTAAGACAGGGAACTTGAATTCACTTGGTTCAGTCCATAATTTCTGAGTCACTTAGAACATTAATATGCAATGCAATAGTCATATGATAGTACTGGATATTCATAGGCAAAGGTATTATTAGAAAAGTAAAAGACATATCATAGTATGGGTTATCCTTACTCTAACATAAACTGTATACAAAAGTGCCTAGCTAATAGGGTTTCCAACTCATGATAATACAAACTAAACTGGACTGATCTGAATCAGTCCAGACAATGGCACTCCTAAGTACACCAATAACTGTGACTGTCAAGTTTGTTGACAGTTCAACAAGGAGTCTGAAAGTTCAGATCAGACTGGCAGTTTAAGTTAAAATCTCACATAGGTTTGGTACCTTATCACCTCAGGTTTAGTCTAGTATGTTGATATCAGATCAACCAATCTTCAAAGGTAGTCCTGGATTGGACTGGCATCACCCAATCTAAAGAAGAACTGACATAATCTAGCCTGTATTCTTATCCTGCTGTACAACCATAATTCAACCCTTCATAACAGGACTGTTATGGACTGTAGTAAACCTTCACTAACATGGCCCTGCTAAACTAGCCTATAGGTTTATCCTGTCAATTCAATTAAATCATTCTCAATGTCCTTATTAGAAATCAACTTGTATCTCAAGCTGCTATTTAGCTCCTGACCTGCTCTAAACTGGAATCCCAAACCCTTCTTTAACTGGTCTGAAAATTAAATCAGACAGGAAGAGTCTACCCATAATTCATCATAAAGAAATAAGTACAATGATGACTCTAATTTTACCAGGTATTTCTACTTACAGTTCATTCCCAGGTTTGATGATCATCCAATGAAATGTGAATCCAATTTCCACAACCTACTTAGCTAATTAAAACCATTCAGGTATCATAGACTTCCTGATATCACTAGTTAAGAAAAACACAACCTGTTCCTGAAAGAATCAGTCCTGGACAAGACTGGTATAACTCAGTTTAAGCAAAAACCAGTACAGTCCAAACTCAGCTAAGCCACTGCTATGAATCAGTCTTTATTCAACTGATACCATCTCAGGCCTGATTCAACTGTATCAATCCTTACTTAGCTGCGCCAAATCAGTCTAGAACATGACTGCTACTAATAGGTTAATTATACTCTAGAACATGTTGAGATGTATTATCATCTCAGCTAAAGAGTCAAGAACTGACAGATCAAGGTTTAGTCCAAAATGGGTTTGATACCATTTAGTCTTAAACAGAACAGTGAGTGAATCAGCCTATTAAAAAAAAGAAGGCTTAAAACTTCATCAAACAACTATGCATTAAGAATTTAGGAACTTGGCAAATTAGTTTAACACATGATATTGAAAACCTCAGTCCTAGGCAAGTCATTAACATTCAGTCCCCAGGTAGGGCTTGAACTAGTCATCTCAGTTCAATGCCTTCATCAAAACCTTATGCTATCAGTGAGGAGTTAATATTTCGAATAGTTGAATCCAACTCTACTGAAATTCCATCCTTCAATATTAATTCCACTCAATACAGAAATATAGACAACCAACTTACACAGTAAAAAGAAACTACTAAATCATTCCTACTGACAGGACATATATCATCTCCTGTTCAGTCATGAAGAATATAGCCTAAACTCAGATTTATCCCATCTTCTAGACAATGTATAATTAAAATTTCATGATCGATTCTCAAAATATGGAATCATGAATATGTATGCATGTCCTCACCATATACTGTTTCATGAATTAATCAATGGTATTTATCAGTTTTAAATTGAGTGCAGACAATCTCATTCGACAGGACTTCTCTTAACTATCAACACATAACCAAAACTCTTGAATCTATCATATTATCCATCACACAAATCTCTGTTATACACATGCACCCAAACCAGTATGTCATCAGAATAGAATTTTACCTTAATGAGCTTGTCCTGTTGCAACCTCTGTTCTCTCCACTGTCCTGTCTTAGTCCTTCTTCTTAATCGAAATTCTATAGAAACTTAAGAAAAATAACATCACCATGAATTGCTCAATCATGAATTGAGAAGAGATTCAGTAATTCAAACATTGGATGACTTACCAGTGTTTTAGATTATGAACTAGGACGATCCACAAATTAAAGATCCACTTCGATTCTAGATCTCGATCTAGCTCCCAAAACCAATGAGAAACCAAATCAAAAGAAGATCACAACAGAAATACCGGATCAAACCAAAATCTATACCTCTTCGATTGATCACAGAGACAAATTCTAGAATGGTTCGAAAGCTTGAAGAAGAATTTCCCAGGAATCTTAATCCAAACTACAAGTTTATAGATGAATTAGATCAAGAAGGATAGAGCCAAGGATTAATTAGGTTGATAAAATCTAACTCACTCGATTGGGATCCAGTCGATCTTCTCCTTGCTTCCTACTGCTGTGTCCAACTCTTCGTATCACTCTTCAATCGAGGAAGGAGCTCGCCGAGACATGATGGTTCGCCATGGCTGATCTAGAATCGGAAATTTGGGAAAAGAGAAGGAGAGGAAGTTGTAGGAATGGAGTGGGTTGTTGCTCGTGGAGAAAGGTTAAATAGAACGTTGGAGTAGCGTGAGGAGAAGGCAACCCTGATGGCGGGAAAACTCAATCCCCTCTCATTGTCAGAGTTTGTTAGGGAATTTGCAGTCGATTGTGACAGCTGCAAAATTTCAAAATTCAAAAGGAAAGTTTATAGGAGTTTTGTATAGGTTGAACCTATTAGTTAAATGAGCCCCAACAATGGGCTGGACCAGGAAAGAATTAATGGGCTGGATTAGAAAAAGTAATTTAATTAATACAAAAGCCCAAAAGCTAAACTTAAATGAAATATTTAATATACTCTACATGAAATAGAAAAGAGTTTTAATTACTTAATAAAGAAAAATTTTAAACTCGAATATTAGAAAGGTGGAGTTACAAATCTCTCCCCCTTGAAAAATTTTGCCTTCGAAATTCAGATATAGTTCAAAATTGATTTACGAACCACCCTGAATTATTTATTAAAATTTGGAAAATTCAAAAATACAAGAATACAATCAAGTGAACAATGTAGGGTAGCGCTCTCGCATCTCATCCTCGTGCTCCCATGTGGACTCTTCCGGAGAGTGGTGTCTGCACATGACGCGTATAAGAGAAATGGTTTGGTTTCGCAGTCGCTTCTCCCTCCGATCCATGATCTCTACTGGCTGCTCCTCATAGGTCAAACTCGGGCCCACCTCTAGCTCTGAGTATTCCACTACATGGCTCGGGTCTGGAATGTAACGTCGAAGCTGAGATACATGGAAGACGCTGTGTACTCCCTCCAAGCTAGCTGGAAGCACTAGTCGATACGCCACCTCGCCAATCCGTGTTGTCACATCGAAAGGTCCAATGTACCTCGGACTGAGCTTCCCGCCTCTGCCGAACCGAATGACGCCTCTGGTCGGTGAGATCTTCAGGAATACTCTATCGCCAGTTGCGAACTCCAGTGGCCGTCTGCTGCTGTCCGTCCAGTGCTTCTGCCGATCCTGTGCAACTCTGAGATGATCCCTGATCATCCTGATCTTCTCAGCTGAGTCTACCACCATCTCTGGCCCAAGCAAAGCTCTCTCACCAACATCATCCCAAGATAGCGGCGTGCGACACCTCTGTCCATACAGTGCCTCGAACGGGGTCATATCGATGCTAGCCTGATAACTGTTGTTATAGGCAAACTCCACTAGATGCAAATGGTCCTCCTACGAACCGTCGAAGTCGAGTCCGCAAACCCGTAGCATGTCCTCCAGCGTCTGAACGGAAATTTAGGAAAAGAGAAAGAGAGGAAGTTGTAGGAATGGAGTGGGTTGTTGCTCGTGGAGAAAGATTAAATAGAACGTTGGAGTAGCGTGAGGAGAAGGCAACCCTGATGGCGGGAAAACTCAATCCCCTCTCCTTGCCAGAGTTTGTTAGGGAATTTGCAGTCGGTTGTGACAGCTGCAAAATTTCAAAATTCAAAAGGAAAGTTTATAGGAGTTTTGTATAGGTTGAACCTATTAGTTAAATGAGCCCCAACAATGGGCTGGACCAGGAAAGAATTAATGGGCTGGATTAGAAAAAGTAATTTAATTAATACAAAAGCCCAAAAGCTAAACTTAAATAAAATATTTAATATACTCTACATGAAATAGAAAAGAGTTTTAATTACTTAATAAAGAAAAATTTTAAACTCGAATATTAGAAAGGTGGAGTTACAAATCTCTCCCCCTTGAAAAATTTTGCCTTCGAAATTCAGATATAGTTCAAAATTGATTTACGAAACACCCTGAATTATTTATTAAAATTTGGAAAATTCAAAAATACAAGAATACAATCAAGTGAAAAATGTAGGGTAGCGCTCTCGTATCTCATCCTCGCGCTCCCATGTGGACTCTCCCGGAGAGTGGTGTCTCCACATGACGCGTACAAGAGAAATGGTTTGGTTCCGTAGTCGCTTCTCCCTCCGGTCCATGATCTCTACTGGCTGCTCCTCATAGGTCAAACTCGGGCCCACCTCTAGCTCTGAGTATTCCACTACATGGCTCGGGTCTGGAATGTAACGTCGAAGCTGAGATACATGGAAGACGCTGTGTACTCCCTCCAAGCTAGCTGGAAGCACTAGTCGATACGCCACCTCGCCAATCCGTGTTGTCATATCGAAAGGTCCGATGTACCTCGGACTGAGCTTCCCGTCTCTGCCGAACCGAATGACGCCTCTGGTCGGTGAGATCTTCAGGAATACTCTATCGCCAGTTGCGAACTCCAGTGGCCGTCTGCTGCTGTCCGTCCAGTACTTCTGCCGATCCTGTGCAACTCTGAGATGATCCCTGATCATCCTGATCTTCTCAGCTGAGTCTACCACCATCTCTGGCCCAAGCAAAGCTCTCTCACCAACATCATCCCAAGATAGCGGCGTGCGACACCTCTGTCCATACAATGCCTCGAACGGGGTCATATCGATGCTAGCCTGATAACTGTTGTTATAGGCAAACTCCACTAGATACAAATGGTCCTCCCATGAACCGCCGAAGTCGAGTCCGCAAACCCGTAGCATGTCCTCCAGCGTCTGAATGGTCCTCTCAGACTGTCCGTCCGTCTGTGGATGATAGGCTATGCTGAACTTCAACTGTGATCCCAAGCTCAGCTGCAGACTCCTCCAGAAGTGTGATGTAAAGCGGCTGTCTCGGTCTGAAACGATGCTCACCGGTACCTCGTGAATCCTCACAATCTGACGCATGTAGAGGTCTGTAAGCTTCTCGGTCAACAACCAACCTTGAACGGAATGAAATGAGCGGACTTTGTCAATCTGTCCACGATCACCCAAATAGCGTCCTTGCCACTGGGAGTACGCTGCAATCCAGAGACGAAGTTCATGGTAATGTCCTCCCACTTCCATTCCGGGATAGGTAAAGGCTGGAGTAGTCCTGCTGGTCTCTGGCGCTCCGCCTCGACTTGCTGGTACACAAGGCATCTGGAAACAAATCTGGCAACCTCTCTCTTCATCCCATACCACCAAACATACTCACGCAAATCCTTGTACATCTTGGTAGATCTAGGATGTATAGAATACTGCGACTGGTGGGCCTCCTACATCACCTCCTCCCGTAAGTCCTTAGGCACACACAGCTGGCTCCCGTGCCTCATGGATCCGTCCTCTGCAATGGTGAAGTCGTCGAGCAGTCCTGCCTCCGTCTGAGCTCTAAGACATTGGAGTCCTACATCAAGAATATGGGCCTCCTTGATCCTCTCTAATAATCTTGACTGTATCTGCATATGCATCATCTGTCCCCCATATCCTGGCAGAACAACCTCAATCCCAAGGCTCTTAAGATCCTCCAAGAGATGCCAGTCCATAGTGAGATACATAGCAATAGGATACCGACTGAGAGCATCTGCAACCACATTCGCCTTTCCAGGGTGGTACTGCAGATTGATGTCGAAATCCTTCATGAGTTCCAGCCATCTGCGCTGCCTCATATTCAGCTCCTTCTGAGTAAAGACATACTTCAGGCTTTTATTATCCGTAAAGATGTCTACTCTCTCCCCGTATAGGTAATGCTTCCACAGTTTTAAGGCAAATATGACTGCTGCAAGCTCCAAGTCATGTGTAGGATAATTCTTCTCATGGGGCCTCAACTGCCTAGAAGCATAAGCTATAACCTTCTTTTTCTGCTCAAGCACACATCCCAAACCCTTCCCTGAAGCGTCGCTGTAGATGACAAATCCTCTTGATCCTGACGGCAAAGCTAGAACTGGCGCTGTCGTGAGTCTTCTCTTCAATTCTTCAAATGCTGACTAGCAGGCGTCACTCCAGATGAACTCCTCGTCCTTTCGCGTAGGCTTCGTCATGGGCTCTGCTATCCTGGCGAAGTCCTTCACGAACTTCCTGTAGTATCCTGCTAGCCCCAGGAAACTACGAATCTCAGCTACTGATGTGGGAGGTGCCCAAGCTTCTACTGCTTCAATCTTCTTGGGATCTACAGAAATCCCCTCTCCTGTCACTACATGCCCTAAAAACTCCACTCGGTCTAAGAAAAACTCACATTTTGAGAGTTTCCCGTACAACTTCTCCTTCCGCAGTATCTTCAGCACAATCCGCAGGTGCTCCATGTGCTCCACCTCCGTCTTCGAATAAATCAGAATGTCGTCAATGAAGACTACGACAAACTTGTCCAGATACTTGTGAAAAACTTTATTCATCAAGTTCATAAAAACTGCGAGGGCATTGGTGAGTCCGAACGACATCACCAGGAACTCATACTGGCCGTATCGAGTGTTGAAGGCTGTCTTCGGAATATCCTGCTTTCGAACCTTCATCTGGTGATACCCCGACCGAAGGTCAATCTTGGAAAAGACCCTCGCTCCACTCAGCTGATTAAACAGCTCATCAATACGCGACAAAGGATATCTATTCTTGATGGTGATTGTAAAACTCCTAAATTTCTACTATATTTTTATTATATCAATTTTGGTACTGATTTAAAATTTTTGTACTATATGTCATGTAGTCGTATTGTACGTCGTATGCAAAATTTTCGTTTGCTCGACGAGTACGAATATGTGCGAGCGTACATGTTTTAGAAAAACAATTAATTTTCTATTTTCTTACACTATCAAAATATTATTCTTGCCATAAAAAGTCTATTGTTCTTAGCAGTTATTAATAATAAAATTCTTTGTACAAAAATATTTATTTCATAAATATTTATTTATTTTAAATAATAATGTATTTCAAAATTATTTAATATTAATGTTTTATTGTTCAAAAAAAAAGATTTATTATTTAAAAAGATTTATTATTTTCGAAATTAATTATATTAGTATTTTGGAAAACATATTTTTGAAATATTTGTGACAGTTTAAATTTTGATTTGATTCCATGGATACATTTAAATAGTAAACTATCTATATTTTAAATTGATTTGATTTTTAAACTAAAAGTATTTAATTTGATTTAAAATAGATATTTAAAATTTGAATTGTATTTGGAATTAGATTTGTATTTGGATTTGGTTTTAAATTAAATATATGATTTATCTACTTGGGTTTTAAATAATCCTAATCCTATCCAAATTGGGAATTCCCACATCCTATAAATAGGCAGGTACTCCTCCATTGTTCTCCATAAACCAAATTTTCCCAAAAATATTCCACCACAAGTGCAGTGCCTCGTGTCCGTGTCCATGGCCAGATTCTTATTCCATTATCTACAATTACATTTTCTCTCTATGTCGACAATCCTCCTAGTCCTAATCCTAAGCCCTATCCCGTCTTGTCTGCTGCCTTCGCCGTACCTGTCTCCTGTCCCAGCACCCCGCCAACTTCGGCAGCACCTTCGACTCCACCACGCCAAAACCCGCAGCGCCAGCATCAACCCAAAACCCCATCGTCACCACCAGCAGCCCGACCACGACCCTCGTCAACCCGGCCACCGCCACCAAGCCGCACCATGGCCGACCCCGCTCAGCCCAGCCCCTCGACTCCATCAGACCCAAAACCGTCGCCATCCCGATATCACCCGTACACCACCCTCACTACCACAGACGTCTCCGCCACCCACGACGGCCGGCCATCACCGTCGCCGTCGTAGCCACCCCCAGCCAAACTCATCAAAACCAACCAAAATAGAAAGAAAACCCTAACCCTAAATCAACTCACCTCCGATGCCGCGTCCGAGCTCCGCCGACGAGTTTTCCACTGGAGCTCCGCCTCGACCCCTCTGACCCGCCGCCGCCGAATCACCCGCCTTCCTCCTTCCCTTCCCGACCAAAGCCCCACTTCCTCGTCGCCAGGTCGCCGTCACCTCCGCCGCGGCGGAACCCTCCGACGAAACCCGTACACTCCTCCGCCGGAACCCTCTTCGCCGTGCGCCGCTCAGGGCCGCCGCCTACACACCTTCGCCTCTGCCTCCCCGTGCCCGACTGACGGTCGCCGAGGCCGTACGGAGAAGCCGCTCCCCGTAGCGCCTCCTCGTCGCCAGGCACAGCCGCCGGCGAGCCTCCCTCCGGTCGCACCACCGTGCTCGTCCGCGCAGCTCCACTTCGATAGCTCCTCCCTCTCCCAGATCTGCGCATACCGCCCCGTCCAAGCGTAAGCGCCGACCCTTCCGCTTCCCTCCGCACGCCACGCCGCCGGCCGACAACCCGATCCCGTCCTCCGCCTTTTCCTCTCAGCTCCACCGATCGGATTCTCACCCCTCGCCTCTCTCTCGCTCACTCCCTCCATTCTCTTCTCTTATGGGTTTTTTTTCCTTTTGACCTCATTAAAACAGGAGAGTGAGAGTCACAGCAGTGGCTTTTGTTTAAATGGTTTTTCCTTTTCTTCTCCCAATGACCTCATTAAAAGAGGAGAGCCACAGCAATGGCTTTGTTCGATCTGTTTAAAATTTTTTTTGTTTGTTTTCTTTGATTTTTGTTTGTCTTCTTCGGTTACTGTTATTATTATTATTATTATTATGAAAAACTGATTAGTATATTTTTCAGTTTATGATCATTTATTAATATTACTGCTATTAATTATTTTACTAATATTATTAATTATTAATATTACTGTTATTATTATTTTAATTAATTGGGAAGTCAACAACAGTCCATAGTTATTATGGTCAATATTATTATTACTATTATTGTTATTGATTTCTCTGTTTGTTTGTTAAATTATTTATTTATCAAAATTAGTAATTTGATTATTTATAGTGCTTTCTAGATATCCTATTTTAATAAGATTCGAGTTTTTGCCTAAAAATATTTTTATTTCTAGTGTTACCTACAAGTATTTCTGCTAATGAAATATAGTTCTTCCTAAATCATATTTTTACTACTTAGAGTTTTTAGACGAAAAACGAGTTCTAATTTATAAGTACGTATTTTTATCTAAAATATTTTTAAATTTATTATAAATTGTTTTCTAAAAAGCGTATATAATTATTTTCTAAATTTTCTTCGGTTCTCCTCTTGTCCGTGACAAATTCCATTATTCATATTCCTTCGCCAATTCACGTCTACCATATGTCTACCCTAACCAAATTCAACCGTCCTGGACCCAATGGAACGGTCCGTGCCACCATTAGAGGTCCCCATGTACAGTTGTTGCACCAAAGTCGCGATTCATGCCAGCTTGATTATCGCAGCACACCAGGCACTCTACCAGGCAAGATACCTTGCCATTAGCTGTTTAATTATTTTTAGCTCATATTTTATGCATGTCTATTATTTTTTTTATAAACTGTGATACATGGCATAACTGTTCTTTTATATTACCTGCTGTGTATTATTTTCTTACAAATTAAACCTAGATTTAAGGGACCACCTTGTGTGTTGCATTCATTGGCCTTGACACGTTGTAAACACGAAGTTGTGTGCCGCATGTAGAATACGGAAGTGCGTGATTGGCTGGCCACCAGTACGTACAAGCCGTGCGATAGGAATAACCGCTAATAGAGGTTGCATGATAGTTTGACTTAGCGGTTATAGAGGTTACTGTTGTGGATACAACATGGTAGGCATTGGGTGGGAAGAACATCTCCTTAATGTATGGGTCATTTATGCACTGCCCTGATTGCCGGTTATCTCCAGTGGGAGGTACGGTCCTGCTAGCCGGTTATCTCCAGTGGAAGGTACGGTCCTGATTGCCGGTTATCATCAGTGGAAGGTACGGTCCTGATTCCTGATTCCTGACTGACCCGGCCCATGCGTCAAAGGTTTGTTCTTTATTGCATATTCACTATAGTACGGTTAGGTACCCTATTGTATGTGTCATGGCATGGAAAGATACGTCGCCGTGAATTAGTTTACCAACTCCTGTCCTTGTTTGGTTGGGGGGATGGTACGCTCGTTCAGTAGGTGCGTATTGGACTATGTTATAAATTCGATTGACTTATTTAGTGAGCAATATTTATTCAGTTTATATGTCATGCTATGATGTGTCTTGTTACGTCCCTCTGAGGACCTGGTTGTATTGCCAGGTGTGTGCTATTGTCTTTCGCAGGTGCTTTAGCTCTAGCCGTGTTCGTTGCTATTTCTAGAAGATGATTGCATTTGGATCGTCTTCGCTTTGTTCGCCACTCATTTTATTTTCTATGTACTTTTTCTTATTTTGTTGGTAGTGGATTTGTCTCCGCCCAACATATTGTATCAAGACAAATTTATTCTCATTATATGATCTTTTATTCATTTATTCTGTGTGGATGAGATTAGTATTGGTTCTACTACATTTTACAGCTTATGTATTTATACGAGGCTTCCATATATTGGAGTATACTTCGTATGAATACAGCTGGCATGTCTACGTTCCTAGTCCTACGTATTTTGGGACTGGGGCGTTACAGTGATGTTGTTGAGTGCATGGTAGTCAATGCACATCCTCATCGTCCCATCCTTCTTGGGCACGAAAAGTACCGGTGCTCCCCAGAATGAAGCACTGGACCGAATGAAACCCTTGCCCTCAAGCTCATCAATCTGGGCCTTCAACTCTGCGACTTTCTTCGGGTTGATCTTGTAACAATGCTGGGACTTCGGCGCTGATCCGGGCACTAGGTCGATGCTGAACTCCACGTCTCGATCTGGCGGCAATCCTGGCAATTCCTCAGGGAAGACGTCGAGATACTCTACAATTAGTGGATGCGGCAACTCCTGGTCTTCTGCAACTGCTCCAAAGTAGACTCCCTCTGGCCTCTCTGCAACTCGTCTGCTGATCTCGAACTGTGGAAGTCCTGGCGGGCTGAAAGTCATCTTCCCTTCATGGCAGTCTATTACGGCAAACTGCTCGCTCATCCAGTCGATGCCGAGGACTACGTCGAATCCGGGCAATGGCATCACCAGAAGTCGAGCCCTAAGTTCTCGTCCAGCTATAGTGATAGGGCAATCCACCATCTCACTGACTGGCACAATCCTACCTCCTATCATAATCTGACAGTTCCTCCTAGTGGGCTTGGGTGTGAAGCCATGTCTATGCAGAAACTCATATGATATGAAGCTATGTGTGGCTCCAGAATCAAATAAGGCAATGGCAGGAAATGAATGAATGATAACAGAACCTGTGATAACATCTGGAGCTGCCTCCTCCTCAACTGCGGCCAAGACGTAAGCACGTCCCTGCTGTGCTCCTTCCCTCTGCTGCTGCTGGTGCTATACAAACCTCTGCTGCTGGGGTGGTAGAGCTACTCCTCTCTGGGGTGCAGGTAATGCTCTGGGTGGTGCAGGCGGTGGTCCTCCAGCTCCTCGGGGTCCTCTTGCTAGTCTAGTTGTAGCCTGAGCGCAGTCCCTCATCTGTTGTGCGTCTGATCCACAGAAGCGGCAAAGTCCGAGCCTCTTGCGATAGACCTCCACGTGGTGTCCCGGTCGATGGTAATATGTGCAAGTGATCCCCTGCTGCCTCTGATGCTGAGCTGCTGGAACTCTGGAAGGATGATGCTGAACTGCTGCCTGCTGATGTGGCCTCGCCGGAGTCTGAGTCTGGACTCTCTTCGCTGGTGCCTGGTAACTACTGCTGCCGACGTCCCTATCCCTCTTGGGCCTCGGGTCCATCTCCTTTTCGACTGCCTGGACGATCTTAAGGATGCTAGTGTAGGTAGTCGCCTGGCTAATAGCTACTGCATGCCGTAGCTCCCTGTTCAGACCCTTCTTGAATCTCCAGGCCCTGTCCTCTAGATCTCTAACTAGGCTCTCAGTGAATCGGCTGAGTCTGGTAAACTCCGAAGTGTACTCTGCGACCGTCATAGTCCCCTGCTGTAGCGCCTCGAACTGCATCCTCAGCTCATCTCGCTCCACCTCTGGATAGAACTTCTTCTTGAACAGTGTTTTGAAAACTGTCTAAGATACATGGGGCTCCGTCAACTGGGGGTCCTCCCAGTACCACGTCCTCGCCAAGTCGAAGAGTCGCATGCTGGCCACCTCCACCTTCATGTCCCCTGGAATGTTCGCCAACCTCAAGGTCCTCTCCGCATTCTCTAGCCATTCGTCTGCATAGAGGATCCCCTCGTTGCCCCAGAAGTCTAGCGGGCAGAGGTTCTGGTACTTCTTCGCTGTCCCTGGTCTCGGTCCTCGTGGTGCTGGAGGTACGACTGGTGCTGGTGCTGGTGCTGCCGGCTCTCTGGTCCTCAGCGCGTCGACAACAGTCACTCTGAACTGTGCTGCCTGATGGTTCTGGGCCTCCAGAAAGTGTTGAAACATCGCCATCACCTGGGTGCCGTCAAACATCATCGTCGACGACAGTGCTGGAAAGATAGGAGGAGCTGGCGGAAGCTGATCTGCCTGGACATCTGGTACGGGCTGCTCTGTACCGCCTGCAACTCCAGAACCGCCTGCAACTCCAGTCTGATCTGCGGTCTTCCTTGTGGCAACCATCCTGCATAAAAAGAAAACTTCGTTGAACGACAAACCCTAAAAACCTAATAAACAATATTTTTATAATAATCAATGCACCTGAAAACATGATAAACCTGATATACCCTTAATTCCCGATTTTCCTATGCTGTGTTCAAATTTCCCTAGTGTAATCAAGTCCCCCAATAGTACGCTAAGACCTAGGTACCATTAGGATAAACCTGCATGGGCCACCACTAAAAACATGTCACGACTCGCTTCCGAATAACCGGATACGAGTCGGACATGCCCAGCCTTTGTCATAGAATAACAAAGTAAGCTGTACCATTCTAGGGAAACTAAACAGATATCAAGACAAGAATGAAACACAGCATCTATAAAATGTATCCCAGAGTAAAGTACAATATCAGAATTATTACATTCCAGAATGATAGAAAGTCTACTAGTCTCAATACATGGAAATAATAGAGAAACTAAGGAAATCTCTAGGCTTCTGCAGCCTCTAAGTCATGAGCTGCACCAGCTAGCTCTCCTGCATCAATAGGCTCCTTGCCATAGAATGTATCGCATAAAGCCTCCAACTACCTGCAACATATCTTATTCAGGAGCGAAGCAAAGTATATCCATAGAAATGAACATGTACATTATGGTATGAATCAAGAAAACATGAATAATGTAAAATACAGGGAATGAGAACAAGACATGAAACTGAACAGAAAATACTGAAAGTAAAACAGGGAAGCATGATAAGAGTCCTGAACATGAAATACAACCTGAATCATGAAATACAAACTGAACATGAAATACAGCCTTAACATGAAATACAGCCTGAACATGAAATACAACCATGAAATCCTGAAATACAAACTGAATCCTGACATGTGCAATGTTTGAAATACATCTAGATTGTGATCGGCTTGGGTAGATGCAATGAACCTGAAATGGTACAGCTTTGGCCCCGCGTACACGGTACGGGACCCAAGCTATTCACATGAGTAGTAACAGGGTTTGATCACATATCTATAGTATTTCCCCTCCCAGACACAATGAAACATGGAACATGAAACGAGACAATATCGTGATATATCGTGTCATCAAGAGATACAAGAATGAATATGAAGACATGAGAAATGAAGAAATCAGAGGAGTATACTTGCCTGGCTCCGGGTGATCAAGAAAGAGTAATGGAGCTGGAAATCTTCCTGTTTATGAATTACCGTTGATAAGTCAACAATGTAAAGTTGATATTTCTAATCTAGAAAAACTCACTTTAGCATAACCTTGGTTTAACTAGCTATCACTAAACCTATCCTGTAAAAAGTGACATAACCTAATCATGAAGCAGTCTATCATTATTCCTGCACTTGCACTCTATTAATATTTTAAGTGTACTAAGACAGGGAACTTGAATTCACTTGGTTCAGTCCACAATTTTTTAGTCACTTAGAACATTAATATGCAATGCAATAGTCATATGATAGTACTGGATATTCATAGGCAAAGGTATTATTAGAAAAGTAAAAGACATATCATAGTATGGGTTATCCTTACTCTAACATAAACTGTATACAAAAGTGCCTAGCTACTAGGGTTTCCAACTCATGATAATACAAACTGAACTGGACTGATCTGAATCAGTCCAGACAATGGCACTCCTAAGTACACCAACAACTGTGACTGTCAAGTTTGTTGACAGTTCAATAAGGAGTCTGAAAGTTCAGATCAGACTGGCAGTTTAAGTTAAAATCTCACATAGGTTTGGTACCTTATCAACTCAGGTTTAGTCTAGTAAGTTGATATCAGATCAACCAATCTTCAAAGGTAGTCCTGGATTGGACTGGCATCACCCAATCTAAAAAAGAACTGACATATCCTAGCCTGTATTCTTATCCTGCTGTACAACCATAATTCAACCCTTCATAACAGGACTGTTATGGACTGTAGTAAACCTTCACTAACATGGCCCTGCTGAACTAGCCTATAGGTTTATCCTGTCAATTCAATTAAATCATTCTCAATGTCCTTATTAGAAATCAACTTGTATCTCAAGCTGCTATTTAGCTTCTGACCTGCTCTAAACTGGAATCCCAAACCCTTCTTTAACTGGTCTGAAAATTAAATCAGACATGAAGAGTCTACCCTTAATTCATCAAAAGAAATAAGTTCAATGATGACTCTAATTTACCAGGTATTTCTACCTACAGTTCATTCCTAGGTTTGATGATCATCCAATGATATGTGAATCCAATTTCCACAATCTACTTAGCTAATTAAAACCATTTAGGTATCATAGACTTCCTGATATTACTAGTTAAGAAAAACACAACGTGTTCCTGAAAGAATCAGTCCTGGACAAGACTGGTACAACTCAGTTTAAGCAAAAACCAGTATAGTCCAAACTCAGCTAAGCCACTGCTATGAATCAGTCTTTATTCAACTGATACCATCTCAGGCCTGATTCAACTGTATCAGTCCTTACTTAGCTGCGCCAAATCAGTCTAGAACATGACTGCTACTAATAGGTTAACTATACTCTAGAACATGTTGAGATGTATTATCATTTCAGCTAAAGAGTCAAGAACTGACAGATCAAGGTTTAGTCCAAAATGGGTTTGATACCATTTAGTCTTAAACAGAACAGTGAGTGAATCAGCCTATTCAAAAAAAAAGAAGGCTTAAAACTTTATCAAACAACTATGCATTAAGAATTTAAGAACTTGGCAAATTAGTTTAACACATGATATTGAAAACCTCAGTCCTAGGCAAGTCATTAACATTCAGTCCCCAGGTAGGGCTTGAACTAGTCATCTCAGTTCAATGCCTTCATCAAAACCTTTTGCTATCAGTGAGGAGTTAATATTTCGAATAGTTGAATCCAACTCTACTGAAATTCCATCCTTCAATATCAATTCCCCTCAATACAGAAATATAGACAACCAACTTACACAGTGAAAAGAAACTACTAAATCATTCCTACTGACAGGACAGATATCATCTCCTGTTCAGTCATGAAGAATATAGCCTAAACTCAGATTTATCCCATCTTCTAGACATTGTATAATTAAAATTTCATGATCGATTCTCAAAATATGGAATCATGAATATGTATGCATGTCCTCACCATATACTGTTTCATGAATTAATCAATGGTATTTATCAGTTTTAAATTGAGTGCAGACAATCTCATTCGACAGGACTTCTCTTAACTATCAACACATAACCAAAACTCTTGAATCTATCATATTATCCATCACACAAATCTCTGTTATACACATGCACCCAAACCAGTATGTCATCAGAATAGAATTTTACCTTAATGAGCTTGTCCTATTGCAACCTCTGTTCTCTCCACTGTCCTGTCTTAGTCCTTCTTCTCAATCGAAATTCTATAGAAACTTAAGAAAAATAACATCACCATGAATTGCTCAATCATGAATTGAGAAGAGATTCAGTAATTCAAACATTGGATGACTTACCAGTGTTTTAGATTATGAACTAGGACGATCCACAAATTGAAGATCCACTTCGATTCTAGATCTCGATCTAGCTCCCAAAACCAATGAGAAACCAAATCAAAAGAAGATCACAACAGAAATATCGGATCAAACCAAAATCTATACCTCTTCGATTGATCACAGAGATAAATTCCTGAATAGATCGAAAGCTTGAGGAAGAATTTCCCAGGAATCTTAATCCAAACTACAAGTTTATAGATGAATTAGATCAAGAAGGATAGAGCCAAGGATTAATTAGGTTGATAAAATCTAACTCACTCGATTGGGATCCAGTCGATCTTCTTCTTGCTTCCTACTGCTGTGTCCAACTCTTCGTATCACTCTTCAATCGAGGAAGGAGCTCGCCGAGACATGATGGTTCGCCATGGCTGATCTAGAATCAAAAATTTGGGAAAAGAGAAGGAGAGGAAGTTGTAGAAATGGAGTGGGTTGTTGCTCGTGGAGAAAGATTAAATAGAACGTTGGAGTAGCGTGAGGAGAAGGCAACCCTGATGGCGGGAAAACTCAATCCCCTCTCCTTGCCAGAGTTTGTTAGGGAATTTGCAGTCGGTTGTGACAGGTGCAAAATTTCAAAATTCAAAAGGAAAGTTTATAGGAGTTTTGTATAGGTTGAACCTATTAGTTAAATGAGCCCCAACAATGGGCTGGACCAGGAAAGAATTAATGGGCTGGATTAGAAAAAGGAATTTAATTAATACAAAAGCCTAAAGGCTAAACTTAAATGAAATATTTAATATACTCTACATGAAATAGAAAAGAGTTTTAATTACTTAATAAAGAAAAATTTTAAACTCGAATATTAGAAAGGTGGAGTTACACTCCTCGTCCTCTGTAATATTTTCAACAGGTCCAGTCAGGACATGAGCGAGTACAGTAAATCTCAACAGTTCATAGCAGGTTAGAAAATATAATCATGCAGTAAAGTAAGATACATGTGCTGAAGAATACAGTATGTAAACAGAGAGAGAAAACTGTAATAGAAATATCTACTATAAGTAAGGAACTAACAGTGGCTAGTGAGTCAGAATACAGGATAGCACATGTGAACGGAACAGATTTGTACATGATCTACACTAAAGAGTTGTACATGATCTACACTACAGAGTTGTACATGATCTACACTACAGAATTGTACATGATCTACACTAAAGAGTTGTACATGATCTACACTAAAAAGTTGTACATGTATGGTGAAAGCATAGGAGTACAAGATCCGTATAGTACTAATCTGTGATAAAGTCGTGTCAGCACAAGTAAAGTAATTTAATGCAGAAAATAATTCTAAGCAGGATATGAAATGATCAGAGAATGTACTCGCTTGGTATCTGAGTGTCCAACTGAAAGAACTGTCCGAGGAGTGGTGTCTGGCTCCTATTTAGAACAGCACAGGTCACAACAAGTCCAGAATGGTAAAATGAAACACTACAATGCATTCTACATGAATCTAGGTCAATCTAGGCTAAAGTCAACTCTTGGTCAACTCTGGTCAACCCTAGAAGTCAAACTAGGTCAACGATGGTCAAACTAGGTCAAACTAGGTCTAACAAGTCTACACTAGTCTAGCAAGTCTATTCTAGGTCTAACAAAGCTATACAAGCCTAGACCAAGCTATCTCACACATTACCTAGGCCTATACATAACACACACACATATATATATATATATATATATATATATATATATATATTTTTTTTTATATATATATATATATATATATATATATATATATATATATATATATATATATATATATATATATCTAAAATATAGTACACATATAGATCCCTTAAGTAATATAACTAGAAAACACCCTATAGGCTATATGTGTATACCATACTATCATATATGTTAATACATAAAAATATACAAATGCATAGAGAGGGGCAATCAAATGTTCATGTGCATATGTGTATGTGTGTGTGTGAAAGAAAGTGGAGAGTGTCATATGAGAGTGAATGTGTGTGAGTGTAGTGAATTTATTGATTTGTGAAAGTGCCCAAGCTGTGTGTGTTGGTGAAACATGCAAAACAGTGAGAAGAGGAGGGGAAATTCAGATATTAACTCACCCCTCAACCAAAACAGTGTACAACAATACTCAAACCCAAATTCAATTTTTATATTATCTACAAAACAATCTCAGATATTGAACATTAACCTAAACAGTCCAACCTACATTTCACAGATTTATACAATCATGGAATCATTCCAATGCTCAATTTAAACCCAAAACCAATTTGAAACAGTCCCCACATAAACCCAGGTCAGGTATAATATTGAAGGACCCCAAATTTATACACAAGAACAAAAAAAATAGTATAAACAGTACACTAACCCAGTTTTCAGTTTTAAGCCCCACAACTCATCCAATTCGATCCAAAATTGACACACCACAAGTAAACACCTAGGTACACATATTAGAGTCTTAATACTATGCAAAGATCAGTGTTAATTGGGTTAAAATTGATGACAAAACCTATTTACAAAATCTAAAAAAAAACAGCAATGGCATATCATGTAGGTATCAGAAAACAATAGGGAAAAGAGAATTTAATCAACAAAACTAAGTTAAAATGCCCAAACAGTGATTGGTATTGAGTCTACACATTACATACGTGTTTTGTGTCGAGTTTGTATCCACCCAAGTGGACACAAATGTGTCCAATTCAATCCAAACTAAAATCGGGCAAACTGGACACATGAAACTGGACAGTCTCGTGCGGGTGTGCACGCGTGTCGTGTACCCGACACAGGCCATCCCAAGCCTCGTGCTCGTGTCTCCACCTAGGCTAGGTCTAGGTGCTTGTGTCTAAGTGCCTGCATCGTGTCCTCTTGTCGCCGTGTCCGTGAACCAGAGCCGTATCAGTGGCCAATCACACAGTGTACACGGTACAGTGTATTCTCCGTGCACGATTGATATCTCTCCAACCCGACCACGAAATCTCGTAAAACATGGGGAGAGTGATGACAGATTATGCCCCTAACTATGCACAAAAACTCGTGTCCAACAAGTTCGTGTCGTGTCCAGTAGGGACCCCGATAGGCAGGGGAGCACTGTAGCTGTGCTCGCGCGTGTCCGAGTGCGTGTGCACGAGTGTCCAAACGACACGACACAAGCACAAAATCACCTCAGTCCATTAAAATCGTGTAAGCGACATCAAAACAAAATTTTCCATTCAAAAATTATTCGAAAATAACACAAACAAATCCACAGTGGCATTTCCACAAACACCTAGCACATGACACTGATACGTGTCCAGATTGGACACGAAACGACACGAAAACTTAGGGTTTCCTATTCCTACTGTTAGGTTAGGTCTAGGGCTCCCTAATGATGCAAAATCTCAGGATTCTATGATGAATATAGGAAGTTACCTCTATGTATCAAAACCCTCCAAAAAGCTCAATGAGTGATATTCTTCACATTGGTAAAACTCCTCCAAAGCTCCCCAAATCTGAGAACACTTGATACCAACAGAAAGTAGGAAGAATTTAGAACCCAATGTAATTTGTTTGGGTTAAAAAGGAATTAAAATGGATTTACTAGGATTTTTAGAAGATGGAGAATTACCTCTTTCTAAAACTTGGCAAGAACACCTAATAGAGGCTAGCCCTAACTTTGGGAGGGTATTAAATAGGATGGGGGAGGCTAAGTGTCCAGCCATGGGCTGATTAGGGTTAGGGTTGGTTCATGGTGTGGGCCTATGGGCTAATAAGCCTCAAGTCATTAGTCACGACTTATGAAGTCATAAGCCATTTTAGCCTAATCAACTCCAAATCACTCCTAACTAGTTCCAATGACTTAAACCTCATTAAATTAGGTCAAACCAAGGTTACTAAATCTAACTAAGTGGCCATAACCTAGATTAGTCACTAGGTTAGTCTTCTAGTCAACACAAGTCAAAGTCAACTATAGGCCCAAAATCAATTCTCCTAAAAATTACCAAAAATCATATTAATTATAATAAACCCAAATAATAACTAATAATTCCAAATAATTCACAAAATTTTAAAAATGACCAAAATACCCCCAAGCTAGAAAAGTGGTAGTGACACCAGTTGAGAACGTGGTCTGCCTACATGGCTTTCATGCCACACATCTCGAAGAACGTGTATACGTACATCCTATTCTTACTGAAATGATGGGACACGTGTCAACGTATATAGACGATGACTTCGGTCGTGGGTGGCAGTTATTAGCGTAAAGATGGAACTTTTGCTGAGTTTTTACGCACAAGAGCCCAAGTCTATAAATAGACTTATTTTTCTCAGAGACACACAGAGACAGGAGAAAAGATAGAGAGATTAGAACTCAGAGATTTTTGATTCTCTAGAGCATTCTTTTTCGACCTTTCTTTCAGAACAGAGTGAAGCAAAGCAGGAAAGCATTCGACCTCGCCATCAGTGCCCAAGTGCGTCGATATCTTTCTGGTGACTTAGTTCTTCCAAGTTGTTCATCTTTAAGCAGCGATCTTCATCATCATCGTATGGTCCAAGGAACAAAGTGATCATTTACAGATCAGACTTCTACAACAATACTTTTCCAGAATCAAAATTGTATTTCTTGTACTCTTTCTCGTTTTATTTTCAAAATCTGACTTCCAAGCATTTTGTTAAGTGAAACAAAAATGGCGACTCTGCTGGGGACGACCTTCTCCTCTGACGAGGAGGTAATTGCTCAATACGATGATGTGTCGATTGGATCGACAAAGAAGACTCTGGTTGTACACTTCGACCAGACTGCTTATGAAGGGATGCTGCGAACTGGGGGTGGTTCTCGCTACTCCATTGTTCAAAAATCTCGCAAAGCACGAAAAGTTTGGATTCCTAAATCCAAAATAGCTTCTGATCTCTCTGTTGCTGCTAGTGGCAAGGGAATTCTTCCCACTCCTGTCGTAGGGGCTCCCGTTTGTAACGAGGCAGTCCTTACTTCAGAGTTGCACTCAAAGTGTGACAATTTATCTTCCGTTTGTAACGGTGAAGAGAATCAGGTTTCACGCCCACTGCATAAGAACCAGGTTTTACGCTTAGTGGATAAAAACCAACTTTTACGCTCAGTACATAAAGATGAGTCTCCCATTTGTAATGGGGCAGACTCTAACGATTGTGCTTTTGGGTGTAACAATCAGCCTCCCGTCGGTGACGTGGTAGGCTCAAATAAATTACGCTCCTCGCGTAAAACAAAATCTCCCGTCTGTGACGTGGTAGATAACCAACTTTTACGCTCTACACGTAAAGGTAAATCTCGTGTCTTTGACAGTGTAGATAAAATTCACAATGATATTTTTACATCTAATATGAATGTACCTAAACGTGTGCAGCGTAAAAATATTGTTAGTAAAAAGCTTCAGTTCTACACCAACAACCTTCTTATACTGCTCTACGCAAAGTACCAAATCTACAAATTACACGCAATGAAAATGGAGTCCTTCGTGCTAAAAATCTCAAGATTTACGCACACAACTCCAAACGCGTAGAAATGTACAGTTTGGTTCTGCGAATGCAGCCAGTAATCTTCTTTATACACAGGGGACTAAACGTTTTTCTATCCCAAATGTAATAAAGAAGACTACTCCCTCCACTCCTTCTGACTTACGTGAATTGCTAATGCAAAAGCATAAGAATAGACAATCTCCGGTGACATTTCCCCAAGAAAAACATCATTGTGATTATCACCAGGTTGTAATCAATTGTTGTTGTTCGGCTTCAAAACAGTCAGTTTTTGATCGATTGAGTTTTAATGTGCCTCAACAATAAACTGAAGACCAAGAACATGAGTTGTCATATGTGTCAGTGAACATGGCATCTCATACTAACAGAGGACGACGTCCAAGACGAAATATATCCCAAACCCCAGGTCAGCAACAGTTCAACAGACTTCTTGATTCTTTTGAGGGAGTATATCAGAACACTCGATCAAGAAGACAAAGACAAATGCAGACTTCTGATTCAGAAGCTGGGGGTACTCAATCTTTTGAGTCCGAGACTGACAGTGTCGATTCATACTTCTATACTGATCCTTCACATCTTCAAGAGAGGTTGAATCCTACGCTGTTGGAGATGAACCAAAGACCTCATCTGTTAATACAGAACATCATCTCACTGCCATTAAGCAATCACTGAAAGACATGCTTAACATGGTGCAAAACATGCATCAGATAATATTGAATCAGCAAACTGCTCAACCGACAGTAATAGTACCAGTACCAGTAGTAGCACAAACTCAAAATAGTCAAGGGGCTGATATACCTTTGAATGTTCAGGAGCCTGCTGTTAATCAAAATTCTTCTTCTCCAGATCCTATTATTCCAGAAGATGTACCATCTCCGGTGGGGATTACGGTACATCCAACAACTATTCAATCAAATATGCTTCCGTAAACTAGTGAGGCCATTCAAGCAGTACGTGAACTCAAAGCACAGTTTGAAGTCTTGAGGCACAAGGATCAACTCCAGAGGTTAGAGATTAAGCAACCTTATCCTCCTCATTGGAATGATGTACCCTTTCCACCAAAATTCAAGCCACAATCCATGGTATTATTTGATAGGAAGGCTTCTCCTAGTCAATATATTAATTATTTTGATATTATGACTGTACATCTGCAGAAAAATGATGCTCTTCTCACTCGAGTGTTCATTGGTTGCTTGACGGGTTCGGCTTATGATTGGTATCGAAGTTTACCCGACAATTGCATTTCGTCTTTCGACGAATTTAAGGCAATGTTTCTCTCCCGCTTCTATGAAGGAGGTATGGACATGAACATGTCCTACTTGATAGAAATCAAGCAAAAGGAGAAAGAAGATACTCGGACGTTCATTGAACGTTTCTGACAGGCGACTTTAAAGATGCCTCCTGGCATGCCAGATTCAGCACTCATTGATACATGCAAGATGAATCTGCGACCATCTATTGCTGTTTTTATGGGTTCTCAATTCACAGATTGGGCTTCATTCATCATAGCAGCAGTTTCTGCCGAGACCAATGGTAGGTTGGCTCGTGAACATGGGATGATTTTCGTCTCAAATGATAGAGAAAAGAAAAGTAATCCTGGTAATAACCCCGGCAATCGTAATGTGAAAGGAAAAGATACCCTCATGGTTAATCTTTCCAAGAATAAAACGACGTCGAATAGTCAGGAATCTTCCAGGCCAAAGGAAGAATACTCTTTTGATGAGAGTGATATCCCAGGGATATTTCAATGTCTGGTGAAGAGTGGCAAACTTCAGATTCCAGAGCCAAAGAGGCCTAATGAGGTGAATCTAACTGACAATCCCAAATATTGTATCTATCATAGATACATTAATCATCCTACCAGTGCTTGCTATGTCCTGAAGAAGAAAATCCAGGAGCTGATAAATGGCGGTGCTATCGCCTTAACTAATGATGACCATACGGTTACAACCAATATGGTTTCTCTTCAATTCGAGGATTTTTCTCCACAGCAAGTAGCAGATGGAATCATCCCAATCTCGAAGGCGACGATGAAGATTGTGAATATCCCGCCTCCTAGAGAAAAAATGACGGATTGCTGCCTCTTACCTTAAAAAATGGTGAAATTATGTGGGTACATCCTGACTTAATACCTGAATTGGAAAATGAAAGTAAAACTTCAAAATCCAAGAAAGACAAGAAAGTCAAAACCTGCAACATGATTTCTCATGTTATTCCAGATCCCGACGATTCAGATTATCTATGGGATGGCACTCCTTTGGAAGATAGACTAAGAGGATTGAACATATGTCCTCCAAGTCTAGCTCCTTCTACCAAACTCAAGCTTACTCATCAGCAGTGGTTAGCTATGAATAGTGTCCTTTTATACCGGGCACAACAAGTCTTCGCTGCTTACGAAAAAGCTCCTACAGGGATTTTTCCTCGTATCCCGAATCTTTTTCCCCTGCAGTTACAGAGACATCTATTCCTCATTCTCCTATGGATACAGAGATCTCTTCTTCTTCCTCTGTGGAATCATTTGTTAAAAGTCTACTGCCTATTCATCTATACAGTCAGCAATCTGTCCTTCTCATAAAGAAAATGGGTTATGACTTTCAGAAGACAGAAGGTTTGAATTATGATAAAGGAATACGACTTCCTTTACAAATTCAAAATCAAAAATCCACTGTTGGATTGGGTTTTGAAATTCCTCACAACAAACCTTACAAGAAAAAGGCTAAAGGGAGGAAGACTAAATCCTGTAATATGGTGCTTCCTTCTCTTGAGTCTGAAGAAGAAACTTTTACTGGTACAAGATCCAGGAAGGAGTACCACAAAGATTATGAGGGATCTTCCAAAGAAGCAGAATATATAGTGGAAACACTACCAGCTCAACCTTCTCCTGTTCTGCTAAAGGGAAAACAGAAAGCAGTACGCTTTGACGTTCCATTGAAGTCTGCTTCTAGTCAGGGGGTGGTGATGAAACCTTAAAAATTTGATATTCTAGCTCAGTCAGCCAATACTCCAGCTAGACTATCCATATTTGAACTGCTTCGTCTTTCTAGAGAAAGCAGGAAGACTTGAGTGAAGCTCTACTTCAGGCAGATTCATGCTTGGCTCAACTCAAGAGTCCTGATAATACTCCAGTGTCGTGTCCGCAATGTCATAGTGTGATGGAAGCAATTCCCAATATCACCTTTATACAAGAAGATACGCTGTTGAAGCATAACAAACATGACAGACCTCTGTGCTACACTGGGTATATTGGATCTACTGAAATTGATAGGATTTATATCGATCCTGGGTCGTCAATTAGCATAATCCTTCAAAGTATGCTAAGACCCCTGAGGATTCCTACTAGTGACCTGACTTACACTAGTACTATGATAGTTGGTTTTAACTCTGGCAAGAGTAAACCACTTGGGAAGATTCGTCTGAAGATTCAGATTGGCGATCTGCGAACTTTGGTAACCTTCTATGTTATCAACTCAGATGTATCCTACAATATTCTTCTTGGAAGACCGTGGATTCATGAACACAATATTGTGCCTTCAACTCTCCACCAATGCTTCAAGTATGTGGATTCTCAAGGAGTTGTAAAGACTGAATTTGCTGATATTAATCCCTTCAAGGGTGTCGAAGCCTATTTTCTGATTCAAGGCTTTATAAACAAGAACATGTGAAAGAGATATCAGACATAGCTGAAGATCAATCTTTTATTGAAGATCAGTCTATTAATGAAGATCCGCCAGAAAAACAACCTCTGAAGATCATGGTCAAGGGACGAATCCAATCCCAATCTGTCAATGATCAACCTTTGGTAATCAAGGTTAAAGGAAGAACTCAAGCTTCATTTGAGGAATCAGTAAATGTTCCTACTAAGAGCCAAGTTCAACCCTTTTTGATTAAGGTCAAAAGGCGTACTTCTTGTACGAATGATCCAGAACCACCATTGATTGTCAATCTTGGCAAATCTACGCAGAAGACGGATAATGGTCCACTGATAATTAATCCGAAACGTAGCAGTCAAATCGTAAATGATGTAAATATTGATTATTCTGTACTTTTTGATATCAATAAAGATTTTCTTTTCGAGTATATGGCTGCCAAGTTTATTAAAAGAATGACTTTATCTTCTGATAATCAAAGTCATCAATCTAAAGGCGACATAGAACCAGAAGAAGCTTTATACATCAACTATAAAGAAAATTTCTTTCCTCTTCAGGTTGATGTTGGACCTTATGCTCAAAAGTTTTTAACATCTTCTTCTTATCTACTTCCGGTAGTTACCCAATCACAAGCTTGTGTAACTTATAGACGTTATGAAGAATCTTATTTCGTGGTTCCGTCTGGTAAGAAAAATAAGTGCCAAATTATTTTTGGCTTGGCTAGAAATATACCTATTGCTTAGACAGACGATCTGAAAGATAAAGATAAAGGAAGAATCCGAATTGACAAATATAGTCAACAATCCATCAAGATCATTCAGAATATGGGATATGATTTGAAGACTATGCAAGGTCTCAATCAGGGTAAAGGTAGAAGACTCCCATTATATGGTGATCCTTTTTACCAGAAGACTCGTCATGGATTGGGATATGACCCGTCCCATATGTTTAATGATGATATACAAGAAGAATTCTCTTCTAATTCCTCACAATCATCTGATTCAGAAGAAAACCAATTCGTCGAATTGGATATATCTCGTTCCTCATATGATGAATTCGAACGTGTATCTTCAACTTTCCATTAGGATTTATTCTTGAGTTGACCTCCTTTCCTCTCCCATAAAATAGGTTAGGTCATCCACTTCTTTTATCGATATTTGACATATATGCTCATAATGTCTGTCTTCCTAACCCCCAACTACCAAAGTTTGGTTAAGCTGATTACTCATCTCTTTGGAGAGAAATTTTTATCTTCCATCTTATCAGTTGATATAGAAAACTAAATTTATTATTTATCACGTTCTTATAACCTCTGAATAAATATTAATTTGCTGGTGTTTCCTGTCTATCATGTCCATTTGACCTCTGCATAGATATTAATCTATTTTTCTTTGAGTTCTTACATACTATCATGTCCATATTACCTCTGATAGTATTATGCTCTAAAACAGAAAATGCGATTTCATTATCTATCATGTCCATATTACCTCTGGATAGATATAATACGTTGAGTTTAAAAAACTTGTCACGTCCATATTACCTCTGATAAGTGTTTTCTATCTCATACCTATTGTTTTAAATTCCAAATAAACGATAGGATCACAAAACAATCTTTCATTCATTTCTGGTAGAAACACTACAAAATGAATAAGACAAAAGATGACAAAACACTCTCTTAAGGTGGAGTGGAAACATCTTGAAACACTTCTTTAATTCTTCTAGCCGCTTGCCACGAGAACTCATAACCTTCTTGGTAGCCTCAGCACGTCGAGCTTTGGGGGTGCAAATGCAAGAAAGTTCAGCGAAAGTGATTATCAAATTGTCCTTGGCTTCATCAAGGGTTCTGATAGTCGATTCAGCCCCAAAAGCTTGTTCTTCTAAAATTGAGCTTTGAGTAAGGTACAGATTTCGAGCATCGATCATCTTCTCCCTTTCAGCCTTCAAGCGAGCTAGCTCTGCCTCGACTTCACGGATTTTGTCATTCTTGCTCTGAATATCTATGTTTAAAGCATCATAAGCCACTCTGTGACCATGTAGGGCAGGTTTTATGCCAGCCAAAAAGGCTTTCTCTTTGGCAACCTTTAGACTGTGTTCATGGAGAGCTGCATTATACGTAGTCTCTCGAGCAAGATAATCAGCCGTTAAGGCATCATACTCCTCCTGAATGAGGCTTTCAACAGTCTCATTTGATAGCCTGAGATATTCTTCAATTGGCTGCTCAAGGTCCTCCACAATTTTCTCCAATGTTGCAGCTCTCTCAACATCATTGAACATGGCAACATTCTTGATAGTCAAAGCCATTGCCGTCTCCAAAATCTCATAACTGAGACCCTTATTCAGGACCATCTTTATCAGAGTTGCCAGAGTTTTATAAAAAGTTTCAGTATGAATCTCAACCAGGAGCTGGTTCAGGTTCCGGTATTGGCTTATCAAAACTGATATTAAATCAGCAACTACAGTAGAAGATGCTATCACTTCCCTGGGTTTAGCACCTTCTTCAACTGTCGGCTCCGGAGGATTTTTCACTGCTTCAGTTGCAATAAAATCTTCTATAGCTGATTCTTTATTTAAGACCGATTCTCCTCCAGCAGGTTCATCATCACCTGCAGTGAGGTCTATTGCAGCCTCTTTCTCGTGCTGATCTTCAACATGAGAGGATAGTTCAGGATGTGCTTCTTGATGCTCCACCACGGGTTGTTGTCCTCCCTCTTCATCGGCTCCCTCTTCGCTAGAAGAAGAAGTCTCATCAGCAGATTCCTTATTTTCCTCATAAATATCTTCTTCTTAAGGAGGAGGAGCCATAGGCTTTGGTGCAATTATAACATCTGCAAAAAACGAACAAAATAAGTTAATATACAAAATCATAATATATAATTCCGTATAGGTTTTGTGTAATACTTGGAATATGTGCGTTTTTTTCAAGATATGTATCATAATCACCATCTCAGTCATCATCTTCGAAGTCAAGAGCCGGTTCGTCTGATGGGATGCGGTCTTGATCAGCGGTGGATACAGTAGTAGCACCCTCTGTAACCTGTGCCTTGGTTGGCAAAGATAAATGGAGTGAGGTGCTAAGACGCCCAGGAGACAAAAGTGTTACAGCTCCTGATCCAACTATTGGTGGAGGGGCTGAAGATCCTTCTCCTGGATGGACTGAGGAAGAACCAACAAGATGATCCTCTTCAATCAAAGTGTCATCTTCTGGAGTGTGGGCCCTTGGTTTGGAAGGCCCTTTGGTGGTAGTTTTTTCTTCTTTCTGGAGACTTCACAGGAGAAACGATAGCTGTGTTCTGCTTTCGTGTGCGGGTCTTTCCAATAATTATTGGTCCCGCGGGTACCTCACCAGCTTCCCTAGGAATTACTGCCAGAAACTCATCTATAGTGGCAGTATTGTCTGGTATATCTGGGGTTATCCTGATAGGTTCTTCGATATTTCCCTCTTGAGCCCACCGAAGACTTCCTTGCATACTATAACCGTCTTCAAAAGAGCGGATAGATGTAGAAACGAGCATACGAATGAAGTATGCGTAGCTCAGTTGTACTAGTGGCTGTAGATATGGTAAATCTAGCGCCAGTACATGCAGCTCCAAATATCTCCATGCTCGTGCACCGTCGATCAGCTTCCCATAATGATAGAAGCTAGTGGAAGGATTGCCAACATGAAGTTGGTCATATCCAAACTGACGAGCGAACCTACTTGGCAGATAAGGCTCGAATGCACAGTTATCTTCATTCCTGTACATCAGATGAGAGGGTCTGATATACACTAACCATCGATAGACAGATCTCGGCAATAAGGCCGATTTATCTGCTCTATCTTCAAATTACACACGAGGCAATCAGCCGGAACTGGTGGTCTGGTGCAGAAGAAATTCCAGCCATTCGAATAATTTAATGCTGCTCGGGTATCTGCCAACGTTTAGTTCTCCACGTGGATTTGCTAAATTTTTGGAGAAAAATCCTAGCTTCATCCTCAGGGCCTGGTGGCAACAAATTACAATTATGGTGTAGTAACCAACCTATCAGATAGGTGAATGGTAACTCTACTCTTAGAAAATTGTGAGGAGCATTATTGATTAGTTCTTCACCAGAAATTCGTAGACCTGTATTTATTCGGCATACCATTGCCGACAACATGTTAATTCTGTTCTTGAATACCAGACGGACCGCTGGCCACAATACGTTGCGGTGAATCCGATCCACAGTGCTGATCCCTGGCATGACCTATCTGCACAGCCATAAGGATAAGAAGCCTGCCAACAAGGCCTTCTTCGACATCTTTTGACTACCCTGCCTCAGGTAGCTTAAAGCTTCAGTCCCCGCAGGGATGTCTCCAGTTTTGGTAGACAGATATCGGTCGCGAGCTTTCTGCGACACCATCAAGTCCTGAATTAAATCTGCAGAAATTATAGAGCAAGGCTTGATGACCTGAGTCTTGTCTTTTCGGAACCTGCTCTTCTCTATCCTGGACACTCTATTTTCATGATAAAATAGATAAGTTGTCCATTTTGTAATATATGCCAAATGAGATCTGGTTTCATACATGCTGGTACAAATCAGATAATGGCACATGAGTTCTTCGTAGACTTGCACCAGTTCGGGATTCTTCTCCCGAATTTCTGCCAATTCCCGATTGGAGGGAATATATTCTTCATAGGGGAACTCGCCCATTGGTAGCTTCGAGATAAACTGCATCTCATGTAGGGCTAGACCCATCTCACCATGCGGAGTTGCGAATGTTTCCGTCGAACTCATATACAATTCCAATAAAGCCAAGAACAGATTGCCATTCGGCGGAATGCCATAACTAGTAGATGCTACTTCTTCATACAAACCGATGTCGTCCAATTCTATTTAGACTATTTTATGACCCAGTTGCTGATCTGGATCCAGTTACCACTATAAGGGGTCAGCCACCCTGTCAGCCTAGGGTTGGTCGAGGATATAAGACTCCTTCCCTTATGAATCTATTTATGAACATGGGAACCTGGACCGGCTGGATAAGAGATGAAATCCTCGCTCGTGTAAAACCAGGCATTAGTCTAGAAAATGGAATAACACCACCACAAGGAGTACTAACATGATAATCCATGTCATTCGCTTTCTCCCTTCTAAAAATGATTCTGCCCGGTCTACCATAGCTACTGGGAGTCAAATTCCACAGCATTTGACGGTAATGGCTAGCATGGACGAAAGCAGATATAGGGTAATCCCTGTCCATGTCAGGGAGATACATTACCCTTTCTCCAGATTTAAATACCCAAGCCTCTTTTTTGGGATGAGTCTGTCATTTGTAATCTATCGCATCTCCGAATAAGAAAGCTGGCTTCAGGAATTGTTGATTATCTAGTGACATCAGTACTTCCCTGTCTATCATGGATAGCAACATCCTATCCCCTTGAGCTGCTATCAGTTGTGCTCTCTCTACTGGGTATTCAGGGCTCGATTGAGGAAATTGAACATGAGATAAATCTTCCAGATAGTTCGAACCCACCATGCCAACTAACGAGCCGAAAACTTCTGCGAGAGGGTGAACTTGCAAATCCACTGACAAAATGACGAAAGAGATCAAATTAGTTTGGAAGTTTTATGACTTTTACACTTACTAAAAGTGGATAAAGGTCTATGAAGTCTTTGTTTTACAAAGCCTCTCAGTGATTGATGAATTTTACGCTACCACATGTTAATGTGAGCGTAAAATAACCTTTTACGCTGGCATGTATGAACATGAGCGTAGTTAAGTTTTACGCTAGCACATTAATTGTGGGCGTAATCCAAATTTTACGCTGACACGTATAACGTGGGCATGCTCTTTTTATCTTTTACGCTAACACGTACAACATGGGCGTATATTATCATTTCAGTTTTTACGCTAACACGTATAACGTGGGCGCAAAAACTGAAGGTTTGGGTTATCTTTTCCTTCCTCGACGGGTTTTTCCAGCCAAAGAATAGGGTTTTACCCATCATAGGCGGAGCTACGGCCGGGTGGGCTGTCGGTGTGGTATTGACGACAGAATGGGAGTTTTTGCATGGTCGGCCGACGACGAATGGACGGCTGGTTTCTTCCCCTTGTTGCTAGCGGCGGATGATTTCTTGGGAGCCATCGGATCAAAGTGAGGGTTTCGAAGAAAGACAGGGCAAAGGAATTCGAGACTGCAAAAAGATGAGTAAAAGTGTTTTCTCTTTCCGAAGAACCCTATTTATAGGGAAATTTCAAATCGGTTCAAATTCCAGACTTTACGCCGACTGTTGGATATCCCCGCTTTTACGCGGATGACTGTTGCGTATCCCGAATTTTACGCTGACTGGTCAAATCTCAACTTTTATGCTGCTGTTCAAAGTATTTCGAACTATGAAGACATTCGAAAACTTTGAAGGGGGTCTTGTAGGAGCGTAAAAAGTGCTTTACAGAATGAGTCAAAGTGATAGATCATTCTACTCAAATTGATCTACTTTACGCCGCAGGGAGGTTAAACACTTTACGCCCAAGTCAAGGCTAATCGCTTTTACGCCTAAAGCAGCCAGGGTCAAGACTTTGGTTTTACGCCTAAAGATAGGCTAACCCTCCTTTTATGCTGGACAAAGCTGTCAAAGTCTCGCATTTAATGCAAAGTCTGACATAAAGAAATTGATGATGGCATATACCACAGATTTCGAAGGATTTGTTTTATACAGAGACCAATGTTATCGTTTAGTATGTGGACTGAGCTACTTTACGCTCATACTATGGCTTCTTTTACGCACGAGATTATGAGTTTTTACACTCGAAAGTCGATGTGTGCGTAAAGTCTATTTGGGCTACTTTACGCTTAAGGTTATTCAATAACCACTTTATGCGGGAAATCTATAACAGGGCTGTTTTACGCCTAGTCCACTACTTTACGCTCAGAGTACATTGGGGTTGTTTTACGCCCTATTCTTCTTCACCAGTTGAGAACGTGGTCTGCCTACATGGCTTTTATGCCATATATCTCGAAGAACGTGTGTACGTGCATCCTATTTTTACTGAAATGATGGGACATGTGTCAACATATACAGACGATGACTTCGGTCGTGGGTGGCAGTTGTTAGCGTAAAGATGAAACTTTTGCTGAGTTTTTACGCACAAGAGCCCAAGTCTATAAATAGACTTATTTTTCTCAGAGACACACAGAGACAGGAGAAAAGACAGAGAGATTAGAACTTAGAAATTTTTGATTCTCTCGAGCATTCTTCTTCGACCTTTCTTTCAGAACAGAGTGAAGCAAAGCAGGAAAGCATTCGGCCTCGCCATCAGTGCCCAAGTGCGTCGATACCTTTCTGGTGACTTAGTTCTTCCAAGTTGTTTATCTTCAAGCAGCGATCTTCATCATCATTGTATGGTCCAAGGAACAAAGTGATCATTTACAGATCAGACTTCTACAATAATACTTTCCCAGAATCAAATTTGTACTTCTTGTACTCTTCCTCGTTTTATTTTTAAAATCCGACTTTCAGGCATTTTGTTAAGTGAAACACCTGGCAGCGGAGAGAAAGAAAAGAAATGTCCCCAGTCCAAAAATTTCAACCGGCATAACCAAGAGACTCTCTTCTAAGCGATTGTCTACTACCATTACAGGAGGAGTTTATCAAGGTACCCGCTCAAAGACGAAATCTGCCACACTTGGAGATTCGTCGTCCACATCTCTGGAAGGCATTGGAGCCCGGGGTAGCACTCCTCCAAATATCCACGACAATTCGGTGTTCCAAGAAGATAGTCCAGAGGAAACGGTTCACCCAACAGATGCAGCAGATCCTGATGTCCCTGAGGATGTCCACAACTCCCAAGATGAGACAAGATCTGAAGCTGGGGGTACCATTCCTTCTGAGTCCGTGTCACCCTCATTTCCCGTATTTCCCGTATTATTTATACTCGTATCTGGATTTTTGGCATGTATTTTTTATTTTTCTCAAACTTGTGGAATTTCGGTATTTTTCATATTTCGATTTTGACATGGCTCGGTTTTAATTGGATTGGATTTGGTTTGGTTTAATGAGCATTGGATCACCTTAACCTACTCTCCACCCTCAACACACCACAACTCACCCTCTTTATAACTCCACCAATATTTTCTTTCTCCTCATAACCACCATTTATTTCCTTCTTCTTCTTCTTCTCCTTCCTCTACACAACTCTCCCAACCCTAGACAAGTGCACCTTGCCACTTCATGAGAGCCCTATTTTCTTGGTTCATTTGCTAGATTAGGACATGGTGATCAACATTAGAACTTGGTGTTTTGTGATTTGAAGTCTCCTTTGCTCTAGATCTAAGTTATTTCTATTTTTGGATTTGCATGGTTTGATCTCTTTAAGTTGGATTTTCATGGGTTTTGGTGTTTCCAAGTGGAAGAGCATTTAATTCTACCCAAGTTGGAACTTTGGAAATCCGAATTTGGGGCTCGATGGCCAAGTTGTGAGCTTTCGAAGCTTTGGGTTCAGCCATGGTGTTCTTGCTGTCTGGAGAAGACAGTGAGCAGTGTGTGCAGAGCTGTTTAGCTTACACACCCTGAGCTACGTGCGCTCTTTAGCGCTGCGTACGCAGACTTGAGTACGCTTCCTGTTGGAAGCGTGACTCCTTGAGTGTGTGTAACTTTTCACGTACACTGCTCCCTTGAGTGTGCGTGACTTTTCACGTACACTGCTCCCTTGAGCGTGCATGACTTTTCACGTACGCAGCTCCCTTGAGCGTGCGTGACTTTTCACGACGCAGCTCCCTTGAGCATGCGTGACTTTTTACCCACGCTGCTCTCTATAGCGTGCGTGACTTTTCACGAACGCTGCTCTCTTGAGCGTGCGTGACTTTTCACGAACGCTGCTCCCTTGAGCGTGCGTGACTTTTCATGTACGCCGCTCCCTTGAGCGTGCGTGACTTTTCACGAACGCTGCTCCCCTTGAGCGTACGTGACTTTTCATGTACGCTGCTCCCTTGAGCGTGCGTGACTTTTCACCCACGCAGCTCTCTGAAGCGTGCGTGACTTTTCACCCACGCTGCTCTCTTGGGTGCGTGACTTTTCACGTACGCAGCTCTTTCAGCGTGCGTGACTTTTCATACGCTGCTACCCTGACCCTTGCTTAACCCATTGGCTCTTGGAGTTTTGGTTTTATTTCTTTAAGCTTGGCTCTTCTATAGCCCTATATATTGATATTCTATTAGATATTTTATGCCCATTTTATATCTTACGCCTTTTGTCATGAACTTGATTTTACTTAATATGTTTGGAATGACTATTGTACATGGCTTGGTATGGCAAGGAACTTGCATAACACGACAGCGACCCATAGTGGTGCACTCCTGACATGACCAACTGACATGATAGTGGCCCGTCGTGGCGCACTCCTGACAAGTATCCTGACATGATTTATCTTGATAACTTGATAGTGGCCCGTGACGGTGCACTCCTGACTTGACATGACCTGATAACTTAGCTTGACCTGTCTTGACACCGTGGGTGGTTCTTTCTTGCTTGCTTGTTAAATCCACTTGTCCAGTCTCGCATCATGTCTAGGATGGGACTCCTGAGTACTACGGTCAGGAGTACCTACTAAAATGGATTAAGGCTAATAACTAGAATAACAAAGTAGTCATGAAGAGATGACACAGCTACAGGCAATCCCGTTACCTGGGCGCTCCAGGGATTTGTAGTCTGCCGTCGAGTAGGGCACATTTCCAGCACACTGTCAGGTGTTGCACCCTCTAAGTCACCTAAGGGTACATGCTTCTCCTGGACGATGTACCCACCTGAATTCAACCCTAATCTTTCGACCTGGGTAACCTGGATGGTCTGCAGGGCTTGTGGCTGTGGAACAATCTTACTGCATCTTGTTAGTAATTAGGCATGTGATAACCCTAGTTAGTTAAAGTAGTAAGCCGTAGGATCTGCTTGGCCGTGATTGATTGAATGAGGTATAACCAGTCTAGTCATGTCTTGATCCCATGCTAGATTGCTTCCTGTCTTGATTACTTATATTACTTATCTTGCTGATAAATGGTGGAAAACCAAGCTCTGTTCAGATGAAGGGTTACAACCCCGGTCCTTGTTTGGTTTACGGGTTGTAACCTGGCTATCGGAATAGTTCTATGGTTATCTCGTCGTATATCATCCTGATATGTTTTCGTAATTTTAGTTTTAATATTGTATTTTCTGTGCTGATTGCTGGCTTTTGTTCTTATATCGTGGCCCCCTTGTTGCACTTGCTCTTTCTGGGGTTGACCCAGCTGGTTTTGTGTGGCCAGATTTCGGAGCAGCTCCCGAGGATCTACCAAGCTTTCAGCCCAATGGTGAACACTAGACAGAACTCGGGCTACGAGTGGGTTTTCTATTTTGTTTCGCTCACTCTATTGTAAAACTATTCTTTTGAGGCGTTTAGCCGACGAGCACCTGTTAGCTCGATGCACTTTTACTTACTGTCTGCCTACGGGCTGTAAACATGATTGACAAATCCTAGGGTTGATCATGTATGACTAAACTCTTGCTAGTCCTAACATTTTGTAACGACTAGCTTCATGATCAGCTGAATATGTAATATTTGGGACGCCTTATTATTGTATATTTAATGATCATACATCTTGTGACTTTACTTACTTGTGGTGATTGAGACACTAGGCTTGTTCATGACCATAAGAGACTGTTGGCTTGTAGAAAAACCTTACAAATCTAGACAGCCGTGACCGTATATCGAGGTGGTTTCTATTTCAATATACGTAGCTGGCTATGTCTGCCCCTGCTCTCCAGTATTCTGGTTCTGGGGCGTGACAGTCTGAACCAGAAGACAACATTCCCACATACCCTGATGACTTCTCTGTACAAGGGTATGACTCAGAAGGCACGTCCTCCACCGTTCTTTCCATCTCTCCTCATGTGAGGACAATATTCATGACGGACAGCAACCAAGATGGTCCCAGTGACCGCCAATACATCGACACTCTGGAGGCCATATTGTATACCTTGGTCAAGTCCATAGACGAGATCAAAGCGGCCCTTCCAACTCTGCAAAGAAGGACACCTGGCCAAACAAACGTGGGACCCGCGGCCAATGTAGACTCGAACTCAGCCGCACCAAACCCGGGTGATAATCCTCCTGAAATATCGGCCCCCACCGCTGCAGATGAGGCCAAGGAGGCAAAAAGAGAGGTCCAGGAGCTCTGGGCCATGTTCCACGCCCGAGAAAACTGCCAAGACCTCAGGATACGACAACCATATCCTGCTGCGTGGAGAGATGTTCCCTTTCTACCAAGATATAAACCATTTAACATCAATCCATATGATGGAAAGACATCTACAAGCCGGTACATCACCTACTTCGAAGTCACAATCGACCATCTGCCTCATGACGACTTCATCCTTACACGGTTGTTCATCGGGGCACTGGAAGGGGTCGCCTTCGACTAGTACCGCAACTTGCCGGACAACTGCATCCATTCTTTCATCGGCTTCAAACGTATGTTCCTGGAGAGGTTCTACGAAGTAGGACAAGACGTGACAATGTCCACCCTCATGGACATTGTCCAGGGAGAAAAGGAGCTGACAAGGAACTATATCGAGCGGTTTTGCCAAACTACGATAAAGTTGCCTTCCGGTAACCCTGATTCCTCCTTGATTAAAATTTGCCAAAAGAGGCTGCTTCCCACGATCAGCCCCTGGATGGGCGTAAGTCAGTTTAAGGATTGGAAGACTTTCATTATCATTGCCACTAGCACAGAAGACAAGTTGAAGAAAGCTCGCCAATTAGGATTGCACGTCTCGGAAGAAGAGGACAAGGGCAAATGCCCTAACACCAACAACAACAATAGTGGTAATCCCTCCAACAATCGAGACAACAAGGGCAGATAGGCTATGGTGGCCGACACAGCGTCGAAGCCTGAACCGAAGCCAACAGAGAAGCAGTGGCCTCAGATGACCTATTCCTTCGAGGACGGCCATGTCAAGCCCATCTTGGACATGCTCATACAAGGAGGTCGAATTCAGCTCCCTCCTCTAAGGCGTGAACCTCGACCTGCAGAAATAGAGAGCCCCAAGTAGTGCCACTACCATCGCTATGTCCACCATGCTACACAAGACTGCTACCAACTGAATCGATACATCCAGTATCTCATCGATTCTAAGGCCCTGGCTATTGATTTCGAAGAGGTGACCGTAGCAGCCAACATGGTGTCAGTACAATTCGATAACTTCCCTCCGACAAAGACTCAAGATGGAGTAGTGCCTGTCTCCAGAGCAAAGATGGAGGTCGCTAACCTTCCACCTCCCCGAGACCAAACTGTTGGTCTAGTGCCCCTTACCACATCACGGGAGGAGATCATGTTGGTCCATCCGGACCTGGTACCCGAAGTGACTCAGTCCACACCTCCCTCCACAAGCAAGAAGAAGAATGGGAAAATCAAATCATGCCGCACAATCTCGACAGAGGTCAAAGAAGCTACTGCCGTTGTTACCCGTTTCGGCGCACAAACCCAACCTCCACCGGGTAACTCGGCTGAAGACCATCAGCCGACAGCTGCTGATGCTCCAGGACCTTCGCAGCCTTCGACGACCGACAAGCTTAGGCCGAAGGATACTCGCTTCGACAAACCGCTCCGAAGAGCGACGCCTCTGGGCTGGAGAGGCCATACAACTTTGACATCTTGGCACAATTGGCCAATACACCGGCCAAATTGTCGCTATACGAGCTCCTGAGGCTCTCTAAGGATGTTCACGTCGCATTAAGTGAGGCACTCTAGAATGCTGACGCATATCTGGCTCAGTCGAATCTCACTGGGGAAGCTCGCCTGCAGATCTCCAGGACAACGCTACACAGGTTCAATGCCGAACATTGTCTTCACTCCGCAGGATATGCTTATCAAGACCAACCTGTACGATCGCCCTCTGTATTATACTGGATACATTGGCGATATCAAGGTGGATCAGATGCATATTGATCCCGGTTCTTCCATAAGCATCATCTCGAAGAGCCTACTACACCATCTACGTATCCCAATGCATCGCCTGATGCCGACAAGCACCGCCATCAGCAGTTTCAATTCAGGCAGAAGCTATCCGATCGGAAAGATTCGCTTGAAATGCCAAATCGGCGACCTTCAGTCAGAAGTAACCTTTATGTCATCGATGCGGATACTTCCTACAACATTCTCTTGGGGCGTCCTTGGATACACGATTACATAATCGTGTCTTCCACACTGCACCAGTGCTTCAAGTACGTCGACAAGCATGACTTCGTAAGGACAAAATTTGTCGACATCGATCCCTTTAAAGGGGTCGAGTCCTACTACTTAGATTCATGCTTGTACGAAAAGTCGAAAAAGCACCTGGCCGAAGGAGATACTCAAGCTCAAACTGAGGCGACAACTGGATCAGAAGAACCTCTGACGATCCACCTCCAAGCCCGCAAACCTAGCATAACTGTGCCCCTTACAGCTACTCTGCGTAAGGACGCAATCAGCCTCTCTGCACAGGAGGAGCAGATGATAATCCGACTGCCAAGGTCTGGCCAAGCGCCAAGACCCACGACAGAGCCACTGACAATAAGGCTGCCTAGAGCCAGCCAGCAATAAATAGAGGAGCTCAATCTCTATGTCAAGCCAATGATGATTCGTCTTCCCAGAATGAATCTGCAGCCGAACGCTAAGCCGGGGACTGCTAGCCAGCCAACAAATCCCCGCCCAGTACGGAGCACCAAACTAGGGGTGGCTAGTACGCCAACGACTCCACGCTCTGCTCCACCCATGGAGCCCCTGATGATTAAGCTGCCCAAGTCCTCCTTCCAGTCCTCATTAACACAGGGGGTTGTTGAAGAAGAGCCAGAACTGGCCAAGTACGTGGCTGCCCACACTGATGTTCCATCCGCAGATGATGTAATCCCACTAGAAAAGATACCTTACTTCATCAATAAAGGGTTATCTTTGAACTACCTAGAGCTTAATAAGCTTTGTACAATCTATGCTATGGAACACGGTATAGGCATCCACCTACACATACAGGTGACAAATGTCTACACCGCAAATCAACTCTCCAGTGGAAGACGCTTACCGCATAATCGAGGGAGAGGATAATCCAATCATCTTCGGCCGGAAGAATGATCTACAACCCTTCAGGATAGAAGAAGTTGATCTCGAACCCGACACAGGGAGACTGCCCCTTTATTTGTATAGTTCTCGATCCAAATACCTCATGCAAAAACAAGGGTATGATCTGGGAACTACACAAGGCTTAAACTACGGTACTGGACGGCGGTTACCCTTACAATTATCGGTCCCGGCTAGAAAACCATGAGATTATTACAACAAGACCAGATGTGGGCTAGGTTATGTTACACTGTCAATGACCCCTGAAAGCTCGGATGAAGAATGCGACTGGCATTCACACTCAATCGGATCACCAACTTCTGATTCGGATGTCATCATCGAGGACGTATTCAGACAAGTCTTGTCCGTCAATATGGCATATGTCGATGCCTACGAAGAAGATGAAGACATTCCTGAACTTCTTGAGTTAGAGCCGTGGGCACAACAACTAGATGCGCAATAGAAAAAATGGTTCGAACAAAGAGAGCCTCCCACCGAAGATGAGGTTGTGCAAGTCGATCTTGGTGATAAGTCTTCTCCAAAGCCCATCTTCGTCAGCAAAAGTCTGACAGATAAAGAACGGGAATCGCTACTACTACTCGTCAGAGAATACAACGACGTGTTCGTCTGGAGCTACGAAGACATGCCAGGACTGAACCTCGAGGTTGCACTTCACAAACTCAACATCCGTCCAGACGCAAAACCGATCAAGCAACAGCAATGACGGTTCCGCTCCGACATCATGAATGCCATCGAAGCTGAGGTCAATAAACTGATAACCAGTAGCTTCATCCGCGAGAAACAGCATCCATACTGGGTCGCCAACATAGTACCAGTCCTCAAGAAGAATGGAAAGATTTGAATCTATATCGACTTTCGCAATCTGAATGAGGCATGCCCTAAGGATGAGTTCTCCCTTCCTATCACCGATATCATGATTGACAACACCTGCGGCTTCGAGCGTATGTCATTCATGGATGGTTTCTCGGGGTACAATCAAATCAAGATGTTCCCTGATGACGAAAAGCATACATCATTTCGAACACCAATTGGCACATACTGCTATACGGTCATGCCTTCGGTTTGAGGAATGCTGGCGCCACCTATCAAAGAGCTATGAGCGTCATCTTTAGAGACCACTTGCGCAAGACAGTGGAATGCTACGTCGACGACATTGCCGTCAAGAGCCACTCTAAAAAAGATCAACTGCATGATCTGAGGACGGTGTTCGACCTGATGCGAGCACACAATTTGAAAATGAATCCACGAAATCCTTCTTGGGCATATCCAGCGGAAAGTTCTTGGGTTTCATCATTACTTCCCAAGGTATCCACATAGACCCTGAGAAGACGAAGGCAATCATGGAGATGGGTCCCCCGAGAAATCTCCGTAAACTCCGAGGTCTTCAAGGTAGACTAGCTTACATCAGGAGGTTTATCTCTAATCTCTCCGAACGATGCCAACCATTCACCCACCTCATGAAGAAGGGCGTGTCATTCGTCTGGGATGAAGAATGTCAGCGCGTCTTCGACAGCATCAAAGAATATCTGTCGAACCCTCTAGTCCTGGTAGCCCCGGTTGCTGGAAGACCATTCCTGCTCTATGTGCGAGCTATGGAGCATTCTCTCGGTGCTTTACTAGCGTAAAACAATGATGCAGGCCATGAGCAGGCTATATATTACCTCAGCTGAATGAAAATGGGACCTGAGCATCGATACACTATCGTGGAGAAGGTGTGTCTTGCTCTGGTGTTCGCCATTCAGAAGACGCAACACTACGTCATGGGACAAACTATCCATGTCGTATCAAGAGTCAACCCCCTCAGGGTCCTTATGACTAAGCCAGGTGCACTCAGCTCTCGTCTTGCTACCTGGGCGATATTATTGTCTCCCTACCATATGATCTTCATCCCGTAGAAGGCCGTTAAAGGTCAAGCTTTGGCGGACTTTTTAGCAGCTCATCCAGGTTCGGAGTCAACCCGAATAGACGAAGAGATTCCAGATGAGGTCGCCAATTCAAATGTGGCCTCTCATGATGTCATATGGCGAATGTTCTTCGATGGCGCTTCTAGAAGTGGGCCCAATGGTAATATCGTCGCTGGAGTCGGAGTGGTGCTGATTTCTCTCTCTGGGCTGGTGATCAATCGGGCTTACTTCCTCTCGGAGCCCTGTTCAAACAATGTGGCCGAGTACAATGCCTTGGTCATTGGCCTCTGATTTGCAAAGAAGTTGGGGGTAGAGTACCTTGAAGCATACAGCGATTTGCAGCTAATCGTTAACCAAATCCGGAGCTTATATGAAGTGCGTCATGAAGACATGATCCCCTATTACCAAATAGCGATTGACATCATCTCGTCCTTGGAAGGGTTCTTCATAGAACATCATTCCCAGGCTCCAGAATATTGAAGCCGATGCCCTAGCAGGCCTTGCCGCTTCCCTAGCGGTACCGAATCATGCTCATCATCTGGTTGACATCATAGGCCGTGAGTTGGTCTGTCCCAGGGACAGTGTTCAATTTATTTAGAGTTACCCCACGCTGACAGTCGACGAAGCACCAAACTGGAGATAACCATTTATTGACTTCGTAGTCTACGACATCCTGCCAGAGAATCCGAAGGAAGCCACTTCTATCAGAAGACGTTCCCTCAGATTCTTTTACGATACAGAGACGAAAAATGCTGTATCGACGATCATACGATGGATTACTGCTTCGATGTCTGTCAAATACAGAAGCCAAAGAAGCCGTGCATGAAACTCATGATGGCATCTATGGGCCACACCAGCCTGGCCCAAAACTATAGGATCGCCTTCGCCGAATGGGCTACTACTGGCCCACGATGGTTGCCGATGCGATAGACTATGCAAGAAAGTACAAAGCTTGCCAACTCTACGCAGATTTCATCCACCATCCATCTGAGTTTCTACATCCAACAGTGGCATCCTGGCCATTCGAAGCATGGAGAATGGACATCATTGGTCCAATCACTCCGCCTTCGTCCCGAGGACACCGCTTCATACTCGCAATCACAGGTTACTTCTCCAAATGGGTGGAGGCTATTCCGTTGGCAGAAGTCAAGACTTCAAACGTGATCAGCTTCCTCAAGCATCATGTTATTTATCGCTTTGGACTGCCCCGAAGGATCATCCACGACAATGGTCCGCAGTTCGCAAGCCACACCTTCTATCGGTTCTGCGATAAACACCGAATCCAAAATATTGCTTCAACACCATACAACCCTACGGCTAATGGTCTGGCTGAAGCATTCAACAAAACAATCATCAAACTTCTCAAGAAGTTCGTGTCATCAAACAAACGTGACTGGAATGAAAAGCTTGGTGAATGCTTATAGGGCGTACCATACTACAGTATGGACTGCCACCGGGAATATACCTATTCTCTCTGGTATACGAAAGTGAGGCAATCATCCCACTGGAGACTCAAATCCCTTCACTCCGTGTCGCTCTCACCTACCTGATTGACGACAGATGATAATCACCATCGCCGACTACAAGAGTTGGAGGCCCTAAACGAGAAGCGCCTGTTAGCTCAACAGCGAATCGAGCTATACCAAGCACGTATCTCCGGAGCCTTCAACAAAAAGGTTAAAATCAGAACATTCCAAGTGGGCGATCTCGTTCTGGCAGTTCGGAGGCCGATGGTTATGACTCACAAAATCGTCGACAAGTTCCAGCCTAAAGTGGGAAGGCCCGTTCATCATCGACGCTGTATTCTCAAATGGAGCTTACCGTCCTCGCAAAACAAAATGGAGACTTGCTCATGTTGCCCATCAACGATAAGTTCCTAAAGAATTATTATGTCTGAAACTGACATCCTCCAGGATGTTGAGTTATGTACCCTGTGGTACCGCTGAAGCTCACATCCCGACTTCAAATCTTTCCAAAATATTGAGTTATGTACCATGTGGTACCGCTGAACTCACATCCCGACTTCAAATCTTCAAAATGTTGAGTTAGGTACCCTGTGGTACTGCTGAACTCACACCCCGACTTTCAAATCTTCCAAAGTGATGAGTTATGTACCCTCTGGTACCGCTGAACTCACATCCCTGACTTAAATATTCCAAAGTGATGAGTTGCGTACCCTCTGGTACCGCTGAACTCACATCCCGACTACAAATCTACCAAAGTGATGAGTTACGTACCCTCTGGTACCGCTGAACTCACATTCCCGACTTCAAATCTTCCAGATTGTTGGGTTATGTACCCTCTGGTACCGCTGAACTCATATTCCGACTACAAATTTCCCAGAATGATGAATTACGTACCCTCTAGTACCACTGAACTCACATTCTGATCCCAAATTTCCCAGAATGTCGAGTTAAGTACCCGCAGGTACCGCTGAACTTACACTCTGGTCACTATAGATGAATCTATATCGCGTCTTTTAGGTAGTAAGTCATGTATGATTATACCTCTGAACTTTCTTCCTAAAAGAGCTCCCTCCTTATGATTCAATACCCGTACTTTCAGTGCACAAAAAGGGTAACAGGTCCACAAATTCTCCAAAACAACTACGTCGATGTTACCTCTGAGTTGTTTTCCTTACATCAAAAACAAACCACCCCTCACATAGAACTTCCACGTCCTCATTACCTCTGAGTTGTTCTATGTACCCTTCATGGAGCCCACTCCTGCCATGTCCTCATTACCTCTGAGTGGGAAGGCTCCATCGAAGAAACCCTCATATTTACCATGTCCTCATTATATCTGAGTAAGTATGTTGGTTCTCTCTCGTCTTATTATCCGTACCCAGAACTAGGGTACACCAAGGATAATAGGTCCACAAAAAATCTTCCATTAGGGCAACTACTGCAAGCAAAGAATAGAGCGAAGGTATTCTGTTCATTCAAAATTAGTTACATTCACATGACCACATCTCGTGAGCAAGCCAAAAAAGTTCTCTATCATTTCATTCAAACAAGAAGAAAAGAAGATTACACTGATGTCCAAAAGAAGCAAAACACAAACGACAGCTCAAGACAAAGACGGACATTTATGGGAACCCCCGAATCCTAATTATGGGGGTGTATATACCATTTTCTCAACCATTTTTTATATGAAGGATCTATTTGAGTAAGATCCTCGTCCGGAGCAGGAGGGTCAGAACTTCCAATACTACCATCGTCAGACTGGGGCTCCTCCTTTACAGTAACTCCAATGTTGGGAGTGTTTCCCTCCCCTATAGGCGTCGGCTCTTCTTTTTGTTCCTCCTCCTTAACGAGCAATGGCTCTTGTTTGATGAAATGAGGCAGCAGCTCTTCCTTCACAATGATCTCAGCCTTCGGCAGGGAGGCTGCAAGATTCGAAGATAAAAAGAAATAAAGTTAGAAGATGGCCAGAGCCTCATGCGGCCCAGTCCAGAGGAGCCTATGCGGCACAACTTAGCGAAGCCTTATACGGCACAGTCTAAAGGGAGGCTTATGCGGTCTTGTTTGAGGGGGCTTCATGCGGTTCGAGTCGGTAGGCTTCATGCGGTTCGATTCAGAGGATCATTAGGCGGTTCAGTTTGTGAAGTGTTTATGAGGCCACTAGACAACTCCCATACGGCTCGGACATGGGGTATACCCCCATGCGGCTCGGACATGGGACATACATACGGCCCATACAATTTGAAACAGTTCAATAAAGATGAGGGACGCATTAAAGGCTTGTGCATAAAGCATGCAACAGAGCCGTCTTTGTTAGGGTTTCGAAGTATACGATCCGCCCAAACCCTTACCAGCAATGGTGGGGTGAACGTCGGGGTGAACTTCAGGCGCTGTGGCTGACGAAGAAGCCACTTCCCTTACCCTTCGTCGCGGCCTTGGAAGACTTGGGGGCCATTGTTGATTGGTGAGCGGAAAAGGAAGACGAAGACAGCAACTTAGGGCAAGAAGAGTTGAAGACAGAGGAAAGTAAAGAAGTCTCTCTGTCAAAAAAATGCTCCTATTTATAGGCAGAAGGAAGGGGGAGACGCTTCGATCCGCGTGCTACATAAAAACAAAATCGACTCTTCGGTCATCGAAGCAAATTCAGATATTTAAAACCGACCCTTGGGATCCTGCCCCAAAAGGCGGCTTTAAATCCAAGGCAAATCAAGAGTAATTAATGAGACGCACGCGTGGCAGGAGACGCACACATGGCAGGGGGTCTATGCGGCCAGACAGTCCATGCGGCTAGGGAGTCCATGCGGCTAGAATATCATATGCGGCTAGAAGAGTTTACATAGCCATGCTTCTTATTCAAAGTATTTAATTTTACAAATTAAAAACTTTGAAGGGGGTCTTGTAGAAGCATGGAAAATAACAAGAAAAGCCCATGCGGCTCAGACAGAAAGAGCGTCATGCGGCTCAGGAATCCATTAGAAATTTATGGGGTTCAAAAGTCCTTTAGAGCCTCATGCGGCTCGGATAGCTCCATACGGCTCAAGAAGAAGCCACGTGTAACACCCAGTTTTCCAGATGAGGGTAATTTTGAAATTTTATAATTATAATTATTATTTATTGATAATTATTTCACATTATGATTTTTGGTGATTTTTAATCATTTTTAAACTATTTAAAACTATGACTTGTGATTTTGACATTTTACTATTGTTTGGTTTTAATTTCGAAGAATTTGTCACCCCCAGTTTTCAGGAACAGGGGAATTTTTGTATTATATATTTTTGAATATTTTAGAAATTTATTTTATTATTTATGATATTATTTTGGGGTTGAAATTTATTTTATTATTTATGATATTATTTTGGGGTAATTTGAGTCGGGTTCGAATTTCAGCTCAATCCGACTTGAAACGGGAACCCGGGGGTAGTGTTGACTTTAGTGGACCCACACATTAGTTAGACATGGCCCACATGATAGAAATATTTTAGTTAGAGGTTAGACTAATTATTATGGATAAGGTTAGTGTGATTAGAGACTTTAAAATGACTAATTTAGCCCCAACCAATTAGCCCTTTCCTAATACTAATAGAATAGGTTAGTGGAAGCATTTTGGACCTTACCATAATAGGACAAATAGCACCATATGGCCTAGCCACTTTGGGAGAGGATAGGCTCAAGTTCATTTCATTATTCTCATCACACTCTCTCTCTTGTTCTTCCCCAAATTTCTAGAGAGCAATCCCTAGCAATTTCTCCACCAAATCCTTCCATTTCGCCACCAAATCTTCTTCTTTCCTTCTCCATTCTAGCCAAGGAGGAAGCTACCCAAGTTTGGAAGGATTCGGAGCTCGTTCGTGTCCTTTTGGAATCTCTACGTGTCGGTGTCGCTCCGGGAAGGCTTTTCTTCGATTCGATCTACCGGGAGGTATAAATCCCTTCTCCTTTTCATTTCCTCATGCATATAGGTCTATTTTGAACCCATAGGAATGACCCCCATGGTTGTATCTCCATTTGTGTCTACTTCAGTGTCCATTTGGAGGTCATAGGAGTGTTCTTTGTGTTGTGGTTGTGTCCATGTGGGAAAATCCCAAATTTGGACACACTATGTGTTGTTGTTATGTATGAATGAATTATTACATGTTTAATCTCATATTTTGTATTGGAGATGTGTTCTATAGTGTCTCATATATATATATTAGTGTAGAGAGTGAGTTCTTGATATATTATGTTATATACTTGTGTTTCTTTTGTCTCAAACTACCTAAATTCGCCATAATTTTTATCCACGTTTTTAGTAGCTAGAGCAACTTAGAAATGCCATAACTTTTAGCTCATAACTCCAATTAACCTCCCATTTTTTTTGAAAGAAGCGTATCGAAGTTAGATTTCCAAATATATATTTTAATAAGCCAAATTCGTTCTAAAACTTTCTGTAGAATTGTTTGAGTGTCAAGCTATACGAAAGACGAACGCGTTTCGGTGTTTTCGCGATTTCGGGAGCTTCCGGACACGAAAATGCGATCCGTTTAAATTTTCGAAAAGCTAACACGAAGAGCTACAACATACGTTAATCCTACAATTTAGTAAAGGCTCAATTGGTACAATATTGATTTTAAGTAGAAGAGTGATTATGCGACGTAGGCATTTTGTGTAACCTATGAGCCTAGTATAGATATCATGTAATGTAGGTATCATAGATTGTCAAGAATATGTATGATATAGTATATATATGTATATATATATATTATTGTTATGTAATATATGTTAGTATAGTGTGTGTGTTTGAATGAGATAAGGATGTGTGTGGTTAGTGAGAGAAAGTGAGATTGATAGAGGATATGTGCTAGTGTGTGTTTGATGTTGTATAGATGGTAGTGTAGTGTGTGTGGGTTGTGAAGGTGAGAGAGTTGGAAGGATCATGCCATCCTATTTGACTTAAGGCTAGTATAGTTTGTTGAGTGAATTGTGTTTTGGTTGAGTGGTAGTGTGTTTGTATATAGATGTATGTAGGTGTGTTAGAAGAGAAGGGTGGTGGATTTGGTATATGTGTTTGGTGTGTGTTAGTATTGGAGTGGAGAGAAATTTAAATGTTGTATGTATGGATATGTTAGTGGTTATGTTAGAATCGATGTAGAGGTTAGAGATATCTTAGAAGTTAGATAGTGATATCTTGTATAAGTTAGATAATTAGTTGTGTTAGTCTATGTTATGGTTAGTTAGAGATGACATATATTAGTTGGTTAGAGTTAGAGACGGATATATATACATATATGTTATAGTTAGATATTATTTAGTGGATGTTAGTTGTGTTAGGTTTATAAGATAGAATAGATGGTTAGAAGTTATATGTTAGAGTTGGTTAGTATCTTATATTAGAGGTATAAGTTAGGATATAGATGAGTGAGTATCCTAAGATACAAATCAGTATATTAGAGGGTAAAAGTAGGATTTTTTGGATAAAGTCTAAGAAAGGGTTTTGATTGTTAAGATGGAATTAGAAATAGATTATCTTGGTAGGTAATGACTAGATGAGGGTAGTTTAGGCTAGTCTTGACCCCCGTTGGCCAAGAGTTGACTTTTTGACCGAAAGTCAACTTCAAGTCAACACTTGACTTAGAATTGACCAAAACCAAATCAGACTTGTACCAGTTGACTGAAAATCAACTGTTAGTCAACATTTGACTTGTTTGACCTAGGGTTGACCCAGGGTTGACTCAGTGTTGACCAGAGTTGACTTTTTGACCAAAAGTCAACTGTAAGTCAATATTTGATCCCGTTTGACCTAGTTTGACTTGGATTGACTCCCAATGACCTAGTATGACTCAGTTTAACCTAGATTAATCTAGATTCATATAGAATGTATTATAATGTATCTGATTATCATTTTTAGACATGTAGTGACATTGTACTATTCTGATAGGAGGCAGACACCACTCCTCAGGCAGTAGTTTTCTTTCGGACATTCAGGAGATCAGGCGAGTACATTCTCTGACCGTTTCATACTTGTCTGGATTTACATTCTTGCTCTAGATTACTGTACTTGATGCTAACACGATCGTTATCACGGATTGGTACTATATGGATCTTCTTCTGAAATGTTATCTCTTTGTATTCATTAAATACATATTATGATGTGCGTTTCACTTACATATTGTATTTATTGAATACCCTTATCATTGTACACTTATTGTGCATATTGTACTCTCATTATCATATTAAGCCATTGTACAAGCCATTGTACAAGCCATTGTATAAGGTAACGTAACTGAATTGGATCATTGTGTATTGATTGGGGAGGGAGAGTAGAAATGGTTATGTGATCAATCCTATTATATAAGAAATTGTATATGTCCATTGTACACCCACGTACAAAGGAGTCCCATTTTATTGTATAACCTAACCCGTTTACATAACCATATTGTGCTATAAATCACATGTTGCTTACAGTTCTTACTTATCATATATAGATATTTCCCATTATCAAATCTCTGTTGTTTTCATATACATTCTTCTTTCAGCGTTTCATGTACCTTACTCTATTGCATGCTTTATATTTCCTAACATGATATGAACTGCGTGAGATGTTTTGTGCTCGCTCCTGTCCTGACTGGACCTGTTGAAAATTTTACAGAGGATGATAAGGAACCCTACACCCTTACTTGGAGCTTGCCTAGTTGACACTCGCGACCTGGACCCCTGGGGAGGTTCAGGCAGCTGCTCAGGATGATACCTTGTATAGTGTAGATAGCTTAGATTGTTCCTTCTTTTCATGTTTAGCCGTTGTCTTTATTTTCAGAGTTGTATATTTTAGAGATGATGAGACTTTGTTATTTCTTTCTGCTGTACCTCAGTTGAGGATTTCTTATCTATTTCCATCATGCTACATTCTACCTTAGATTGTGATTGAGTTGTACCTCTGTGTTGGCCTCCTTTTGGAGAGTATATTTCATGTTATGTAGTTATAGTTCATGACCTAGAACAACGTTCTACCGCCGACACTGCGAAGTAGGCTGGGCGCTGTTATGTACTCGTACCCTCACGGTGGGTGCGGGTCGTGACACGTTTTTAGTGGTATCCCATGCAGGTCGAGTTTATGTAGTGGTATTCGAACTAGAGTATCACTACAGCCTGCAGTAGGATTAGGATATTTTTGGAGGTACTCAATCACATTAGAAAAAACTCTTAATCCGATTCCTTTTGTCTAAAATTGTTGCTTATTGACTTCCCTTGAATATAAACTGTTCTCCTTTGAATTTTTGCTTCATTCTCAGAAATTGCTTCTTATTTTGATCTGTCTTCATGATGGTTATGAAGACACGATCTCATCGCTTCGGTTCAGGGGATACTATCGAGAGGCTGGCCACCTCTCGTCCTGTTTATCAGGGCCTCGAGACCGCAGTTTCTGTTGTGTCGACTCAGGTTGGCGTTTCTGCTACATTGGAGGTGCACCTCCGTCTGTACAGAGACTTTTCCCTTCATTTTCGGTTTCTCTCAGCAGCAGCGATTCATGCAGCATCAGCAGCAGAGATTTGTGCAGTATCAGTATCAGGCTGGAGGAAACCAGTAGGGCGATCTATCGTCAGGACAGTCGAGGATGCACAGACCGTTGGAGATCTTGCTGCAAGTTTCGTTCTTCTCAATTCCATTCCCACAATTGTCTTTTATAATTACCTTGAAATTCGATTCCATCTGTTCCTTGTTGATTGATTAATTTTGTCATGTTACTCTTTTGTTGTGTTTGTTTTTCTTTTGAGAAAATCATATGGGCTAGGTCGCCTAAATCATGGGATCTAGAATCCTCGATAGTCGTATTAGTTGGCATAGTGAGGACATGTAGTCAGATTTTGGATGTATTCTCGGGTATGGGAATTTAAGGTTTTCGCCGTCGCATGCAGCAGTGCAAAAATTTTAAATACCATGAACCTAGAGGTACGTACCTTAGTCAAGGACTCTGTGATTATCGTAGCCTTGCTCACTAGCATGATGAAGACTCTGGACAACATGATTTTGGACAGACGTATATGATTAACAGATTGTATCTTGAGAAGGTTTAAACATTATACCCTTTTGATTGTTATAAATGACTTAGGAGTAGGAATATTTAGTTTTGTAGAGCTTATTCATAGGTAGTTCCTTTATAGTATAATAGTATGATGACTTGTAGAGTGTCTGTACACTAGAGGTGATAGTTAGCATTGGTGTTAGAATAGTAACCCATTGCAGATAATTCTCCTGTTATCTATAATACCAACCAGTTACACATAGGATGTTAGTATGCCTTACAGCCTTGATGATTATTACTACTTTTCCTTACCTTTTCCAGTGAGGCACCCATGACCAGAGCCTGCCTTTGAGTATAGTTATAGTTTCACCTAAGACCGAGAGGTCTATTTGCATAGATAGATTGCAGATGATATTGGCATATGGGATATAGGTTAGTTGGTATCTATTGGCCATTGTTGTATAGGGTTATAAACATGTTGTTTAGCCTATACTTGGTTCAGTTTTTCATTTTAGTTAAGTTCTCTTCGTGTTGAGTTCCTTTGTGTTGATCACCTTTATAGGCAGTGTGCAGACCCTTCACTAGATACCATGTCCCCTTGATTCAGACCATTCATCCTTAGCCTAGTTCTAAGCAGTATTTCAGACCCTTATAAGTTTAGTCTACCTTAACCCTTGGTTGATCAGTCATGTATATATATATAGATGATATACTTAGGATATATGTGATGGGTTGTTGTTCTTGAGCATATATATATATATATATATATATATATATATATATATATATATATATATATATATATATATATATATATATATATATATATGTGGTATTTGGTATTCATGTGCTTAGCTTGTAGGTATTTAGTTATAGGTGACTTGATAGGATTGGGAAGTTAAGAGCTAGTCTATTATAGAGTTTCTCTTTTGCTAAATTCTAGTTGCCAACACCTAGATAGCTAGCATAGGTAAAACCCTAAGAAGTTGACCAGTTGATGACCAAGTACTTGGATGTTGAGTAATTGACTAGTGATTGACCCTTGACTATGTTTGACCTAGAAGGGGGTGCGATCATCTTAATTTCGAGGACGAAATTTTTATAAGGTGGGTAGGATTGTAACACCCAGTTTTCCAATGAGGGTAATTTTGAAATTTTATAATTATAATTATTATTTATTGATAATTATTTTATATTATTATTTTTGGTGATTTTTAATCATTTTTAAACTATTTAAAATTTTGACTTGTGTACTATTGTTTGGTTTTAATTTCGAGGAATTTGTTACCCCCAGTTTTCAGGAACAGGAGTATTTTTGTTATTTTATATTTTTGAATATTTTAAAAATTTATTTTATTATTTATGATATTATTTAGGGTTGAAATTTATTTTATTATTTATGATATTGTTTTGGGATTATTTGAGTCGGGTTCGAATTTCAACTCAATTCGACTTGAAACGGGGACCCGGGGGTAGTGTTGACTTTAGTGGACCCACACATTAGTTAGCCATGGCCCACATGACAGAAATATTTTAGTTAGAGGTTAGACTAATTATTATGGATAAGGTTAGTGTGATTAGAGACTTTAGAATGACTAATTTAGCCCCAACCAATTAGCCCTTTCCTAATACTAATAGAATAGGTTAGTGAGGGCATTTTGGACCTTACCATAATAGGACAAATAGCCCCATATGGCCAGCCACTTTGGGAGAGGATAGGCTCAAGTTCATTTCATTATTCTCATCCACACTCTCTCTTTCTTGTTCTTTCTCAAATTTTTAGAGAGCAATCCCTAACAATATCTCCACCAAATCCTTCCATTTCATCACCATATCTTCTTCTTTCCTTAGCCATTCTAGCCAAGGAGGAAGCTACCCAAGTTTGGAAGGATTCAAAGCTCGTTCGTGTCCTTTTGGAATCTCTACGTGTCGGTGTCGCTCCGGGAAGGCTTTTCTTCGATTCGATCTACCGGGAGGTATAAATCTCTTCTCCTTTTCATTTCCTCATGTATATAGGTCTATTTTGAATCCATAGGAATGACCCCATGGTTGTATCTCTATTTGTGTCCATTTGGAGGTCATAGGAGGGTCCTTTGTGTTGTGGTTGTGTCCATGTGGGAAAACCCCAAATTTGGACACACTATGTGTTGTTGTTATGTATGAATGAATTATTACATGTTTAATCTCATATTTTTGTATTGGAGATGTGTTCTATAGTGTCTCATATATATATATATATTAGTGTAGAGAGTGAGTTCTTGATATATTATGTTATATACTTGTGTTTCTTTTGTCTCAAACTACCTAAATTCGTCATAATTTTTATCCACGTTTTTAGTAGCTAGAGCAACTTAGAAATGCCATAACTTTTAGCTCATAATTCTAATTTACCTCCTATTTTTTTTAAAAGAAGCGTATCGAAGTTAGCTTTACAAATATATATTTTAATAAGCCAAATTTATTATAAAACTTTCTGTAGAATTGTTTGAGTGTCAGCTATACGAAAGACGAATTCGTTTCGGTATTTTCACGATTCCGGGAGCTTCCGGACACAAAAATGCGATCAGTTTAAAGTTTCGAAAAGCTAACACGAAAAGCTACAACATACTTTAATCCTAGAATTTAGTAAAGACCCAATTGGTATAGTATTAGTTTTAAGTAGAAGAGTGATTATGCGACGTAGACATTTTGTGTAACCTATGAGCCTAGTATAGATATCATGTGAATGTAGGTATCATAGACTGTCAAGAATATATATGATATAGTACATATATGTATATATATATATATATATATATATATATTATTGTTATGTAGTATATGTTAGTATAGTGTGTGTGTTTGAATGAGATAAGGATGTGTGTGGTTAGTGGAGAGAAGTGAGATTGATAGAGGATATGTGCTAGTGTGTGTTTGATGTTGTATAGATGGTAGTGTAGTATGTGTGGGTTGTGAAGGTGAGAGAGTTGGAAGGATCATGCCATCCTATTTGACTTGAGGCTAGTGTAGTTTGTTGAGTGAATTGTGTTTTGGTTGAGTGGTAGTGTGTTTGTATATAGATGTGTGTAGGTGTGTTAGAAGAGAAGGGTAGTGGATTTGGTATATGTGTTTGGTGTGTGTTAGTATTGGAGTGGAGAGAAATTTAAATATTGTATGTATGGATATGTTAGTATGTTAGTGGTTATGTTAGAATCTATGTAGAGGTTAGAGATATCTTAGAAGTTAGATAGTGATATCTTGTATAAGTTAGATAATTAGTTGTGTTAGTCTATGTTATTGTTAGTTAGAGATGACATATATTAGTTGGTTAGAGTTAGAGACGGATATATATATACATATATGTTATGGTTAGATATTAGTTAGTGGATGTTAGTTGTGTTAGGTTTATAAGTTAGAATAGATGGTTAGAAGTTATATGTTAGAGTTGGTTAGTATCTTATATTAGAGGTATAAGGTAGGATATAGATGAGTGAGTATCCTAAGATACAAATCAGTATCTTAGAGGGTAAAAGTAGGATTTTTTGGATAAAGTCTAAGAAAGGGTTTTGATTGTTAAGATGGGATTAGAAATAGGTTGTCTTGGTAGGTAATGACTAGATGAGGGTAGTTTAGGCTAGTCTTGACCCCCGTTGGCCAAGAGTTGACTTTTTGACCGAAAGTCAACTTCAAGTCAACACTTAACTTAGAATTGACCAAAACCAAACCAGAGTTGACCAGTTGATTGAAAATCAACTGTTAGTCAACATTTGACTTGTTTGACCTAGGGTTGACCTAGGGTTGACTCAGTGTTGACCAGAGTTGACCAGAGTTGACTTTTTGACCAAAAGTCAACTGTAAGTCAATATTTGACCCCGTTTGACCTAGTTTGACTTGGATTGACTCCCAATGACCTAGTATAACTCAGTTTGACCTAGATTAACCTAGATTCATATAGAATGCATTGTAATGCATCTGATTATCATTTTTAGACATGTAGTGACTTGTACTGTTCTGATAGGAGGCAGACACCACTCCTCATACAGTAGTTTTCTTTCGGACATTCAGGAGATCAGGCGAGTACATTCTCTGACCGTTTCATACTTGTCTGGATTTATATTCTTGCTCTAGATTACTGTACTTGATGCTGACATGATCGTTATTACGGATTGGTACTATATGGATCTTCTTCTGAGATGTTATCTCCTTGTATTCACTAAATACATATTGTGATGTGCATTTTACTTACATATTATATTTATTGAATACCCTTATCATTGTATACTCATTGTGCATATTGTACTCTCATTATCACATTGTACAAGCCATTGTACAAGCCATTGTATATGGTAACGTAACTGAATTGGATCCTTGTGTATTGATTGGGGAGGGAGAGTAAAAATGGTTATGTGATCAATCCTGTTGTATAAGAAATTATATATGTCTATTGTACACCCACGTACAAAGGAGTCCCATTTTATTGTATAACCTAACCCGTTTACATAACCATATTGTGCTCTAAATCACATGTTGCTTACAGTTCTTACTTATCATATATAGATATTTCCCATTATCAAATCTCTGCTGTTTTCATATACATTCTTCTTTCAGCATTTCATGTACCTTACTCTATTGCATGCTTTATATTTCCTAACATGATATGAACTGCGTGAGATGTTTTGTGCTCGCTCCTGTCCTAACTGGACCTGTTGAAAATTTTACAGAGGATGATAAGGAACCCTGCACCCTTACTTGGAGATTGCCTAGTTGACACTCGCGACCTGGACCCCTGGGGAGGTTCAGGCAGCTGCTCAGGATGATACCTTGTATAGTGTAAATAGCTTAGACTGTTCCTTCTTTTCATGTTTAGCCGTTGTCTTTATTTTCAGAGTTGTATATTTTAGAGATGATGAGACTTTGTTATTTCTTTCTGCTGTACCTCAGTTGAGGATTTCTTATCTATTTCCATCATGCTACATTCTACCTTAGATTGTGATTGAGTTGTACCTCTGTGTTGGCCTCCTTTTGGAGAGTATATTTTATGTTATGTAGTTATAGTTCATGACCTAGAACAGCGTTCTACCGTCGACACTGCGACGTAGGCTGGGTGCTATTATGTACTCGTACCCTTACGGTGGGTGCGGGTCGTGACACCACGTGGCCCTAAGCAGTTCGCCTCTACAGCTGGCTATAAAGCAACAGCCTCATTAAATGCCCTGACGGCAGCTCCGACAGAAAGGCGAAGTGACAACTGTGACATAAAGTTGAAATGATAGCTCTGACATGATGGCGTGCTCCTAGGAAAAAGAAGAAAATCTTTTATATAGCTGGCATGATCTGCCAAGCTCCCTATGCGGCTGCCACCCCTATGCGGCTGCCATCATCATGCGGCTCCCCTCTTCATGCGGCTACCTCCTTCATGCGACTGCCATCTTCATGCGGCTGCCTCCTTCATGCGGCTTCCACCCTCATACGGCCGCTACCCTCATGCGGCCGCCACCCTCATGCGGCTGCTACCTTCATGTGGCTAGGATTGTGGGGCCCACCCGTATGCGGTTCACTTAGAGACCGCACTCATGCGGCTCTGTCAGGACATCCCACTCACGACAGTTGAGACACGTGGCGGCCCTCATGACAGTTGAGGCACGTGGCGGTCCTCATGACAGTTGAGACACGTGGCGGTCTTATCCCCTCGGAGTTATGGCTGCTAGCAAATCATAACAACCCAGATTTGTTACAATCATCATAATTACCCGAATCAAATTAGATTAATTATAATCAAGCAGAATGAACACGTGGCAGGAGATCCGAGTTTATCACAAAGATTTATGGCAATCAGCATTAATTGTCCATAAGGATTTGGCACAATCAAAATCAACTGCCCAGATTTGACGCAATCAAGACTAATGGTCCAGATTATTGGCCGCCGACTTTTCAAGGGGGCAATCATTGCAAACCCTAATGATCAAACCCCACTCCTATAAATAACAAGGTGTCATTCCCTTGCAGAGAAGATTCTCTCCACCCGGCTGGACACACAGAGAGACAAAGGCACGCACAGAAGAGTCTTCCCGCACATCCAAAGAACATTTCTTCATCAGAGCCAAGACTACGTCCGATCGTCCAAGGAGTAAGGCAGAGCTGCTGTCGCTTTCCCGAGCCTCTATCGTCACCCTCCAGAATCAAAAAATAAACAATCGTACTTAGATTGCTGTACCTAGGTTTTCATTCATAGGCTTTCTTTGTGCGAGCGAGTTTGTATTGTGAGTCTAAGTTCAGTCCTCCTATAAAATTGTTCTGCACTTTTACAATCAATGGCAAACAGTTGGTATGCAGGTAATTGGACACATAGATGAATATGGATGATGAGCAGTGGTTACTGTTGGCTTGCATGTACAAGCATCAACAGCAATATGAGGCTGCCTATATGCTATTGCCTAGTTACAGCAGAGCATAGGGCTCGGGTTCAGTAGAATGGCCATAGAGTAGTGGTAACACCCTCATGTTACTGCCATTATCTGTGTAGAAGAACAACAGAAAATATAAGGATATGCAAGGTATAGGCTGTAGGCAGTGCACAGAACAGAGAATAGGGAGACTTAGGGGTTGGCCATACGTGACAAGTAATTTGAGGGCTTGAGTTTCAGTTGTAGGGACTGAAACATAAGAAGAGTGATAGGAAGAGGGTTCCCTGTCCTTGAAGTATCAGTGAATGGTAGTGAGATGCCCATAGGCTCGAGTATCAAAGAGTCTTGGAGTAATGTATATCAGTTGGAGATTGATGTAGGTATGTATGTGATATGATACATAGGGTATAAGTTTCCCACTGAGATGTAATATGTGTGTGTGTGTATATATATATATATATATTGTGTGTTAGACAATTAGTGAGTAGGTAAAGGAGGTAAGCAGTAGCAGTTGCCTATTCATATAGGCAGTATCAGTTGGAGTAGAGTTCAGTCTTAGATTGGGATGGAGGGGACTGAAGTGTCAGTCTCTAACTGACTTAGCGATCAGTTGGAATGATCTTGTCCAGCCTATTGACTGAACTGATAAGGGATGGGGCGTCTAATGTTTAGTTGGACTATAGAGAAGAGGAAAATTTGATGTCTTAGTAAAGTAGTGGAGAATGCCATTTGTTTTAACTGATATTGCATCAGTTAACCAACTGATCTTGTATCAGTTAGATGTGATAGATAGGAAGAGAAGGATTTTTACCAATATATCAGTATAGGCTTGTAGGATATGAGAAGAGTTAGATATATTGGGACTGACCAGGGATCAGTTTTGCACTGATTTCACATCAGTCAATAAATTAATAGATGGAGAAGCAATAGCAGTGAAGAGGATGTGTTTAGTTCAGTTGGGCTGACCAGGGGTGGGGCTTGAGTTCAGTTATTGAGGACTGAACTCTGAAAAGGGAGCAAGGCTGTATCAGTAGACTGTACAACAGTGGAGGGTATCAGTTAAGGACAGGTCTGTAGGGATCAGATGAGATATTGGGGGCTAGGGCACAAATACTTGAGGGGTTTAGAGTGTCAGTAGGACATTAGAGGTAAATAGGATTTGGGTATTACCATATAATGAATGCTTAGGTAATGTGTTTGAGATAGGGGAATAAGGAGTGTGTGTGTGGTTAGCTACTGTGCCAGTAGCTTAGTTTATCAGTTAAGCTAGCAATAGAAGGAGGGCAACATCAGTAGGGTATAGCAAGATACATGTGTTAGTATCAAGTGTGTGTAATTGGGTTAGTAGTGTAGGTAATGAGTAGGTTGGCATAGGCACTAGGGAAAGACTAGTGAGGGTATCCTATGGAAAAGGGAAGAGTGTAGCATAGGTAAGGATTTGAGTGCATGAGTGGGATATGGGATTGGGTAATGATAAATCATAGGCAGTATTTAAGTAATGCCTTGGTATTTAGCCAAGGTATGTATTAGATGCTAAGGTATTATATGATATTATTGGGTACAAGTATTATACAGGTCTATATGCCTATACTCAGTGTTGGTATCCACCATAGATATAACCATAGGGTTTTAACCTGGAATTTTTTTAGAAGTAGCCATGTATTAGCTAGTATAACAATATAGGCCATCTAGGTAGGTATTTTACAACCCAAAATTAGGAATTGACCCAATTGCTCTGGTTTGACCAAGTTTGACTAAGTTTGACCTAGAGTTGATCGAGTTTGACTAATTTGACCAATAAATGACTTTATGACCTAGAATTGAACTAGTTTGACATGTTTTCATTCCAAAAACTTGATATTGATACACCATTCCATAGGTTTTTAAGGTACCGTATCGGATACTTTTGATATTCTACACCAGATCTCAGGCGAGTACATTCTCTGATAATTTTTTCTTTTATGATATCTTCTATGTTTCTTATATTTAGTGTAGATATCCATGATTTCTTAACACATTGGTCACACGGATTGGTATTGTCTGGATCCCGTCATGAGATATTATTCCTTATCTGTCTTGGTATATTTTGTGCAAACCTCCTTGTTGTTCTTGTACATTATATGGACACCAATTTCTGCGAAGGCTAGCTACCTTCTCAGAGAATCTCGTGTCGTAACGTATCATGGTTGGATCCACTATACTAGTCAGGGGCGGGGAGTATTAGTATAGATATGTGATCAATACCCTTCTTGTATCAAGTATTGAACCTTGAATAGTGTTAATCATACACTGCATGTATGATTAACTAGGCCATAAACTCTTGAATTAATTAAGTTCCTAAGCCGATCACATGTTAAAACTAGTGCTAACTCACATTGATAATATTTTCTTGATTTCTATACATGATATACTCTGTTCTCTTGCTCTTGCACTCATTTACAGTCTTGCTATGCCTTACCATGTTCATGTACACATCACTTTACCTTATATATTCTCTTTATATATTCTCTTTATTTACTGCTACATAGTCTTTATCATCTAACTAGAACTGTTATTATAAATGTATGTCATTCCAAATCCTTACTGGATATATTTTTTAGACGATGAGGACGAGTGTACCACCTACTATGGTCCACATGACGTAGTGGATATAGACCAGGAGACCCTAGTCCAGCAGGGGTTAGTTCCAGCCGAGGAGGCTCAGTTAGATTAGATTTGTACTGGACTTTGTCTCCAGATGACAACTCTTGCATGTTATTATTTTAGAGATTGTATTTGATATTGTTGACTCTGAGACTCTGGACTTGTATTATTTCTATGTTAGACTTTTCTAGATGTTTTCATAGCTTGTTGTCTTTATCTTTTGGTAACATTATCTTTCTTAGAATATTATGATTGTGTGTGTTATATTGTCATTACTCGTCCTCCATTTGGAGTTGATTATCTTGACAGGTTTTTATATATAATTGTTAGTAAGATAGTTAGACCTAGACAACGTTCTATCGCCGATGCTGCGGCGTAGGTTGGGTGCTGTCACACACTCGTGCCCCTACTCTGGGTGCAGATTGTGACAGTAGGGCTTGCATATTCTCAAAGATCGATCTTAATCTGGATATAATCAGATCAAGGTGCGGAAGAAAGACATCCCAAAGACAGCTTTCTGAACCAAGTACAGACACTATGAGTTCATGGTTATGCCGTTTGGTTGAACCAATGCTCCAGCTGTGCTTATGAGTATGATGAACAAGGTGTTCCATCAGCACTTGGACAAGTTCGTGGTTGTGTTTATTGATGACATCTTGGTATATTCCAAGAGTCACGAAGAACACGAAAAGCATCTTCGAATTGTGCTGGAGATCCTGAGACGGGAGAGGCTGTACATTAAGCTGAGCAAATGTGAGTTCTACAATGATAGAGTTCCTTTCCTTAGATATATCATCTTACGGGATGGACTCTCAGTAGATCTGGAGAAGATAGCTGCAGTAGAGTCTTGGCCTACACCGACGTCAGTAGCAGAAGTGAGTAGTTTCCTTTGACTTGCTGGTTACTATCGGTGGTTTGTGGGAAACTTTGCACGGATCGTTGAACCTATGACACGCTTGACACACAAGGATCAGGAGTTCCAATGGACATCAAATTGTCAGATAGCCTTTGAGGAGTTGAAGAAAAGGTTGAGCTCTGTACCTATCATAACACTTCCTTCTGGATCGGAAGGATTTGTAGTATACAGTGATGGGGATGCAGACTTAGATGTGTTTTGATGTAATATGGCAAAGTTATCGCTTACGTATCGAGACAGATGAAGGTGCATGAGAAGAATTACCCGACACACGACTTGGAATTAGCTGCAGTGATCTTTGCATTGAAGCTTTGGAGGCACTATTTGTACGGAGAGCACACGTGGAGACATTTACAGATCACTAGAGTCTGAAGTACGTCTTTATGCAAAGGGATTTGAACATGAGGTAGTGACGATGGTTAGAGCTGATGGCTGATTATGATATTGAGCTACAATATCATCCTAGCAAGGCGAATGTTGTTGCAGATGCCTTGAGCAGGAAACCTTCAGTATACTTCTTGACCACATAGTTGTAACTGTTGAATGATCTTCAGGAGCTTGGAATAGAAGTTATACTTCATGGACATAGTGGAGTTTTAGCACGCTTGGAGGTTCAATCATCACTGGTCGAGAGAATCAAGGCAAATTTGACCACAAACACACGATTTTGGAGGCTTTGAGAGAGGACAGAGGCTGGACTGGAGAAGGGGCTACACATTCATTAGGACAGAACACTGAGGTGAGGAAATCGTCTATATGTTCCGAATGGAGAGCTGAGTGTAAGCCCACTTTCCGAGTTTTCAAAATTTTTATTTATTTATTTTAGTTGCAGTTTTAAATATATTTTTCTAGTTAGAAAATAACATTTATTATCAATATTTTGAAGAGATTTGTCAAATTTATTTTTAGAAGGGATTTTTACAAATAGACTTCTAGAATTAGTTGATCATTTGTTACTGTGATCATGTTTCAAATATTATTTGATATTATTAAAATATTATTGTAAAATATTATGGTTACAGAGTATTAAAGTTAGTTTGGCTAAATGTGTTCGATATTATTAATAATATGTAGTATTATTTCTAATCACTATAGATTAATTTCGATTAAATCTAGAACTTATTTAATTCGATAATTATTTGAGTTATTGTTATCATTCATTTTATGATTTAGAAAATATTGTTTGAATTATATTGATAATATTAATTATTATTAAAGTTATTTGGTTATCAAATATTATATTTAACTTTGATTTAGTCTGACTAATAAAATGTATTTGTTTGATAATTATAGGAAAATAATTTACCAATTATTTGATAATTACGATAAAATACGTGTAGAGTTAATTGGTTTATCACTATTATTATTTTAAGGAATTGATTTTATAAAATCTATTTCAGTTATAATTAGATATTATTTTAAATCATTGTAATAATTAATTGATTTAGATTTCAACAATTTAAATTCTTGATAAACATTAAGTACTACCTTGATTTACTATCATTATCAATTAGCATGTTTAGATTAGATTTACTATGTTTTAAATAATTATTTGGAGTTTAAATTATGGAAGAGATATAATATGTGGAATTGTGATCTCATTGGATAGGGCAACCTCCATATAGTCAAGGAGGTTTTCCTTCTTCTCCCGACTCAACCCCGTTTGTTTCTCCTAAAAATTTGAACTCTATCCTGTCCCAGCCTTCGAGTCCACCATCACATAAGACAACCACCCAATCCCCATTCACCGTCAATACCATAGACCACCGACATCAACACCGGCCCTGCCCCGACAAGCCCCGCACTCCGCCCATCGACTCCACACGACCATCGCCACCATCACAACTCAGACCACTGCCACACTTAGCATTAGAACAGACAATACCATCACCATAACCATGGCCGAATACCCAACACTCCACCGCGGCCACCATCACGGCAGCCCACAACCGGCCTCCTCGCCTAAACACCCAACCATCCTCCCATCACCAGAGAGAACATCACCAACACTAAATAGCCAATGCACAAAACCCGTGCCGAAGTGTCCGTGTACCCACCAACATATACTATAAAAGCGTGTTCGGACCCATGTGTTCGTGACCACCCCATCTTATTCCATTACATTACACATACAACACCAACGATAACATCCCGACACAGCCATGCCACCGAACTGACCTCACCATGGCCGACCCCTGCACCAGATCTGGGACCGCCTGAACCTTCCTTGCGCCAATATCACTACCACATTTCAAAATTAGGGATATTTTTGTCAATTTGTATTATTTATATTACTTGAATATTTACTAAGTCATTTATTTAGAAGGTTTCATTCATTGTTAGTTTAGCCTACTAATTGAACCTTAACTTGTGAACCTTATGAGACTAGACATGAACACTTGAGCCCACAACCTAGGATGAACACAATTAGCTTCATTTAAGTCATGTTAGACTTAGTTTAGACTATGTTTGAATCCCATACTTACTGCACCATTAACCCTTTAATTAGGAGATGGTTCATGATGACTTGACAGGGTAAATTAGACTTTTTAGAGGGGTTTTAGAGCTCCCTCTCTTGGCTTGTATTAGAGGCCATTAATTCATCTTCTTCCTCATTAATGAGCCTCCAAAAAACCTTAGAATAGTTCCTTTCTATTTTTATGGGTTCCAACCATTGAAACTCTCCCAAATTGTCCCAAACTCCTCCAAAACCTTCATTCTTCAAGGCTAAGAGCTTAGGGATCACATAACCTCTAATAACTACCCAACCCCGAATAGTATAATGGATCCAACCATGACACATCATGACATAGTACTCAAAGACCAGGGGGTCAGCCCACTCCCAAATCGGTGTCTATACAAGTACAGGAAACAAGATCGAACAATGTACCCATATACCAGGTAAACCGGGAATAATATCTCATAATGGAATCCAACGTATACTAGTCCATATATCTTCGTGTCAAGAATCAAGTAAAACACTACAACTGAACATATATAGTAAATATCAAAGCAATAAAAACTATCAGAGAATGTACTCGTCTGCAGTCATGAGTTGTCAATAAGAATCGATGCTCAAAGTAGAGTCACAGACCTATAGATGAGATATACATGTGTTAAATAGGGTTTAACAGTGTAAGGCATGGTTTTCTTGTGCGTGATATGCAATCTAGGTCAAACTAGGTCAAGTGTTGACTTGGTATCAGGGTTTTATATATTGTATATTGACTCACAGTTGACTTGAGTCAACACTTGACCTAGTTTGACCTAGATTGCATATTACCTACTAGAAAACCATGTCATATACTATGTAGCCTCCCTTCCCGAAATTTTCTTAAATATTTTGGGATTATTTATTATTATTCTTCTTCTTATTATTATTACTATTTTTATTGTGGGTATTAAATATAAATTATTTATTATTATTGGTTGTTATCCTCAAGATATATGGGTATATATAGATATATAATAAATATTGTGTATGTGTAAATAGGAATGTATGAATAAATAAGTAAAAATATATTCGTATTCGTGTGTGTATATAAAAATATGTGTAGGAGCGTATATATATAAATAGATATTATATAGCAGAATATTTAATTTTGCATATTAAGTATTTTATTTCTGTTATTATTATTATTGCTATTAATCATATATATATATATATATATAGTTATTACTAGCTGTTTCCCCGTCTGCTAGCAAATGAATATAGAGAGAGAATTAGTATTTTAAAGTATATATATATATATATATATATATATATATATATATATATATATATATATATATATATATATATATATATATAGAGTAGATAAATATATATAAAAAAATATAGAGTAGATAAATATAAATATATGTATATATTGTATGTGTGTATATATAGGTGTGTGTGTGTGCGCGCGCGCAAGTGTTAGGAAGATAGAGTTCTTCCATTGTTGCAGTTTATATGGGTGTTGCTGCTGCAAGCTTCTTCTAACTTAATTGTCAACTTGGGGTGGTTGTTGCATGCTCCTCTGATTAAACTGCCTACATCACATAATTCTTGCAAGGCTGCTGGTCATCAGGATAATTGTGTGGCCTTGGTAAGTTAATTAGGGTTTGCGTCTTAGCACTTGACCACTTGGTCAAATCAGGTTTAATAGGTATTAGTCAAATGGTATAATATTTAGAATGAGAAGATCCATCAGCCTATTAAAAAAAAGAAAAAAGAAAGGAAAAGAGGACAATGGAAATAAAATAAAGCCAGGCCAGCCCAGCCAAAGCCAGGCCAGCCCAGCCCAACATCCACCATACCAGTTTACAACAGGGAATAAAAGGGGCGACTACCAGTTTACAATAGGCCAGCACAGCACTATAGGTTACAACATCAAGTGCTTACTATAGTTAGCCAAACCCCTCCAACCCAAAGTCCCAGACAATTGAATTCCCCACATCCAACACCAGCCGGCCCAGGCCCAAGACCCGACCCCATAGCCGAGCAGACCTAAGCCAAACCGAGAGGAAGGTTATACATACGAATTGGACTATACATAGAACGAGAGTAGTCGAGAGGAGATAGACACGCAAACCCCAAACCCTAAAATTATCGTGCCACCCTTCCTCCTTTCCTAGCGTGCCCTGCGCGCGCGCGCGCCGCCGAGGGCACCGCCGGCCGGCCGGAGCAGGCCGGACACGCGCGCAGCGCACACAGGACACATGACAGCAGGGCAGTAGCAGCCTTCGTGAGGCCGACTTCGCGTCGTGCGTTCTCGACGCACGCTCAATCATTTTGGGATCTGCTTCTTCCGGTACGCTCTCAACATAACCATCTTCGTATACTAGTAGTTAGTTTTTGGTGTAATCGTGTGACCCGTCTGTAAGATCGACACGAAGTTGGACGAAACTCTGTGAAAAAAAAAGAGCACCGTCCAACCCCGACCATAAATTGGAAGGCGGTTTTCCGTCGATCCTTCGAAGGTTTTGAGATTGTGTCTGAATAAAGTTTTAGACAACCTGTAGAGGAGGGAAACCCCACCAGTAGGTTGATTTCTAATGATTTATACAGTAAAATAAATTAGATGGAAATTGAGAAAAAAACATGAAAAACTGTTTTTGAAATTTAGAATTTTCTCCGATACCACGTGCGTCCCGCCAAACCGGGCGACTTGGTCGCGAACCGAAAGCATCGAAAGCTGCGTAACGACGTCGTGGTCGCGTGGGCTTTGACGGAATTCAAATTGGTCGCGTGTGCGCGACAAATTTGACGCGTATCCGTCGAAATTCACCGTATCGGCCTCTGTGCAAATTCTCTAATTACTTTGTGCATGCTCGTCAGATCGAGATGAAACTTGCGTCAGCAGAACCGTATCATTTTTCTGGTCCTGTATGCCAAGTTTGGTCCGATTCTGAGATCGTTGATAAAATTACCGTTTTGCGGGCCCCACGGTCCCACTCAACGGACGATTTTGTGCACGGCCCGCCAGAATCCAACTCTGGACATACGGTTGGGTTCGTATCGGAAAACTGGATCCGTAGACATATAGTTTGACGACTTTAGAGACCGTTGACTCTGGCACGCTTTTCGGTGCAAAGCGGGTCCAACGGCGGATACCGTTTTGGTCTGAAATTACCGTTTTGCCCCTGTGTCCAGAATTGGACTTAAGGACAGGAAATCCTAGCTAATTTGACTATTCTGAGAACATTGGTAATGTTTATTTCAATTTTCGGGGACTGTTGTATGGGTTTTGACTATTGTGGCACATTGAGTAGTTCAGACTGTCGGTTTCGCCAACAGAGGACCACAGGCGAGTACAGTTTATTGTCTGCATTTCGATATTGATTTTCACTATATTTTATTGATTGGTCATTGGTTATGTGATTATTTTTCTATTATAAATTGTTGAGTCGGGAATGAGAAGTACCAAGGATGTGTGATCCGACCGTAGACAGTGCTTATTTTTCTGCAAGTAGACATCGTAGACAGTGCTTACTTTTCTGCAGTAGACATCGTAGACAGTGCTTACTTTTCTGCAAGTAGACATTGTAGACAGTGCTTACTTTTCTGTAAGTAGACATCGTAGACAGTGCTTATTTTTCTGGAAGTAGACATCGTAGACAGTGCTTATTTTCTGCAAGTAGACATTGTAGACAGTGCTTATTTCCTGCAAGTAGACATTGTAGACCGTGCGGTGTAGTGGCCCAGACTGATCACATATCAAAGGTACTTCTAACGGTGGAAAGTATATTGGTCTATTTATTACTATTGATTTTTCTTACGGCTTTACGGTTATTTTCAAAACTCATGATTGATGCCTAACCTTTGTCTTATAGTCATTTTCTTTACTTGAAATTGCATTCAGTGAATTGTGCTCGTTCCATTCCTGACTGGAAACCAACATTTTCAGGTTAGCCGTAGATTCACTTAGCTTGGGGAGTGACGGGGATACTTGCGGACAAAAGCCTAGAGACTAGCTAGTTAGTTGAGTTGTAGCCATTCTTTTAGTTGTACAAGTTTATGTTCTTCTACAAATATAAAACTTGTAGTTATTGTAAATTAAATTAGTTCTGTGAATGAGCATTGGATTATTTGTGATTTGATCTTCATGGCCGTGACAGCGTTCTACCGTCGACACTGCGGCGTAGGCTGGCTTGGACACGTCTCGTATCCGTTTTTTAAAAAAAAACGGGTGCGGGTCGTGACAAGTTTTTGTGGTGGCCCATGCAGGTCAGTTTTCGTAAATCATGCGAACTCGTGATAGTACTTAAGTTAGTTGTACTATTGTGAGCTTGCGACTAGAACATGCTCATTCACGAACAAGAATTAATTTAATTTAAGAGAATGACTAAGGCTAGGAGTCCCTTATACAAGTTTACCGATGGGTAGTCTAGGCCATGCAACTTAGATAAGGAGTTAGTAATGTTGATAGTTGTCAGATCCCCATAGGTACATTATTGTCTCTTGATAGGACGATATGATCCAATGTGGATAGATTAATCACATAGTGAGACCAGGGCTTCCTAGGATTAATATTCTAACCTAGATGAATTATTTAATTCCTTCTTTTTGCCTCCTAGATATTATCCTCATATCTTAGTCAAATTGTCTATTTAGTTCCTATTTTTGCCCTAAGAGTTATTCTTTTTTTTGTGTTATCTATAGATAAACCCTGAGTTAGTTTCGATTCAAAGTTTTCCTCAAAAGTGTGAATACACATGGAATAGACATTAGAATGTTGTAATTCTTTTATCTTCAGTTATTCTCTCCAGGATTAAATCTTTTATTTTAAGGATTGTGACTGGTAGGACAAACACTTACACTTTATTTCATAGTCAACATGTTTGAATCTCTAGGAGCTCATGAATTCTTACAGATATAGTTAAAGGAATGTTAGTTAACTCATGATGGCAGGACAGCAGCGCACTGTCGCCATTTATTTAAATTATAGAGACCATGGACTCACTGCAGCCAGCAGCGCACTGGCGAGACACGACCCTAGAGTTGGATTTTTTTAGGAAATTATAGGTTATAGAATATTCCTAAAACTATGGCTAGTGGTCCTCTCTTGATCGTAGATACCCTTGAGCCAATATTGGATAGAGTTAAGAAGTGTTTGATTTTGTATCATGTTGAGTTACGAAACCAAGGGTTTACCACAGCCAGGGTATACGGATGAGGCGTAATCTGCGGTAAAATGACTTCAAACATGATTACAAGCTTGGGATACCATAGATGATAGGACAATGCCATGCATGAGATCCAAAGCCGATATTAGTAGAAGTTTGGTAAGTTGGGTAGCATGTCTCCCGACCTAGCATTCTGTGATCTTCGTGATCTATTGATGAGGAAATTGACTGACACTAATAGGTTACCCAGAATATAAAATTCAGAAGTCCCTAAACCATTAGTCGACCAAGGCCTTAAGGGTAAGATGATAGTGGGATATCTATAGAAGCAAGAATACCGGGTAAGGTTTGATTCTCATAAAACTCGAACTACTTGTGCCTTCTTTTAAAAATCTCGCATAATTATATTTGACTATCTTAACAAACGCTGCTGTTACAGCTTAGTTTTGCAAGCTCACTCTGTTTTCGAGCTTGATTTGGGGCATATGTTTAGTGGGGATGCCTGCTAACTTATTGTCTAATCAGAATCAGTGTATTATGGTCTGATCAACCATGATACATTTGGTCCGCTCTTTCGTTTAATTATACTAAGTGGATGGAGATATACAGGTATCTAGGATCTCAGCCGCGACTGCTTGACAACTTCTCTTGAATTATATGTTCGCCCTTGAATCACAAAATCGTATTCAGTAACATCTCCCTTGAATTCTTATTATTTTTGTCTTTCACCGATTTGGAAGGACGAAAGCTCATGATGGTAGAGAGATACAGAGTATTTCCTTGGCTATGATAATGGTAGGCACAAGTGTAGCTACCATCGGCCAGTCATGTGATTGAGTTACTCGTTCTCCCATCGACCCACAAACTACTGTTGAGACTTTCGAGCCATCTGAATTTGAGAATGATTAGGATTTAACCCTTAGTCAGAACTCCAACCTAGGAGACTATCTATTCTCAAGAAACCAAACGTCGTGAGTCTCTAATCATTGCCGGAAGTTTGCCTTAACTAGACACTCTTGAGCCTTAACCCAACCCTTCCTCGACCAAAGCCTACAGTTAATGAGTGGACAAGAAAAGGACAATCATTTATCGTAACTATGGTAGACACTCATCCCGAGAGTGGTTTCCAACAAGTATTGCCCTAGTTATGTAAATTTTAGTATTAAGACCTAACTAGTGTTGGAACACCACAGTCACTAGTTTAGCCAATACCATAGCTTAAATACCCTGTCATATTATAATCTACCAGTGGTCAACAGCAATGCATGATCACTATAATTTTTGTGACAATAGTCTGGCAGGCTTGACGCCAACAAAGATTCACGACTCAATTGTTAGGGAGCTTTCCAGATGATGTGCCTTAGAGTTGGTTACCCCGTCGATAACTCTTGAATACCGAGAACGAGTAGGTCATTCTACTTTATCGACCATGCGTCCTTGCACATGTACTCGTTCTCCATTTATTGAGGAACGGTCTATGACTTGACTTATATCTCCGTATTCCGTCATGCCGTGCCTTATCCTCTATTAACAAGAGTCGAGGTACAATATCCGGACTTTGGAATCCTTCTAACATCTTTATTCCTAAACCATATCCTAGCTTCTAAGGTAGGTAGATTGTAAGCCCTAAAATTTTAGGATATGTGAAGATTACTGATTGATCGGAATAATTCCATTAGAGTGATAATTAGTGCCCAGCAGACTCCCACTCTCTATTTAGATCATTGTGACCCCGATCGTGTCAATTAATATTCGGAGCAAGAGACCAGCCGTTACCCTTTAACAAATTTCATATGCAAGATCTAGACGAGTCCACCTCCATCTAGGTATATCATGTCTCGCTCAAACATGTCCCCTTGTACTCTATTTTGGGGTACGACTTTCAGGTTAAACAGGACCAACTGTAACCCTTACCATAATACCGATATACTTTCCGACTTCCATTAGAGCCTCAACCTCGACTCAAAATCTTTGACCCAATCTATGGTTGTGAACTACCTGAAGCCCACTACGCACCTGCCACTAGTGTACCGTCCAATTGAGGCCTCATGTGCTACTTAAACACAAAAGTCACTAAAGGCGCATTTTGGGTTTGTGGACCTATTTAACCAACCCGACTGTCCAACTAGCTCAACCACTTGGGTTGAAACCTACTCTAGGTTACCCTAACCTGGTAGAAGTAGTTTAATATTAGGATCTTGTCCAGTCTATATAGATTGTAATCCAGGGTTCATCCAACCGACGATTGCTGTCCAATCAGGAAGTCCATTAAAACCTAGTAAAACCTACCCATGCATACCACTATTGTTAGACCATAAAATCGAACTATTTGAGATAGGTCCCTATACCGATCATGCAGCCTCCATCTCTTAGAATATGGTGTCATTCGTAACCATTATTCCGTCTACCTGGAAGTCGAGATACGATCTTGTATTGCATTTATAATCCTTACTCGTATGTTTAAAGAACCACAGGAAAGATCACGAGCTTGATTTCTCAAATTTCGTTCCTTTACGGAACCTTGTTTGAATTAGAATTTTGAGAACGAGATTTCTGTATTGCACAGATTGCAGGTCACTCTAAGTAATTAAGGGCTCTTCGACGTAGCAAATGACTGGACTAGAGTAACCCAATCTAGTGAGTAAGACTATAGGTTCATGAACACTCTTTCTATCGGTATCCTTGGATACTTTCTACCGTTCTTGAAAGTTCATATTTATTCTTGATTATTTTTATTTTCATGACCTTCCTATTTCCTAGCGACGAATGGTCATGCTTACTAGAGTTGCCAATATTCTTAGCTACTTGTATAAATTGCTTGTTAAGTTGTTGGGTTGCTTGATAGATACGAGAGAATTTTAGAAACCAGATGCTTAGATATCTGTTGGTAGGATTGTTAGCAACTAGTTAGAAGATTATGATATGTTAGCTTGAGGAATAGTGTGACCAAAGGTGGGTAGAAGTCCTCGATGACTCGTAGCTACGTAATGGCAAAGAGGAAGATATAAATATTTCTGAGAAATTAAAATTCGAGGATATTATGGTAATAGTGGATTTATTTATTTATTTATATTAATTATTTATGTTCGAAATTTTTTTGCATGTTTACGAGTTAGAATTTCGAGGACGAAATTATTTTTAAGGTGGGTAGATTTGTAGCCTCCCTTTCCGGAATTTTCTTAAATATTTTGGGATTATTTATTATTATTATTCTTCTTCTTATTATTATTATTACTATTTTTATTGTGGGTATTAAATATAAATTATATATTATTATTGGTTGTTATCCTCAAGATATATGGGTATATATAGATATATAATAAATATTGTGTATGTGTAAATAGGAATGTATGAATAAATAAGTAAAAATATATTCGTATTCGTGTGTGTATATAAAAATATGTGTAGGAGCGTATATATATAAATAGATATTATATAGCGGAATATTTAATTTTGCATATTAAGTATTTTATTTCTGTTATTATTATTATTGCTATTAATCATATATATAAATATATAGTTATTACTAGCTGTTTCCCCGTCTGCTAGAAAATGAATATAGAGAGAGAATTAGTATTTTAAAGTAGATATATATATATATATATATATATATATATATATATATATATATATATATATATATATATATATATATATATATATAGTAGATAAATATAAATATATGTATATATTGTATGTGTGTATATATAGGTGTGTGTGTGTGTGTGCGCGCGCGCAAGTGTTAGGAAGATAGAGTTCTTCCATTGTTGCAGTTTATATGGGTGTTGCTGCTGCAAGCTTCTTCTAACTTAATTATTAACTTGGGGTGGTTGTTGCATGCTCCTCTGATTAAATTGCCTACATCACATAATTCTTGCAAGGCTGCTGGTCATCAGGATAATTGTGTGGCCTTGGTAAGTTAATTAGGGTTTGCGTCTTAGCACTTGACCACTTGGTCAAATCAGGTTTAATAGGTATTATTCAAATGGTATAATATTTAGAATGAGAAGATCCATCAGCCTATTAAAAAAAGAAAAAAGAAAAGAAAAGAGGACAATGGAAATAAAACAAAGCCAGGCCAGCCCAGCCAAAGCCAGGCCAGCCCAGCCCAACATCCACCATACCAGTTTACAACAGGGAATAAATGGGGCGACTACCAGTTTACAATAGGCCAGCACAGCACTATAGGTTACAACATCAAGTACTTACTATAGTTAGCCAAACCCCTCCAACCCAAAGTCCCAGACAATTGAATTCCCCACATCCAACACCAGCCAGCCCAGGCCCAAGACCCGACCCCATAGCCGAGCAGACCTGAGCCAAACCGAGAGGAAGGTTATACATACGAATTGGAGTATACATAGAACGAGAGTAGTCGAGAGAAGATAGACACGCAAACCCCAAACCCTAAAATTATCGTGCCACCCTTCCTCCTCCCCTGGCATGCCCCGCGCGCGCGCGCCGCCGAGGGCACCGCCGGAGCAGGCCGGACACGCGTGCAGCGTGCACAGGACACATGACAGCAGGGCAGTAGCAGCCTTCGTGAGGCCGACTTCGCGTCGTGCGTTCTCGACGCACGCTCAATTGTTTTGGGATCCGCTTCTTCCGGTACGCTCTCAACATAACCATCTTCGTAAACTAGTAGTTAGTTTTTGGTGTAATCGTGTGACCCGTCTGTAAGATCGACACGAAGTTGGACGAAACTCTGTAAAAAAAAACAGAGCACCGTCCAACCCCGACCATAAATTGGAAGGCGGTTTTCCGTCGATCCTTCGAAGGTTTTGAGATTGTGTCTGAATAAAGTTTTAGACAACCTGTAGAGGAGGGAAACCCCACCAGTAGGTTGATTTCTAATGATTTATACAGTAAAATAAATTAGATAGAAATCGAGAAAAAAATATGAAAAATTGTTTTCGAAATTTAGAATTTTCTCCGATACCACGTGCGTCCCGCCAAACCGGGCGACTTGGTCGCGAACCGAAAGTATCGAAAGCTGCGTAACGGCTTCGTGGTCGTGTGGGCTTTGACGGAATTCAAATTGGTCGCGTGTGCGCGACGAATTTGACGCATATCCGTCGAAATTCACCGTATTGGCCTCTGTGCAAATTCTTCAATTACTTTGTGCATGCTCGTCAGATCGAGACGAAACTTGTGTCAGCAGAACCGTATCATTTTTCTGGTCCTGTATGCCAAGTTTGGTCCGATTCTGAGATCGTTGATAAAATTACCGTTTTGCGGGCCCCACGGTCCCACTCAACGGGCGATTTTGTGCACGGCCCGCCGGAATCTAACTCTGGACATACGGTTGGATTCGTATCGGAAAACTGGATCCGTAGACATGTAGTTTGACGACTTTAGAGACCGTTGACTCTGGCACGCTTTTCGGTGCAAAGCGGGTCCAACGGCGGATACCGTTTTGGTCTGAAATTACCGTTTTGCCCCTGTGTCCAGAATTGGACTTAAGGACAGGCAATCCTAGCTAATTTGACTATTCTGAGAACATTGGTAATGTTTATTTCAGCTTCCGGGGACTGTTGTACGGGTTTTGACTATTGTGGTACATTGAGTAGTTCAGACTGTCGGTTTCGCCAGCAGAGGACCACAGGCGAGTACAGTTTATTGTCTGTATTTCGATATTTATTTTCACTATATTTCATTGATTGGTCATTGGTTATATGATTATTTTTCTATTATAAATTGTTGAGTCGGGAATGAGAAGTACCAAGGATGTGTGATCCGACCGTAGACAGTGCTTATTTTTCTGCAAGTAGACATCGTAGACAGTGCTTACTTTTCTGCAGTAGACATCGTAGACAGTGCTTACTTTTCTGCAAGTAGACATCGTAGACAGTGCTTACTTTTCTGCAAGTAGATATCGTAGACAGTGCTTATTTTTCTGCAAGTAGACATCGTAGACAGTGCTTATTTTCTGCAAGTAGACATTGTAGACAGTGCTTATTTCCTGCAAGTAGACATTGTAGACCGTATGGTGTAGTGGCCCAGACTGATCACATATCAAAGGTACTTCTAACGGTGGAAAGTATATTGGTCTATTTATTACTATTGATTTTTCTTATGGCTTTACGGTTATTTTCAAAACTCATGATTGATGCCTAACCTTTGTCTTATAGTCATTTTCTTTATTTGAAATTGCATTCAGTGAATTGTGCTCGTTCCATTCCTGACTGGAAACCAATATTTTCAGGTTAGCCGTGGATTCACTTAGCTTGGGGAGTGACGGGGATACTTGCAGACAAAAGCCTAGAGACTAGCTAGTTAGTTGAGTTGTAGCCATTCTTTTAGTTGTACAAGTTTATGTTCTTCTATAAATGTAAAACTTGTAATCATTGTAAATTAAATTAGTTCTGTGAATGAGCATTGGATTATTTGTGATTTGATCTTCATGACCGTGACAGCGTTCTACCGCCGACACTACGGCGTAGGCTGGCACTATTAAACCCTATTTAATACATGTATATCTCATCTATAGGTCTGTGACTCTACTTTGAAACTCGATTCATATTGACAGCTCAGGACCGCAGGTGAGTACATTCTCTGATAGTTTTTATTGCTTTGATATTTACTATATTTGTTTATTTATATTGTTTTACTTGATTCTCAACACGAGAATACACGGACTAGTATACGTTGGATCCCATCACGAGATGTTATTCTCGATTTACCTGGTTTATGGGTACATTGTTCGATCTTGTTTCCTGTACTTGTATAGACACCGACTTGGGAGTGGGCTGGCCCCCTACTCTTTGAGTCCTGTGTCATGACGTGTCATGGTTGGATCCATTATACTATTCGAGTATGGGGAGTTATTAGAGGTTATGTGATCAATACCCCTCCTATAACAACTTGTGCATAGCTTCACCCTCGCCACACGTAGGGTGTAGCCTAACCTGATACTACTTATGCATAGCTTTCCATTTTGGCCGATCTGTTCCGCTATATTACTTGTGCATAATCGGTCAAATGGAACAACCTGATCTGGACCCAAGCCGATCACATAACGCTCTAATATCTCAAGGCACCGTTTATATTTACATTGTACATCAGATTTTTCTGTACTGCTTTACATTCCAGTATTTCACACCATGACATAATATTCAGTTCACCATGTACTTTTACTTTCAGTCTTGATATTCTATCTTGTATTCCTTTATAACTATTTCTTATAGTATTTGTTAATTCATTAGAACTGCTGTTGGCATTTGTACTTCGCTCCTATCCTGACTGGATAACCATATTTTTCAGAGGACTTAGATGCAGATTGCTCGACCTTCTACGGGTTTGGCATTGATGGAGACTATGACCAGGACTTGCCTGTGGAACCGGTGCTCGTAAAGGATGCACCGCCTGTAGTGACTTAGATTAGCTAGGCTTTGACTGGATTTGAATTCCAGCTTGATACTTTGGGTCTGTAGAACTTATTTGGGATTGTATTATGTCTTTAAATTCTGAACTTGTGTTTGTGACTTTGCATTTATTTCGGTCTATCTATTTCCATCTTTATCTCTATCATATTCATGCTTATCTTCCTTAGATTTCATGTGATTGAGTTGTGATTATATTCCTCCGTATGGAGATGACATGTTACATTCATTTGTGTCTTAGATGTTATATGTTCTAGATGACCTACAAGCATTCTACCACCGACCCTGCGGCGTAGGCTGGACGTACCCACCATGTGCTCTTGTCCCTAAGTACGGTACGGGTCGTGACAGCCAACGCTGCTAGTAGCCAAGCTCCTCCACTCAGCACAGCACCGCACCCCGACCGCCCCACGTCGACGATCGCCTCGCCAGCGAGCAGCCGGCGAGCTCTCGCGCGCCACAGGTCGCTCCTCCATGACAGCCTCGACGAGGAGCGACCGCCCTTCCCCGCCTCGACAGCGCCGAGGCTGCTCCCCCCAGAGCGCCGCCTTTTCTAGAATTTCCCTCCGCACGGTGACCGACTGGACCGTGCGCCGCCGACGAATTGAGCTGGGTGAGCCCCTCTCTTCCTTTTTTCCCTCTCTCGTTATCCCTCTCAATTTTCTCTCAAGGGAAATTAATGAATGTCTCTTTTTCCAGACACACTCTCTCCCCCTCTATTACAACAGTTGTTAAGTAATTATTTACTTTTATTTTATTTTACTTTCATTTTATTTATATTATTATTATTATTATTATTATTTTTTCTCTTTTGCTTTTGTTTGGTGAGGGCTGAGCCCAATTAAAAGAATAGGCTTAAAGCCCATAAATCTGTTAGGGCCCGAAAGTTGGGTTAGTCTAGAGGAGGAGTGGTTTATATATATATAAAATTTAAAATATTTTATATAAAGTAAAATATAATAGTTTGTTATTATTATTATTATTATTATTATTATTATTATTATTATTATTATTATTATTATTATTATTATTATTTTGGTTATTATTATTGTTGTTACTGAAGATGTTATTTGTATCATGGTTATTAATGTTATTATTAGTTATTTTGAGAAATATAAAGAATATCTTCTAAAAATGAATGGATTTATATTTTGGGCCTTAGTGTTGGCCTTATATCACTATATTGTTTTAATTATGATTATTGTATTTACTATCATTAATATTATGATTATGTACATTTTCTAAATATTATCTATCAAAAACTAAATTATAGTTTAGATAAAAGAAAATTGATTCTCCTGATTTTCAAGTATTTGCTTAAAGATATTTTGGCTAGTAAATATAGTTTCCAAGTAATTAATTATATTCTAAAATGAGGTTAAAGTACCTTCTGAAAAAAAAACTATATATTATTTTGACTAAAAATAATCAATGAAAATATGGTTTTTAAATATGTTTATTTATATAAAGTTATATATATTTTTCTAAATACTTTCTAAGAAGATTAAATATGAAATTACCTTTCTTAAGCAATCTGACTCTTAGATTAATTTAATCGTGACTGATCGTATTCATACTTCCTTGCTGAACTCGGACTCCTTCATGACAACCCTAGCCAACTGGACTATTCCAAACACGATGGTATTTTGGGTTTTACCAGCTAAGGACCCTAGACGAGTACATTTATTGTTAGTTTTCAATATTGTTAATCTTGTACTTGGTGTTCGGACGGAGAATTACTAAATAGATATGTGATCAGACCTTAGCCCATGTTTTATTTTCTGCACAGTAGACCTTGCAGACCTTGTTAAATAAAGTAGACCTTGTTAAATAAAGTATACATTGTAATTAACTTAGACATTGTGGTGTAACTGTCCCCAGACCGCTCACTTATCGAAAGGTACTTCGAAACACATAGATAATTATATTCTCATGTTCTACTCGTTACATGTGGTCATATATTTTCCTTTCTGGTATTCTTCATGTTACTTGTTACTTTTCCTAGATATTCTCATCATGTATTTTATGACTAACCATTATCTTATAGTCGTTAACATTTACTTGGAACTACATTCAATAATTTGTACTCGTTCCATTCCTGACCGGAAACCAATATTTTTCAGATTAATCGCGGCTGCCATTAGCATCGGATTGTTGGGGAGACATAGGTATACGCGGAGGCCAAACTTAGAGACTAGTTAGATAGTTGAGTATTTATTCAGTTATTTTTATAAATTGTGAGACATTGTACTTGTCACGACTCGCACCATGATTAGGGGCACGAGCACATAGGTACGTCCAGCGTACGCCGTAGAGTTGACGGTAGAACGTTGTATAGGTCAACTAGAAATATAGCATCTAGACACAATAAATATAAATATGTCATCTCCGCACGGAGGTATATAATCACAACTCAATCACAAGACATCTAAGGAAGATAAGCACGATATGCTAAAATATGATGGAAAATAGATAAGCTGGAAATACATGAAAAATCACAACACAAGTTCAAAGTTTAAGACATAACACAAATCCTGAATATAGTATACTACAAGTCTCAAAGATAGCTAGCTGGAACGCAGTCCTGTCAAACCTAACTAATCTAGGTCAAAGTAAACGGTGCATCCTCAACGGACACCGGCTCCACAAGAAAATCCAGGTCGAAATCTCCATCTATGCCAAACCCATAGACGGTCGAGCAATCAACATCTAAATCATCTGTAAACATCAACGGGGTTATCCTGTCAGGATATGAGCAAGTACAAACGCTAACAGCAGTTCCATATGAATTGACAAATGCTATAAGAGATAATCATAATAGAATACAAGATAAAATATCAAGATTGGAAATAAGCAGTATATGTAAAAATGGATATAATGTCAGGGTATGAAATACTGGAATGTAAAGCAGTACAGGAATATCTGATGTACAATGTAAACATAAACAGTGTCTTAAGATATTAGAGCGTTATGTGATCGGCTTGGGATTGGATCAGGCTGTTCTATTTGACCGACTATCACAGAAAATGTATATGGAGGGTCAAGCCGGACAACATGGAAAGCGAGCACAAGAAGTATCAGGTCAGGCTATACCTTACGTATAGTTACAGGGTGGGTATTGATCACATGACCTCTAATAACTCCACATCCCCGAATAGTATAATGGATCCGGACATGACACGTCATGACATGGGATTCAAAACTAGGGGACCAACCCACTCCCAAATCGGTGTCTATACAAGTACAAGAAACAAGATCGAACAATGCACCCATATACCAGGAAGTCCAGGAATAATATCTTATGACAGGATCCAACATATACTAGACCGTGTACCATCATATCGGGAATCAAGTAAAACATTACAACTGAATTAGATATAGTAGATATCAAGACAATAAAAACTATCAAAGAATGTACTCGCCTGCGGTCCTGAGCTGTCAATGAGAATCGATGCTCAGAGTGAAGTCACAGACCTAAAGATGAGATATACGTGAGTTAATTAGGGTTTAACAGTGTTAGACATGATTTTCTAGTATATACTATGCAATCTAGGTCAAACTCAGTCAAACTAAGTCAAACTAGGTCAAACTAAGTCACATTAGGTCAAACTAGGTCACACCAAGTCAAATTAGGTCATACTAAGTCAAACTAGGTCAAATTGGGTCAAAGGTTGATTCACAATTTACTTTTGGTCAACTGGTCAACTCTGGTCAACTCCTAGTCTAATCTAGGTCAAATATTGACTTTACTTTGACTTTGAGTCAAAACAGTCAACCTTGGTCAAACATGGTTAAATCTAGTCTAAGTATCATATTCCTAACCTTTATCTACCAATATACTATATACCTTGGTCCTATTGGTATCCCAATCCCAATACCTTAGTCAGAAGTCCAATACCTTAGTCTAGGTAAACATATACCTTAGCTACCAAGATACCAATCCTAGATATCTAGTAACTATCTATATACCCCAAGCTACTAGCTAAACAATACCTTAGATATCTAACCTTAGTTACCTAGGTAAATCCCTTACCTTGAAGGTAAACCCAATACCTTACCTGGTAATAAGTTAAACACATTTACCTTTGAGGTAAGGTAAACCATTACCTTGTAGATAAAAGGTAAATCTAAGATACACTCTTAGTATCCTAAGATACTAAGGTATCGTATACACCACTCTATATCCTAAGACACTACTAGACACTAACTTACCTTAACTAATCACTCTAACATATCTAACATACTAAGTTATCTATATACACTAATACAAGATACTAACTCAACTCTAACATCTATGTATCCTAGATATCCTAACATATCTCTAACATATCTCTTGTCACGACCCGCACCTATTTTTTTTTTTTTAAAACGGATACGAGACGTGTCCAAGCCAGCCTACGCCGCAGTGTCGGCGGTAGAACGCGGTCACGGCCATGAAGATCAAAATTACAAATAATGCTCATTCACATAATTAATTTAACTTACAATATTCACAAGTTTTACATTTGTAGAAAAATATAAACTTGTACAAATAAATGAATGACTGCAACTCAACTATCTAGCTAGTCTCTAGGCATTGTCTGCAAATATTCTCGTCACTCCCCAAGCTAAGTGAATCCACGGCTAACCTGAAAATGTTGGTTTCCAGTCAGGAATGGAACGAGCACAATTCACTGAATGCAATTTCGAATAAAGAAAATGACTATAAAACAAATGTTAGACATCAATCATGAGTTTTGAAAATAAACAGTAAATACGGAAAACCAATAGCAATCAATAGACACAAAATACTTTTTCCAACTGTTAGAAGTACCTTTGATATGTGATCAGTCTGGGCCACTACACCGCACGGTCTACAATGTCTACTTGCAGAAAATAAGCACTGTCTACAATGTCTACTTGCAGAAAATAAGCACTGTCTACAATGTCTACTTGCAGAAAAATAAGCACTGTCTACGATGTCTACTTGCAGAAAAGTAAGCACTGTCTACGATGTCTACTTACAGAAAAGTAAGCAATGTCTACGATGTCTACTTGCAGAAAAGTAAGCACTGTCTACGATGTCTACTTGCAGAAAAGTAAGCACTGTCTACGATGTCTACTGCATGAAAATAAACACTGTCTATGGTCGGATCACACATCCTTGGTACTTCTCATTCCCGACTCAACAATTTATCATAGAGTATAAAAAATCACATAACCAATGACTAATCAATGAAGTATAGTAAAGATCAATATCGAAATGCAGACAATAAACTGTACTCGTCTGAGGTCCTTTGCTGGCAAAACCGACAGTACCTTTGAGTCTATATTAGTCCGGTTGGCTGAGGTTGATACGAAAAAAGTCCGATTTTGGCAAAGGGAATAGGAATATGATTAGTAACGGTAAGACTTGATATGGGAAGGAATTTGATATGAGAAAAATTATCATTTGTATCCTAATATATATTCATAAGGCCCAAAAATATTTATTGGAAACCCAAACCCAAGTTTATATAAACCCTAATATTTATTTAAATATTTTAATTAATATTTAGTGGGCTTAAGCTCAAGGTTTAATCTAAGCCCATTTTAATATAAAAGCTTATTAAAATAAAATATTTTAAAGCCCATATACCTATAATGTTTTAAGAAAATTATGGACAAAGTCCAATAGATTAGCCCACCCAATTAATTAATCTAAAAATTAGTCAAGACATATAATTAAGCCCACAGAGTCACTTTCAATAAATCCTTTTAGAAACACTAAGAGTCCCATTAAAGCTCACCATAAATAAATATTCAAAATTATTTATTATGAAACCTATATATTATTTGAAAATCTAGAGAGTGGTTTTAGGCCAAAATCCAATTCTTGTCAAACTATTTTTTATTTTTACATAGATAAAATACTATAATAACATTTTTAGTTTTAAAAAAATATATATTAAATTACAATAAAATAATATAGTAATATATTTTAAACTTTGAAGTCTGGTTCAAAATTACTTATAGGGTCAAGCACAAAACTATAATTTATAGGGAAATAATTATAACTGATAACTAATGGCTATAATAATGCCAATTTTAATTTCTTATAATATATACATACTATGATACATACATACATATGTATTATAATACAACATGGCGAATACATAACATATATCAGAAATCTAATACTGTTGTGAGCATTTTAATAAAATTTTATACGTGTCCATATATATATATATATATATATATATATATATATATATATAAACATGCTATTCCCTTGTTTATTCACTGCTCATTGCTTTGTCTTATTAAGAAGAATGAGCGACCACACTCAAACCTGCACCCTATCCATGTTTATATATATATATATATATATATATATATATATGTGTGTGTGTGTGTGTGTGTGTGTGTGTGTGTGTGTGTGTGTGTGTATATATAATTAGCTAAGTTCTTAGCACATTTCTAGCTCACGTATTCACTGTAACTTCCTTTATAATGCACCTAGTATATTTAGCTAAGTCCTTTCTTATTCTAACCCATTGGCATACTCATATATTAATTATTAGGAGCTAACCTGATGGAGGTCGGTGGAAGCTTGGGAAAGGAGGTCGGAGAAGTAGTCCAGCGTAAGCGTCGGACGTCGAGGTAGTAGGGCTCTGCTGTCGCTGCGAGGTTGAAGTCCGAAGTCCGCAAGGGACCACGGAGGTCGCGGCAGAGATCCCGACCAGCATGAGGCCATGGTACCTAGAAAGGTTGGGGTGATGTTGGACGATCGTCAAGGCTACCAAAACGGCGTTGCGTTCCCGTGGAAGTCGAGTAGTGATGGGTCGTGCGCTCCGCCTCTGACGGACCCGGAGAGGCTTTAGATATGCACGGCGGTCACCGACGGGTCTCGGATCGAGTATCAACTTTGTCGTGCACCACATGGCATAGGCTCGATGGTGTAGATCGAGAAGTGGCCGATGCCGTGAGGTTGGGAACGATTTCGAGCGCCGGTCTTATAGAGACCTTTGTGGGGGTGACGAGAGTTCGACAAAAGGCTTGCGGCTAGGGTTTTTGGCTACTGCGAGTTGTAGGATGAGGTCGGGGTATTGTTATGAATTTCTATATAAAGGGCAGGAATGGGGCGGGTGACCCGACATCTTGTGCATCTTAGATTTGTGCAAGGAGAGGGCCTTGGGCTCTTTAGCTAAGGTGTGGCTGGGAAGTATATATGTATAGGAAGGAAAATTAGTTTAGGTTCTCTCTAGGAACGATGGGTACTTTGAGTCTGTTGGGGGTGGTTTGCACAAAAGGATGAGTCATAGATAATTAAATCAATCATCATTAGATTTTGACTAAATCTAAATCAATAATGGACCTTAATAGTAATTAAAATCATGGCCAATATCATCAAATAATTTAAAAAGTAGCATTTTATAATTCTAAATGAAAACTAGACGAATCAAATCTCCATCACAATAATAGTTTTAAAATATATTCGATATTATCAAACGCTATTTAAAAAAGATTTTATAATTCCAAATCTTAAATGTAAATTGTTAGTAATAAGTCAAAAAAATTATAAAGTAGGTTTTCTTAATTAGGACATCACTATGGCTCGGCCTTCCTTGGCATGACTTACACACTAGTCAAAGCACGCCACTGCACTATCTGAGCCATGATTCCTAGTGGTCTTGTACTCTAAAACTCTACCATGGCTAAAATCATCTACCGTAACATTAACTAAATAATTATCTATAAAGTCTAAAATCACCATTCTAATAAAATAATTAATAATAGAAAATATTCCAAATTTTCGGGAAGGGGAGCTACAAATCTACCCACCTTAAAAATAATTTTGTCCTCGAAATTCTAACTCATAAACCTGCCAAAAATTCAAACATAGGAATTTAAAAAGAATAAACCCACTACACCCACAACATCCTCGAATTTTACTTTTTCAGAACTATTTATATCCTCCTCCCTGCCAGTTCGTAACTACGAATCATCGAGGACTTCTACTCCCCTTTGGTCACACTACCCACTTCAAACACCTGACGTCATAACATTGTAACCCTCCAGCTAATTGTAAAAAGTAACTACCAACGGATATCTATAGCCTAAGGCATCTACAGCCTTCTCCTATCTATCCGCAACACAAAATTTAACAGGCAACAAATCTACACAAGTAGCAAAAATGTTGATAAACTCCAGTAAGCATGACTATTCGTCGCTTCGAAATAGGAAGGACATGAAGATAAGGAAGAATAATCGAGAGCATATATGAAGTCTTAAGAGTGTCAGAGAGTTTCCAATGATGCAGGTAGGGAGAAAGTTTATGGATCATTAATCTATTTGCTAGATTGGGCTATCTAGTCCAGTCATTTGCTACCTCAAAGAATCCCTTTTTTTAGAGGGTCTTGCAATCCATGTAATCCGAAAATTTCGTTCTCGAAATTAATCTAGACAAGGTTATATAATAGAACGGGATTTGAGAAATCAAGGTTGTGATCTCAATGGGTTCTCTATTTAGACATCAGTCGTGGTTGGATGAATATTGGGTTTCAATCTATATGGATTACACAAGATCCCACTGATAAAACTATTTCTACTAGATTAGGGTATCCTAGAATAGGCTTTAACTCAAGTGATTGAGCTAGTTGCCAGTCAGATTGGTTAGCTAGGTCCTTAAGGTCCACAAGGCGCCTTCGGTGACTTTTGTATTTAAGTAGCACATGAGGCCTCAATTGGGTGGCTCACTAGTAGCATGTGCATAGTGGGCTTCTAGTAGATCACAACCATATATTGGGTCGAATGAATTGAGTCAAGGTTGAGGCTCTGGTGGAAGTCGGAAAGTATACCGGGTAGGTACTACGGTGAAGGTTATAGCTAGTCCTTTTAACCTGAAAGTCGTAGCACAAAATAGAGTACATGGGGACGGGTTTGAGTGGGACATGATATACCTAGATGAAGGTGGACTTGTCTAGATCTTGGATATGAAATTTGTTGAAGGGTAACAGCTGGTCTCGTGCTCCGAATATTAATGACACGGTCGGGGACACAAAATGATCTAAATAAAAAGTGGGAGTCCAAGGGCACTAATCGTCATCCTAATGAAAGTTATTCTAATCACTCGGTAATCCTGGTATATCCTAAAAATTTTAGAGGGCTTACAGTCTACCCACCTTAGAAGCTAGGACAGGGTTTTAGAAATAATGAGGTGAGAAGAATTCCCAAGTCCGGATATCGTACCTCGATTCTTGGTAATCAAGAATAAGGTACGGCATAACGGAATATGGTAGATATAAGTTAAGTCTAGGATCGTTCCCCAATAAATGGGAAATGAGCGTGTACAATGACACATGGTCAAAAATACAGAATGACCTACTCGTCCACAGTATACAAGAGTTGCCTACGGAATAACCAACTCTAAGGCACATCATTCGAAACGATTTCTAGCAATTGAGTCAAGAAATTTTATTTGTGTCAACCAGCCAGGCTATCGTCACAGAGTTGTAGTGATCGAATATTGCTGTTGACAACTGGTAGATCATAATATGACAGGATATTTAAGCTATGGTATTGGCTAAGCTAGTGACCGTGGTATTCCAACACTAGTTAGGTCTCAATAATAAAATTTACATAACTAGAGTAATATTTGTTGGAAATCAATCTCGGAATGAGTTTCACGGTAAATGATTACCCTCTTGTCCACTCATCTCATGTCTAACTGTGGGCTTCGGTCGAGGAAGGGTTGGTTCAAGGCTTAAGGGTTGCTAGTTAAGGTAAGCTTCCAGCAATTAATTAGAGACTCACAATATTTGGTTTCTTGAGGATAGATAGTCTCCTAGGTTGGCGTTCTGACTAAGGGTAAAACCCTAATCATTCTCAATTTCGGATGGCTCGAAAGTCTCAATAGTAGTCTGAGGGTTGATGGGAGAACGAGTAACTCAATCACATGACTGGCCGATGGTAGCTACACTTGTGCCTACCATTATCATAGCCATGGGAATACTCTGTATCTCTCTACTATCACGAGCTTTCGCCTTTCCAAATCGGTGAAAGACAAAAACAATAAAGAGTTCAAGGGAGATATTACTGAATACAATTTCGTGATTCAAGGACGAACATATAATTCAAGAGAAATTGTAAATGCAGTCACGGATGAGATCCTAGAGACATCTACATCTGAATCCACGTAGGATAATCAGAGAGAGAGCGAACCGAGTGCACAACGGTTGATCAGACCGTAATACATCGATTCTGATTAGACAATATGTTAGTGGGCTTCCCCAATAAACATATGTCTTGAATCAAGCTCGATAAAAGAGTAAGCTTGCAAAACTAGGCTGTGACAGCAACATTGGTCAAAATAGTCAAATTACAAGTACGTAAGAATTTGAAAGGAGTTACAAATAGTTTGAGTTTTGTTAGAATCAAACCTTACCTGGTGTTCTTGCTTACACGGTTATCCTACTATCTTCTTATCCATAATGCCTTGACGACTAATGGGTTATGAACCTCTAAACTCTATATTCTAGGTAAACCTATTAGTGTCAGTCGATATCCTCGTCAATAGGTCACAAGGACCACGGAATGCTAGATCGGGAGACGTGCTATCCAACTTACAAAACTTCCACTAATATTGGTTTCGGGTCTCCTGGGACATACTGGTATTGTCCTCTCCTCTATAGTATCCTAAACCTGTAATCACGTCTGAAGTCATTTCACCGAGGACTACTCCTCGCCCATAAAATCGGGCTGTGGTAAACCCTTGGTTTCGTGATTCAGATGTGACATGCTATCCGATACTCTACTTTATATTGACACCAGAGTATCTAAAATCTAAAGAGGTCAACTAGGACATAGTTTTAGCAATGATCCATAACCTACAATTCTTTGAAAGGATTTCAATTCTATGGGTTGTGCCTCGCCAGTGCACTGCTGGCTGCAGTGAACCCACATTCTCCACTCTCCAATAATTGACGACAGTGCGCTGCTGTCTAAACTTTATGGGTTAGCTAATATTTCTCTAACTATAACCGTAAAATTCATGAGCCTCTAGAGATTCAAACAGGTTAACTAAAATAAAACGTAGGTAATTGTCCTATCAGTCACAACACTTAAAATAAAAGAGTTGATATGGAGAAAATAACTAAAGACAAAAGAGATACAAACATTATAATATTTATTTCATATGCATTTCTATGGTTGAGGGAAAATCTCAAACCAATTTACCTCAAGATTTGCACACGAATTATAGAATCAGAAATTATAAACTAAATTCTTACAGCAAAAGAGAATTTAAATAGGCAATTCTAATTTACGATATAAGGTTTATATCTAATAGAGCAAAAGAAAAATTTTAATAGTTCCTCAATATCAAAGCCTTAATTATAGGTAAGCCTAACTTACCAAGTGAATAGTTGTTTCACTTAACAAAATTGCCAAACAAAAGGGTTGGATTTTAAAAATAAAACGAAAAAAGTACAAGAAGTACAAATTTGATTCTGGGAAAAATATTGCTATGGAAGTCTGATTCGTAAATGATCACTTTGTTCCTTGGACCATATGATGATGATGAAGATCACTGCTTAAAGTAGAACAACTTGGAAGAACTAAGTCACCAGAAAGGTATCGACGCACTTGGGCACTGATGGCGAGGCCGAATGCTTTCCTGCTTTGCTTCACTCTGTTCTGGAAGAAAAGTTGAAGAAGAATGCTCTGGAGAATCAAAATCTCGAAGTCCTGATCTTTGTATTCTCTTCTGTTCTCTCTCTGTCCCTTGTGTTTGAGAAAAATGAGTCTATTTATAGACTGGGGCTTCTGTGCGTAAAAGAGCATCAAAGTCTGTCTTTACGCTAACAACTGCCACCCATGATCAGAGTCATCCTTTGCATATGTTGACACGCGTCCCATCATTTCAGTAAGAATAGGATACATGTACACACGTTCTTCGAAATATGTGGCATGAAGGCCATGTAGACAAACCACGTTCCAAACTGGCCAGAAAGAATAGGGCGTAAAAACAGCTCCAACATCCTCTGAGCGTAAAACAGTGAGATGAGCGTAAAATAGCTCTGCCATAGGTTCCCTGCGTAAAGTGGTTATTGAATAACCTTGAGCGTAAAATGGCTCAAATAGACTTTATGCACACATTGTTTTATGAGCGTAAGAACTCATGTAAAACTCCGTACGTAAAAGAAACCATTCAATGAGCGTAAAGTAGCTCGATCTCCATAAACGACAACAATGGTCTTTGTATAAGACAAATCCTATTAAATTCTGTGGTAAATGCCATAATTAATATCTTCATGTTAGAGTTTGCATTAAATGTGAGATTTGACAGTTTTGTCCAGCGTAAAAGAGGCTGCTCTGTCCTTGGCATAAAAATACAGGTGTAGACCCAAGCGTAAAACGATCAGGCAGCTTAGGCGTAAATTGATTAGCCTGGTCTTGGGCGTAAAAGAGATTACCCGCTCTGCTTGGTGTAAAAAATTGATCACTTATGAATGGGATGACTCTTTCTTTGAAACACTTTTAACGCTCCTACAAGACCCCCTTCAAAGTTTTCAAATATCTCCAACATTTGAAACACTTTGAACAGAAGCGTAAAAGTTGAGATTTGACTTGCCAGGGTAAAATTTGGGATACGCAACAGCCATCCGCGTAAAAGCGGGGATGTCCAACAGTCGGCATAATTTTCAACAGTGTCGGTCAACACTTAATTGTCACAATGAATTTCTTTTTTCGAAACTTTCGAATGCCTTTTCGCTTCCCCGAGTTTTGCATTTATAATGAGCAGTTTCCAAAGAGGAATATGGAGAGTTGATTTAACCATATAAATGAGAAGAAATTCTTCACTCTTGTCGTCCATCTCTATAGTAACATGGCGCCCAAGAAGGAGACTAACAATGAAGAGGCTTCGGGCTCAAGGATTGACTTTGAGCGAGCACGCAATTTTGTAGCGTGCTTCGGATTAACACCAGCAGTCTTCAGCCGCATTGATGGTGGTCCTCCGACTACATATGAGGGCTCAGGAGATGCAGAAGCATTTTTGAATCTGATGCGTCGCTCCGGGATTCACAACATGCGTGAGTTAGGTGCCTCTCTTCGTCAGTCTAATGAAGGAGAGGGAAAATGAAATTTCATGTATTGCGACTCTCTTATATATAGGAGTGGACCCCTTTATGTAGGAGTGGACCCCTTTATAAATAAAATCTTGATGTTAATCTCATCTGTTAGTAGATAGAACTGTCCAACACTTTATTTTGGTTGTACATTCCCAAGAAACAAACCAACACGTGGAGTCTAATCTTGTGGTTACGAGAGCCTTTAAATAGGATCTTCCCCCGAAATAGACTCATCCCAACAGTTCTTCAGTCTTTATAAATAGCTGAGAATGTTTCATATATTCTCGTACTCATTCCTCTGAAGATAATTTTCTGTGATGTTGTTCTCCAACAAATGACAATGGCGGAGCTTTCCCACGGTGTTCTTTTGTACGTCCAGTCTTCAAATGTGGATTTAACCACTATTATAGCCAAACTATTCAACTTAAATGGTAAGTCTGATTGTAAGTAAATATCTGTCTTCGAGTTTTTTTTTGTTGAAAACATCTATTCATGAGCGTAAAAACTTGCTGAAGCATTGGCGTAAAATCCTTGCCGAAGTATTGGCGTAAAAGCCTAGCTGAATCACTGGCGTAAAAACCTTATTTAATCACTGGCGCAAAAGCCTTGCTGAATCACCGGCGTAAAAGCCTTGCTGAAGCACTGGCATAAAAGCCTTGCTGAAGCACTGGCATAAAAGCCTTGCTGAAGCAATGGCGTAAAAGCCTTGTCATATCACTGGCGTAAAAGCCTTTGTGAAGCGCCGACGTAAAAGCCTTGTCATCTGTTTTTAGTCAACGTTCAATACGCATCTGATGATACTTCTGTTTAAAATACTTTTTCTTCGTTGTTTTTTGCAGAAGCTTGGCTGAGCAGCTTTTCCAGAACCGGCATTGGTGACTTTGACGTTGTGAAGCATGTTCTTCTGACATCAACATCAGGGAGCTCATGCGCTTTTGACGCGCAAATCAGACAACTCAGAACTCTTCGTGGGATAGAAGGGTCTTCCTCTGTTGGTAGAAAGAGCCTTTATACATGGAGAGTTGGATGGTGGAGTCAACTCTACCCCGAGAAATCGGGTAATAGAGTTCCTTTCACGGTAGAACTAGGAATCGTATCGCAATGCTGGATACATTCCTATCTCCTTTGAGGTGCCGCCACTAATCCACCAATTGTATTGGCAGCAACGCGCCTTCGGGCTGCCATACTCTGGGGTTCTCCTCTCGTCTGAGAGATAAGACCAGAGTTTGATTCCTGCTGTTCCGGTTGCCACTGGGGCTTAGACAGTCAGGAACTGCCACCAACAACGAACCCGTCAAAGAAGATCAAAGAAGGAATAGATCTCTATTAGGTTATTGTTGGTGTATAGAATAAAAATCCAAGAATGTAAAAGATTTCCATTATAACTTGTAAGAAAGTCTAAGAAATGTAATAGACTTTTTGATGATATGGGAATAAAAATGATGATTCTTCTATGATCAATGATTTGTATCTATCTGGATGTAATAAGGACATGATAGATAAATGAAATCCTATTCTCTGTTTTAGAGTATATGATACGATCAGAGGTAATATGGACATAATAGCATATATGAACTCAAAAGAAAATTAGACTAATATCTATGCAGAGGTCAAAAATAGAAATGATAGATAGGAAAAGAAAGTAGATTTAATATTTATTCAGAGGTCATGGAAACATGAGAAATAGTGAATCCCACTTTCTAATCAATTGATAAAAATAGAAGATATAAAACCCTTTTCCCTGGAAATAAGAAGTCAGCTTAACCAAACCTTGGTAGCTGGGGATTAGTAAGACGGATGTTGTGAGCGTAAATGTCAAGGCGGTGGATGAATCGGCGTGTTTCTTGGGAACAGAAAGGACGATTCAAATTCCATAATTAAATGGATGAACCTGGTAACATGAATGGACGAGCCTTTTCAGAAAAAGTCGTTAGTAATCATCCTCCATAAATAGGTGAGAATTGCTTGTAACCCTTCATTCTTATTTCTCCTCCTCTGTTGGAAATGTCTTCCGAGAATGCCCAACGAAAGAATGAAGTCCCCCAGAAAGTCGAGGGCATCATTGAGACGTTCCCTGTTACGTCTCCTGCATCAGGCTCATCAGACTCGATCGAAATAGGTGGAAGTTCTTCTGCGCCCAAGCTGCCCGAAAACATTCTTACTTTTTTAGTAGAGCCAGGAAAAACTCCTGAAGAAGAAGCGTCGAGGATGGCTGCCTGCAAATTTTTCATGTGTTCAGGAAACGACGCCTTCTATGCCTTGGCCAACTATGTATTCAATAAGGAAGAGAGTGGCCCTCGTCCTTAGTCTTTTATTTTGAACAAAAATAATAATAAAAGAAGTTTTATTTTTGTTCTGTCTTCTCTTTTTATACATAGTATTTTTTAAGAAATTTGCCATTGATCGGTAGCATGAGTAGATCTCCATTGGGTTTCGACAACCGATAGGCGCCATTGGAAAATACGGACTCAATTACATAAGGGCCTTCCCATTTTGTTTGGAATTTCCTTTTACTTTTATGAGTCATTACCATCGGTCTCCGAACAGCTAATATGAGCTCGCCCACTTTGAATACTCTCTCCTTAACTTTACGATTAAAAGTTCGAGATATGCGGGCTTGGTATAGTTCAATGTGTTGTTGTGCTTGAAGACGTTTCTCATCCAATCCTTCAAGCTCTTGGAGTCGTAAGCGATCATTATTCTCTGTGGTTAGCTCATTAGCAATGGCTATTCGTAGAGAAGGGATCTGGATTTCCAATGGGAGAACAGCTTCGCATCCGTAAACTAATGAGAATGGTGTAAAACAAGTAGGAGTCCGGACTGTTGTTCGATAAGCCCATAAACATTCTCCAAGTTTCTCATTCCAATCACGTTTATTAGAAGAGACAAACTTTTTGAGAAGTTTGATGATCGTCTTATTGAAAGCTTCAGCTAAACCATTAGCAGCTAGATTATAAGCCGTAGAAGCCAAATTCTGAATTCGATTCTTGTCACAGAATCGATAAAATGCTTGACTGGCAAATTGTGGACCATTGTCATGAATTATCCGTCGAGGAATCCCGAAATGATAAATGACATGGTGCTTGATGAAACTGATCACATTAGATGTTTTTACTTCCGCAAGGGGAACTGCTTCTGCCCACTTCGAAAAGTAATCGGTTATAGCTAGTATAAACTGATATCCTTTGACAGAAGGAGGATTAATAGGGCCAATAACATCCATACCCCAAGCTTCGAAGGGCCAAGAGGCTGCTGTAGGATGTTGAAATTCAGACGGTTGATGAATAAAATCAGCATGAATCTGACATGCTTTACATCTCCTGGCATAGTCTACAGCATCTGCTATCATAGAAGGCCAATAATACCCCATTCTCCGAATACGGTCTTGCAACTTTGGACCCGATTGATGAGCACCACAGACACCATCATGAGCCTCACGCAGTGTTTGTTTGGCTTCACTTTCTGAGAGACAGCGCAGCAAGAGTCCGTCATATGAACGACGATATAGCATATGTAAAGACGAATCATAATAGAATCGAAATGAACGTCTCTTAATTGATGCAGCTTCTTTAGGATCTTCAGGCAAAATTCCATGAACTGCATAATCAATGAATGGAGTTCTCCAATCTTTCTGCTGGGAACTTGACTCTGTAGTATAACTTTGTTCAATATGTAGATTACTTTTCACACAGAACAAGTCTCGGTCCAACAAAGTAATTGTATTTTGCCTTCTGATTGGGACAGCCAAGTCTGCAGCTAAGTTGGCAAGAGTATCAGCCTCCACATTCTGAGAACGTGGTACAAATTTAATGAAGACCAACTCAACTACCACTTGATGATAGGGGATGAGATCAGGATTTCTGACTTCGTAAGTCCCTCTAACTTGATTAATGATCAATTGAGAATCTCCATAAGCCTCTAAGAATTCAATATCCAATTGCTTTGCTACTTGGATACCAATCAATAGAGCATTATATTCTGCTACATTGTTAGAGCATGGCTCATTAAGAGAATAGACACGGTATATGACCATTTTGTCAGGAGAAACCAAGACAATTCCTACCCCAGAGACAATATTGCCTTTAGGTCCTACTCGTGATGCTCCATCAAAATATAATTGCCATATATCATTCTTCAAAGTCATGTTACAATCCACTACTTCGTTTGGAATATCTTCATATAACTTCGAAGTTTCAGGTATATGATGAGCATCTAAGAAATTTGCTAACGCTTGGCCCTTCACTGATTTTTGAGGCACATAAATCATATCATAAGGAGTGAGCAACATCGCCCAGGTAGCTAACCTGGAATTAAGAATGCTCGGTTTCCTCATCAATACCTGAATGGGATTTATTCTGGAGATGACATGAATAGTCTGTCCGGTGACATAATGTCTTGTCTTTTGGACGGCAAAAACCAAAGCTAGACATTCCTTTTCTACAGGAGTATATCTGTGTTCAGCTCCGACCATCATTCTGCTCAGATAATATATTGCTTGTTCATGACCCATATCACTTTTTTGTGCCAGAAGAGCGCCAAGTGAATGATCTAAAACTCGAACATATAGAAAAAATGGTCTTCCTACCACCGGAGGTACCAGAACAGGTGGTTTTGTAAGATATTGCTTAATGTCATTGAAGGCTTTTTGACACGCTTCATCCCAGATGAAAGATACTCCTTTCTTTAATAGACGGGAGAAAGGTTGACATCTTCCAGAAAGATTAGATATAAATCTTCTTATATAAGCAATACGGCCCTGAAAGCCACGGAGTTCTTTCAGATTACGAGGAGGACACATTTCAAGAATTGCTTTAACCTTGTCAGGATCAACATGGATACCTTGAGAGGTAATGACAAATCCTAGAAACTTGCCACTGGAAACCCCTAAGAAAGACTTAGTAGGGTTCATTTTCAATTGATGCTGACGCATCAATTCAAATACTGTTCTCAAGTCCTGAATGTGATCACCCTTTGATCGACTTTTAACAGCGATGCCATCTACATAGCATTCAACTATCTTCCGTAGATGTTCTTGAAAGATATTGCTCATAGCCCGTTGATATGTGGTACCAGCATTTTTAAGACCAAACGGCATAACTGTATAGCAGTAGACCCCAAGAGGTGTACGAAAAGCGGTGTGCTTCTCATCTTCTGGATGCATCTTGATTTGATTGTATCTTGAGAATCCGTCCATGAAAGACATGCGTTCAAAACCACATGTATTGTCTATCATGATATCAGTAATTGGAAGTAGAAATTCATCTTTTGGATAAGCCGTATTAAGATCTCGGTAATCTATACAAACTCGGACTTTTTCGTTCTTCTTCATAACAGGAACAATATTGGCCACCGAATCTGGGTGTTGTTCTTCACGAACAAAGCCACACGTAATCAGCTTTTTGACTTCTGCCTCAATTGCATCCATCATATCTGGTCTAAAGCGTCGTTGCTGTTGTTTTACAGGCTTGACATTAGGCAAAATATTGAGTTTATGGGTAGCAACTGTAGGATCTAGCCCTGGCATATCTTCATAACTCCATGCAAAGATGTCAATATAATCTTTTATAAGTTTAATTAGCTATTCCTTTTCATCTTCAGAAAGATTCTTACTGATGAATATTGGTTTGGACGTAACTCTATCTCCAATATCAATCTGGATAACCTCATCTTCTGTAGGTGGTTGTCATTGTTCAAAACGAAGTTCCCACTGAGTATCCATCTGTTGAGCCCAAGGATCATTTTCAAATGGCTCTGATTCATCAACGGCTTGAACCATATTACTGAGAGTACTTGTCCAGATTCACAATATGAGGAATGAGAAATATCGGATTCGATGAATAGAATTTCTTCTGGTTCTATGTTGTCTTTATATTGATGACTTTGATTATCAAAAGATAAAGTCATTCTTTCAATAAACTTGACAGCCATATACTCGAACAGAAAATCTTTATTGATATCAAAAAGTACAGAATGATCAATATTTACATCATTTACAGTCTGATTGCTACGCTTCGGATTAATCAACAGTGGACCATCATCCGTCTTCTGCGTAGACTTGCCAAGATTGACAATCAATGGTAGTTTTGGATCATTCGTGCAAGAAGTACGTCCTTTGACCTTAATCATAAAAGGTTGAACTTGGCTCTTAGCAGGAATATTTATTGATTCCTCAGATGAAGTTTGAGTTCTTCCTTTAACCATAATCATCAAAGGTTGATCATTGACAGGTTAGGATTGGATTCGTCCCCTGACTACGATCTTCAAAGGTTGCTCCTCTGGCGGATCTTCATTAATAGAGTGATCCTCAGAGGGTGATTGATCTTCAGCCATGTCTGATATATCTTTCACATGCTCTTATTTATAAAGCCTTGAATCAGAGAAGTATGCTTCAACACCTTTGAATGGATTAATATCAGCAGACTCAGTTTTCACAACTCCTTGGGAGTCCACATATTTGAAACATTGGTGAAGAGTTGAAGGCACAATATTGTACTCATGAATCCACGGTCTTCCAAGAAGAATATTGTAGGATACGTCCGAATTGATAACATAGAAAGTTACCATAGTTCGAAGATTACCAATCTGGATCTGCAGACGAATCTTCCCCAGTGGTTTGCTCTTACCAGAGTTAAAACCGACTATCGTAGTACTAGTGTAAGTCAGCTCACTAGTAGGAATCCTCAGGGGTCTTAGCATACTCTGAAGAATTATACTAATTGAAGACCCAGGATCGATGTAAATCCTGTCGATTTCAGTGGATCCGATATATCCAGTATAACACAGAGGCCTATCATGCTTGTTGTGTTTCAATAGCATATCCTCTTGTGTAAAGGTGATGTTGGGAATTGCTTCCATCACACTATGGCATTGCGGACATGACACTGGTATATTATCAGGAGTCTTGAGTTGTGCCAAGCATGAATCTGCTTGAAGTAAAGTCTCGCTCAAAGTCTCTCTGCTTTCTCAGGAAAGGCGAAGCAGTTCAAATATAGAAAGTCTAGCCGGAGTATTGGCTAATTGAGCTAGAATGTCAAATTTGTAAGGCTTTATCACCACCCCCTGATTGGAAGCAGGCTTCAATGGGATATCAAAGCGTACTGCCTTCTGTTTTCCCTTTTCAACCACAGAAGGTTTAGCAGGAACAGGAGAAGGTTGAACTGGTAGAGTCTCCACTATATCTTCTGCTTCTTTGGAGGATCCCTCATAGTCTTTATGGTACTCTTCTCTAGATCTTGTACCAGCAAAAATTTCTTTTTCAGACTCAGGAGAAGAGAGTACCATATTACAGGATTTAGTCTTTCTTTCCCTAGTCTTTTTCTTGTGGGGGTTGTTATGAGGCATTTCAGAACCCAATCCAGCAAAGGAATTCTGATTTTGAATTTGTAAAGGAAGACGTATTCCTTTATCATAATTCAAACCTTCTGCCTTTTGAAAGTCGTAACCCATCTTCTTCATGAGATGAACAGATTGCTGACTATACAAGTGAGTTGGCAGCAGACTTTTGACAGGTGTTTCAATAGAGAAAGAGGAAGAAGCAGGACCTTCTGTAACCTCAGGAGAATGAAGAATAAATATCTCTGTAGTTACGGAAGGAGGAGGATTCGAGATATGAGGAAAAATCCCTGTCGGAGCTTTTTTATAAGCAGCGAAGACTTGTTGTGCCCGATATAAAGGAATACTATTCATGGCTAGCCACTGCTGATGGGTAAGCTTGAGCTTGGTAGGAGGAGCTAGACTTGGGGGACAGATGTTTAGTTCTTTCAGTCTATCTTCTAGAGGAAGGCCATCCTATAGATGATCCAAGTCATCAGGATCTGGAATAACATGGGAAATCATGTTACAAGTTTTGACTTTCTTACCCTTCTTAGATTTTGAAGTTTTATCTTCACTTTCCAACTCAGGCAATAAATTAGGATGTACCCACATGATTTCACCATTCTTCAATGTGAGTGGCAACAATCCTATATTTTCTCCCCTGGCGAGCGGGATATTTACGATCTTCATCGTCGCTTTCGAAATTGGGATAATTCCATCTGGAACTTGCTGTGGAGGAAAATCTCCAAACAGAAGATAGACCATGTTGGTTGTTACCGTATGGTCATCATTGGTTAAAGCGATAGCGCCACCATTTATCAGGTCTTGGATCTTCTTTTTCAAGACGTAGCAAGCACTGGTAGGATGATTAATGTATCTATGATAGATACAATATTTGGGATTGTCAGTCAGATTCACCTCATTAGGCCTTTTTGGCTCTGGAATCTGAAGTTTGCCATTTTTCACCAGACACTGAAATATCCCTGGGATATCACTTTCGTCAAAAGAGTATTCTTCCTTTGACCTGGAGGATTCCTGATTACTTGGTGTCGTTTTGTTCTTAGAAAGATTGAGCATAAGAGTATCTTTTCCTTTCACATTACGATTGCCATGATTATTACCAGGATTACTTTTCTTTCCTTTATCTTCTGAAGCAAAAATCATCCCATGTTCCCGAGCCAACCTACCATTGGTCTCGGCAGAAACTGCTGCTATGATAAATGAAGCCCAATCTGAGAATTGGAAACCTGTGAATACAGCAATAGATGGTCGCAGATTCATCTTGCATGTATCAATCAACGCAGAATCTGGCATACCAGGAGGCATCTTGAGAGTAGCCTGTCTGAAACGTTCAATGAACGTTCGAGTATCTTCTTTCTCTTTTTGTTTTATTTCTATTAAGGAGGACACGTTCATGTCCATACCTCCTTCATAGAAGCGGGAAAGAAACATTACCTTGAATTCGTCAAAAGACGAAATGGAGTTATCGGGTAAGCTACGATACCAGTCATAAGTTGAACCCGTTAAGCACCCAATGAACACTCGAGTGAGGAGAGCATCATTTTTCTGCAAGTGTACAGTCATAATATCAAAGTAATTGATATATTGACTGGAAGATGCTTTTCCATCGAATAAAACCATGGATTGTGGCTTAAACTTCGGAGGGAATGGTACATCATTCTAATGAGGAGGATAAGGTTGCTTAATCCCTAATCTCTGGAGCTGATCTTTGTGCCTCAACACCTCAAACTGTGCTTTGAGTTCACGTACTGCTTGAATGGCTTCACTGGTTTGAGGAAGCACATTTGATTGAATAGTCGTTGGATGTACCGTAACCCCCACTGGAGGTAGTACATCTTCTGGAATGATGGGATCTGGAGATACAAAATTTTGATTAACAGCAGGTTCTTGAATATTCGAAGGTATATCAGCCCCTTGACTATCTTGAGTTTGTGCCGCTGCTGGTGCCGGAGTTATTACTGTGGGTTGAGCAGTTTACTGATTCAAAATTATCTGATGTATGCTTTGCACCATGTTGAGCATGTCTTTCAATGATTGCTCAACGGCAGTGAGACGCTGTTCCGTATTAGCAGATGACGTCTCTGGTTCATCTCCAACAGCGTAGGATTCAACCTCTCTTGAAGATATAAAGGGATTAGTATAGAAGTATGAATCCACACTATCGGTATCAGACTCAAAAGATTGAGTACCCCCAGCTTCTGAATAAAAAATTTGTAATTGTCTTTGTCTTCTTGATCGAGTATTCTGATATACTCCTTCAAAGGAATCAAGAAGTCTGTTGAACTGTTATTGACCTGGAGTTTGGGACATGTTCCGTCTCGGTCGTCGTCCTCTGTTAGTATGAGATGCCATGTTGACTGATGCATATGACAACTCATCTTCTTGGTCTTCAGCTTGATGTTGAAGTAAAAAACTCAGTCGATCAAAAACTGACTGTTTTGAAGCTGAACAACAACAATTGATCACAACCTGATGATATCCACAATAATATTTTTCTTGTGGGAGCATCACCGGAGACTGTGAATTCTTACGCTTTTGCATTAGCAATTCACGTAAGTCAGAAGGAACAGATGGAGTATTCTTCTTTATCACATTTGGGGTAGAAAAACGTTTAATCCCCTGTGTATAAAGAAGATTACTGGCTTCATTCGCAGAACCAAACTGTACATTTTTACGCGTTTGGAGTTGTGTGCGTAAACCTTGAGATTTAGCACGAAGGACCCCATTTTTATGGCGTATGATTTGCAAGTTTGGTACTTTGCGTAAAGAAGTATAAGAAGGTTGTTGGTGTAGGACAGAAGTTTTACCAACATCACATTTACGCTGTATGCGTTTAGGTATATTCACATTAGATGTGTAAACATCGTTGTAAATTTTATCTACACTGTCACAGACAGGAGACTTACCTTTATACGTAAAACGTAAAAATTGATTATCTACCACATCACAGATGGAAGATTTTATTTTACGCGAGGAGCGTAATTTGTGTGAGTCTACCACATCACCGACGGGAGATGGGTTCCTACACTCAGAAATATTAGAATCTGCCACATTACAAATGGGAGACTCATTCTTATGCTTTGAGCATAAAATTTGGTTCTTATCCACTGAGCGTAAAACTTGATTCTTACGCAGTGGGCATGAAACCAGATTATCTTCTCCGTTACAAACGGAAGATAAATCATCACACTTTGAGTGCAACTCTGAAGTAAGGACTGCCTCGTTACGAACGGGAGCACCTACGACAGGAGTGCGAAGAATTCCCTTTTCACCAGAAGTCACAGAGAGATCAGAAACCACTTTGGATTTGGGAATCCAAACTTTTCGTGCTTTGCGAGACTTTTGAACATTGGAGTGGCGAGAACCACCCCCAGTTCGGAGCATTTCTTCATAGACAGTCTGGTCGAAGTGTACAACCAGTGTCTTCTTAGTCGAACCGACCGAAACATCATCATATTGAGCAATCACCTCCTCGTCAGAGGATAAGGTAGTCCCCAGCAGAGTCGCCATTTTGTTTCACTTAACAAAATTGCCAAACAAAAGGGTTGGATTTTGAAAATAAAACGAGAAAAAGTACAAGAAGTACAAATTTGATTCTGGGAAAAATATTGCTATGGAAGTCTGATTCGTAAATGATCATTTTGTTCCTTGGACCATATGATGATGATGAAGATCACTGCTTGAAGTAGAACAACTTGGAAGAACTAAGTCACCAGAAAGGTATCGACGCACTTGGGCACTGATAGCGAGGCCGAATGCTTTCCTGCTTTGCTTCACTCTGTTCTGGAAGAAAAGTTGAAAAAGAATGCTCTGGAGAATCAAAATCTCGAAGTCCTGATCTCTGTATTCTCTCATGTTCTCTCTCTGTCCCCTGTGTTTGAGAAAAATGAGTCTATTTATAGACTGGGGCTTCTGTGCGTAAAAGAGCATCAAAGTCTGTCTTTACGCTAACAACTGCCACCCATGATCAGAGTCATCCTTTGCATATGTTGACACGCATCCCATCATTTCAGTAAGAATAGGATATATGTACACACGTTCTTCGAAATATGTGGCATGAAGTCATGTAGGCAAACTACGTTCCAAACTGGCCAGAAAGAATAGGGCGTAAAAATAGCTCCAACATCCTCTGAGAGTAAAACAGTGAGATGAGCGTAAAATAGCTCTGTCATAGGTTCCCTGCGTAAAGTGGTTATTGAATAACCTTGAGCGTAAAATGGCTCAAATAGACTTTATGCACATATTGTTTTATGAGCGTAAGAACTTATGTAAAACTCCGTGCGTAAAAGAAACCATTCAATGAGCGTAAAGTAGCTCGATCTCCATAAACGACAACAATGGTCTTTGTATAAGACAAATTCCATTGAATTCTGTGGTAAATGCCATCATTAATATCTTCATGTCAGAGTTTGCATTAAATGTGAGATTTGACAGTTTTGTCCAGCGTAAAAGAGGATGCTCTGTCCTTGGCGTAAAAACACAGGTGTAGACCCAAGCGTAAAACGATCAGGCTGCTTAGGCGTAAATTGATTAGCCTGGTCTTGGGCGTAAAAGAGATTACCCGCTCTGCTTGGTGTAAAAAACCGATCACTTATGAATGGGATGACTCTTTCTTTGAAACACTTTTTACGCTCCTACAATAGCATATCTACAGGGGGTCATATTGTCATATCAAGAGTAATAGTGTTTCTATAGAGATCGGGCAAGTTATCTGAATTCACAAATTCCTAAATAGCATGGCCTATATAACAATCTTAACTACCCAATAGTCAATTTGAACAAGGGACTCCTAGTCCTAGTCATTTACTAAATTATTTCAATCCTAATTGTGAATGAGCATTTCCTGGGCACAGGCTCGCAATAGTACGACTAATGTACCATCACGAGTTCGCAATCTTTTGCAAAAACTGACCTGCATGGGCCACCACAAAAACTTGTCACGATCCGCACCTATTTTTTTTAAAAACGGATACGAGACGTGTCCAAGCCAGCCTACGTCGCAGTGTCGGCGGTAGAACGCTGTCACGGCCATGAAGATCAAAATCACAAATAATGCTCATTCACATAATTAATTTAACTTACAATATTCACAAGTTTTACATTTGTAGAAAAATATAAACTTGTACAAATAAATGAATGACTGCAACTCAACTATCTAGCTAGTCTCTAGGCTTTGTCTGCAAATATTCTCGTCACTCCCCAAGCTAAGTGAATCCACGGCTAACCTGAAAATGTTGGTTTCCAGTCAGGAATGGAACGAGCACAATTCACTGAATGCAATTTTGAATAAAGAAAATGACTATAAAACAAAGGTTAGACATCAATCATGAGTTTTAAAAATAAACAGTAAATACGGAAAACCAATAGCAATAAATAGACACAAAATACTTTTCCCAACTGTTAGAAGTACCTTTGATATGTGATCAGTCTGGGCCACTACACCGCACGGTCTATAATGTCTACTTGCAGAAAATAAGCACTGTCTACAATATCTACTTGCAGAAAATAAACACTGTCTATAATGTCTACTTGCAGAAAAATAAGCACTGTCTACGATGTCTACTTGCAGAAAAGTAAGCACTGTCTACGATATCTACTTGCAGAAAAGTAAGCACTGTCTACGATGTCTACTGCATGAAAATAAACACTGTCTATGGTCGGATCGCACATCCTTGGTACTTCTCATTCCCGACTCAACAATTTATAATAGAGTATAAAAAATCACATAACCAATGACTAATCAATGAAGTATAGTAAAGATCAATATCGAAATGCAGACAATAAACTGTACTCGCCTGAGGTCCTTTGCTGGCAAAACCGACAGTACCTTTGAGTCCATATTAGTCCGGTTGGCTGAGGTTGATACGAAAAAAGTCCGGTTTTGGCAAAGGGAATAGGAATATGATTAGTAACGGTAAGACTTGATATGGGAAGGAATTTGATATGAGAAAAATTATCATTTGTATCCTAATATATATTCATAAGGCCCAAAAATATTTATTGGAAACCCAAACCCAAGTTTATATAAACCCTAATATTTATTTAACAATTTTAATTAATATTTAGTGGGCTTAAGATCAAGGTTTAATCTAAGCCCATTTTAATATAAAAGCTTATTAAAATAAAATATTTTAAAGCCCATATACCTATAATGTTTCAAGAAAATTATGGACCAAGTCCAATAGATTAGCCCACCCAATTAATTAATCTAAAAATTAGTCAAAACATATAATTAAGCCCACAGAGTCACTTTCAATAAATCCTTTTAGAAACACTAAGAGTCCCATTAAAGCTCACCATAAATAAATATTCAAAATTATTTATTATGAAACCTATATATTATTTGAAAATCTAGAGAGTGGTTTTAGGCCAAAACCCAATTCTTGTCAAACTATTTTTTTTACATAGATAAAATACTATAATAACATTTTTAGTTTTAAAAAAATATATATTAAATTACAATAAAATAATATAGTAATATATTTTAAACTTTGAAGTCCGGTTCAAAATTACTTATAGGGTCAAGCACAAAACTATAATTTATAGGGAAATAATTATAACTGATAACTAATGGCTATAATAATGCCAATATTAATTTCTTATAATATATACATACTATGATACATACATACATATGTATTATAATACAACATGGCGAATACATAACATATATCAGAAATCTAATACTGTTGTGAGCATTTTAATAAACTTTTATACGTGTCCATATATATATATATATATATATATATATATATATATATATATATATAAACAAGCTATTCCCTTGTTTATTCACTGCTCATTGCTTTGTCTTATTAAGAAGAATGAGTGACCACACTCAAACCAGCACCCTATCCATGTTTATATACATATATATAATATATGTGTATATATAATTAGCTAAGTTCTTAGCACATTTCTAGCTCACGTATTCACTGTAACTTTCTTTATAATGCACCTAGTATATTTAGCTAAGTCCTTTCTTATTCTAACCCATTGGCATACTCATATATTAATTATTAGGAGCTAACCTGATGGAGGTCGGTGGAAGCTTGGGAAAGGAGGTCGGAGAAGTAGTCCAGCGTAAGCGTCGGACGTCGAGGTAGTAGGGCTCTGCTGTCGCTGCGAGGTTGAAGTCCGAAGTCCGCAAGGGACCACGGAGGTCGCGGCAGAGATCCCGACCAGCATGAGGCCATGGTACCTAGAAAGGTTGGGGCGATGTTGGACGATCGTCAAGGCTGCCAAAACGGCGTTGCGTTCCCGTGGAAGTCGGGTAGTGATGGGTCGTGCGCTCCGCCTCTGACGGACCCGGAGAGGCTTTAGATATGCACGGCGGTCACCGACGGGTCTCGGATCGAGTATCAACTTTGTCGTGCACCACATGGCATAGGCTCGATGGTGTAGATCGAGAAGTGGCCGATGCCGTGAGGTTGGGAACGATTTCGAGTACCGGTCTTATAGAGACCTTTAAGGCGGTGACGAGAGTTCGGCAAAAGGCTTACGGCTAGGGTTTTTGGCTACTGCGAGTTGTAGGATGAGGTAGGGGTGTTGTTATGAATTTCTATATAAAGGGCAGGAATGGGGCGGGTGACCCGACATCTTGTGCATCTTGGATTTGTGCAAGGAGAGGGCCTTGGGCTCTTTAGCTAAGGTGTGGCTGGGAAGTATATATGTATAGGAAGGAAAATTAGTTTAGGTTCTCTATAGGAACGATGGGTACTTTGAGTCTGTTGGGGGTGGTTTGCACAAAAGGATGAGTCATAGATAATTAAATCAATCATCATTAGATTTTGACTAAATCTAAATCAATAATGGACCTTAATAGTAATTAAAATCATGGCCAATATCATCAAATAATTTAAAAAGTAGCATTTTATAATTCTAAATGAAAACTAGACGAATCAAATCTCCATCACAATAATAGTTTTAAAATATATTCGATATTATCAAATGCTATTTAAAACATATTTTATAATTCCAAATCTTAAATGTAAATTGTTAGTAATAAGTCAAAAAAATTCTAAAGTAGGTTTTCTTAATTAGGACATCACTATGGCTCGGCCTTCCTTGGCATGACTTACACACTAGTCAAAGCACGCCACTGCACTATCTGAGCCATGATTCCTAGTGGTTTTGTACTCCAAAACTCCACCATGGCTAAAATCATCTACCGTAACATTAACTAAATAATTATCTATAAAGTCTAAAATCACCATTCTAATAAAATAATTAATAATAGAAAATATTCCAAATTTTCGGGAAGGGGAGCTACATCTCTAACACACACACACACACACACACACACACACACACACACACACACACACACACACATATATATATATATATATATACTGACTAACTATCTAACTTATATATATATATATATAAGAAAATATATATATATATATATATATATATATATATATATATATATACTGATTAACTATCTAACTTATAAACTAACTTCAACCAACACTATCTAATAACAAACTAACATACAAACATCTAAGATATCTAACACAAACCCAAAACACTAACACACACACACATGGAAATGGAATGCGGCAAAGTGGGGTTGCAAAGGGGCACAAAGGGGTAATGGGGCTGCTCACTAGCAGCTGCTACTGCTGCAAAAACTGTTGCTGCAGGCTGCCCTGCATGCTGCTGCCCTTGCTGCCCTGCATGCTGTTGCTCGCATGTTGTTGCTAGCATGCTGCCCTTATTGCTGCAGCTGCTGCCCATTGATGCCTCTCTCTCTCTACAACACACACACTCACACACTCTCATCCTCTCCTCACTCACAAACACACAAGCACACACACACACATACAAACACATACACTCCTCTATATTAAATCCCCCCTCTCACACTCTAACATACAAACACATACACACATGCACTTCTCACTTAACCCTAACACACAATCTCTCAAACACACTACCATCTAACACAAGACACACACACACTATCACACACACACACATGCACACACACACACACATATATAACATATCAAAATACATATACCATAACCCCCAAATCAGTCCACAATATAAATATATAGCAAATTTACATGTATCCACCTAAAACATGACTTGTAGGCCAAAAATAGATATATTCAAACATAGGTATTCAAATGAAAACCACTTGGGGGTATCTCAACCATGTCTAAACCATTCTCTATCATACTCAAATCTGAATTTAGAAGTAAAAATGGTCAACGGGACATTCCTAGAAACACTTGGGGTGTCTCCTTTGGAATTTCTCCATGGGGACACCAAACCTATCCCAAAATCCCTAATGAGGACTCGAAAGAGCCTAAAAACATTCATAATGTTGGTTCATGCATGGGGGTGGTTCCTATTGATGCAAAACTATAAAAATAAAATGAAAAGATGGATTTAGAGAGGGTTTTACCTATTGGGAGTTGTATTCCAATGATTCAACCAAAGGACACGGTTCCGACACGAGAACTCCTTGAAATTGGACTCCTCTCCTAGCTCCTTGATCCATACTCTAAGTAGGCACCTCCTCCTTGGTAGATTGAGAGGGGAATGACTTGATTTGTGAGATCAAATCAAGAGAGAAGCCATCAAGTTTGGGAAAGAACTCAAAATGGATGAAAGAGGCTATTAATGAAATGAAAGAGGGATTGAAACCTTCCTCATGTGGCCGGCCCTAGTAGGATCCCTAGATGGTCTTGGGAAATGTCCATGATGCCCTCGTCTAGTCTCTCTTTGGTTTATTTAAGTCATGCAAAGGTTTGGGGTCAAAAGGGTCAAGTTCTAATATCTAAATGAACCAATCTATTCATATAGGATTAGCCTAATTACACTAGCCTAATTAGTTGGGTTTGTGGGCCATGCCTAGTTAATTATTGGGTTTTGACTAGAGTCTAAGCTACCCGGACCACTAACACAAGTCAAAACTAGACGAAACTCAAATCCGACTAAACCAATCCCCAAAATACAATATTAATATATAAATATTCACAAAAAAATAAGAATATAGAAAATAGCTATTTTACCCTTAATTTTAAAAATTGGAAGTGACAAATCTACTCCCTTAAAATAATTTGTCCTCGAAATTAGAACAAACCAACACAAAAAAACACATCAGAAAATAAAAAGAACATATACCTCAAGGCTCGAAGAGATAAGGAAAACACTTTCGCATGTCATCCTCCCTCTCCCAGGTAGACTCACCTGGAGAGTGGTGTCTCCATACAATACGAACCAAGGGTATAACATGGTACCTGGTTCCGGAGCACCTTCTCCCTATGATCCAGAATCTCCAGAGGCTATTCTGGATAGTTGAGAGTAGGCCCCACCTCTATCGCAAGATGATCCAATACATGGCTAGAATCTGTCACGTACCGCCTCAACTACGACACATGGAACACGTTATGCACTCCCTCAAGCGTAGGCTGCAAGTCTAGTCGATAGGCTTCTGTATCGACCCTTTCAAGGATAGTAAAATGCCCGATGTAGCACGGACTAAGCTTCCCGCCCCTGCCAAAGCGAATCATGCCACGTGTCAGAGAAATCCTCAGGAACTATCACCAACCTAGACATAAAACCAAAACTCAGCACACAAAACCAAAATATAATAATCACAAGCAAGCACAACAGAAACTGAAACTAACATCGAACTGTAACGGTCTCAGGTGGCTATCGGCCCAATGCCGCTGTCTATCCTGAGCCACCCGAAGTCTATCCCTGATCAATCTAACCTTCTCCGCTGCATATACTACCATCTTTGGCCCAAGCAACATCCTCTCGCCGACGTTGTCCCATGACAAAGGAGTGCGACATCTCCGTCCGTATAGAGCCTCAAATGACGATATCTCTATATTGGCCTGATAGCTGTTGTTGTAAGCAAACACTACCAGGTGAAGATGATCCTCCCAAGAACCCTGGAGGTCTAAAACACACATACGAAGCATATCCTCGAGAGTCTGGATGGTCCTATCCGACTGTCCGTCTGTCTGAGGGTGATTAGTTGTACTGAACTTGAGCTGGGTGCTCAAGCTAGCCTGCAAACTACTCCAAAAGTGGGAATTGAAGCGACTATCTCGATCCGAGACTATGCTCATCAAAACTCTGTGCAATCTGACTATCTGTCACACATACATCTCTGCCAGCCTCTCCATAGACAATCCTACTTTGAAAGATAAGAAGTGGGCCGATTTGGTCAATCTATCAACGATGACCCATATCACATCTTTCCCTCCTGAAGATCGTGGAAGTCCGGACACAAAGTCCATGGTGATGTTCTTCCACTTCTACTCTGAAATGGGTAGTGGCTGTAGCAACCCATCTGGTTTCTGTTTCTCGGCTTTCACCTACTGACACACTAAATAGCGAGATACAAACTGAGCTACCTTGCGCTTCATGCTGTACCACCATACGTGCTCTTTCAGGTCTCTGTACATCTTGTTGGCTCCAGGATGCATAGAGTACTGAGATCGATGTGCTTCCTGAAGAACCTCCTCCCGAAGCTCTCCACTCGAAACGCATAGTCTAATACCGTGCCTCAGCGACCCATCTTCGGTTATAGAGAAATCATCTAGCAAACCTGCCCGTACCTGCTCCCTAATGCTCCTCAGGGCAATATTATCAAACTGTGTTGATCTGACTCTGTCCATCAACTCAGTCTGAATTTGTAAAACCCTATATCTGAATCTCTATGCCCAGAATAATCACATCGATACCCAAACTATCCAGATCGACCAAAAGATGACGATCTACCATCAAATACATAGCAACTGGATACCTGCTCAAGGCATCTGCAACTACGTTGGCCTTTCCTGGATGGTACTACAACGAGATATCAAAATCCTTTATCAGTTCAAGCCACCGTCTCTACCTCATGTTCAACTGGGTGAACACGTACTTCAAGCTCTTGTGATCCATGAAGATCTCAACTTACTCTATGTACAGGTAATGCTTCCACAACTTCAAAGCAAAGATAACTGTTGCCAACTCTAGATCATAGGTAGGGTAGTTCTTCTCATGAGGACATAACTGCCTAGATGCATAGGCAATCACCTTCCCGTGCTGCTGAAGAATGCAACCCAAGCCCTTGCCAGAAGCGTCACTGTAAATCATGAAACCACCAGTCCCAGATGGCACGTCAAGATAGGAGATGAGGTTAACCTCTTCTTCAGCTCATCAAAGAAAGACTGACACTCCTCAGTCCAGACGAACTCTACGTCTTACCTGGTGCGTCTAGTCATCATCTCTGCAATCCGAAAGAAGTCCTGGACGAACTTCCGATAATAGCCTGCTAGACCCAGAAAGCTTCGAATCTCGACGACTGAGCTCGGTGTGGACTAAGACTCCACTGCTGAAATCTTCTTCGGGTCCACTGAGATCCCATGCTCGGTCACAACATGACCCAAGAACTCTACCTGCCCAAGGAAGAACTCGTACTTCGACAGCTTCCTATAGAGTTGCTCAATTCTCAGATTCTCTAACACAATCCGCAGATGATCCTCGTTCTCCTCCGGTGTCTTCGAGTATACCAAGATGTTAGCTATGAATACCACCAAAAACTTGTCAAGGTACTGATGGAATACCTTGTTCATCATGTTCATGAACACTGCTGGGGCATTGGTCAATCCAAATGGCATAACAGTGATCCTCGTACTAGCCGTACCGAGTTCGAAAAGTCGTCTTCGGAATGTCTTCCCGCTTCACCTTCAGCTGATGATAACCGGACCTTAAGTCTATCTTCGAAAATACCTTTGCGCCACTCAACTGATTGAACAAGTCGTCAATCCTTGGCAACGGGTACTTATTCTTGATAGTGAGGTTGTTGAGCGCTCTGTAGTCGATACAAATACGTACCATACCATCATTTTTCGGTACAAACAGAATAGGTGCACCCCAAGGTGAAGAACTGGATCTGATGAAACCTTTGTCCTACAACTTGTTGACTTGCTTCTTCAGCTATGCCAACTCGCTGTTGTTGATCCTATAGACGTGCTATGAAATAGGCTCAACGCCCGGCACCAAGTATACAAAGAACTCAACATCTCTGTCTGGCGGCATCCCAGGCAACTCATCGGGGAAAACATCCAAGAACCCTGCTATCAATGGATGTGGCAATTCCTGCCTCGCCAACAAGGCTCCACAGAAACCATCTTCCGGCTCAGCTGCTCCCCTGACAAACTCAAACTCTGGTCCTTCCGACGGTCTAAACAAAACTCTGCCTCCTCTATAGTCAATACTAGCATGGTGCCTGCTCAACCAATCCATTTCGAGTACCACATTGTAGCTCAGAAGTAGCATTACGAGCAAACTCACACTCAAGTCCCGACCTTCCAGTGTAACTCTCCGTCCTTTATAAATATTATTGACCAGGATAATGCCTCCCCCGGTCATAATCTTGCAAGTTCTACCCAAAAATTCAGCAATAATATTGTATCTAAGAGCAAAAGAGACAGATACAAAGTTGTGTGTAGCACCAGAGTCAAACAAAGCTAATGCAGGAAAAGAATCGAGTAGAACAGAACCTGCCACTACATCTTCTACGGTCTTAGCCTCATCAACTGCCAGTATGAATGCTCTGCCCTGGGGTGCTTCCTTCTCGATGCTGGGCAAAATGCTGTTGCTATGTCGGAAGTGGCGAACCCCTCTGCTGAACTGTAGGTCCAGCCGGAGCTCTAGCAGGTGGTGCTCTGTCCTGACCTCTTCGGCCTGCACGAACAGGACAATCCTTCAGCTGATGGTCGGACGCTTCATAGTAGAGGAAAACACCCAACCTCTTCATACAGACCTCTCGACTGTGCCCCGGTTTCCCACAGAAGCCACACTGAGGGATCTATTTCTGCCCCTGATGATGTGTACGTGCTGGTGTCTGATGCTACTGATGCTGGAACGACCTCTGCTGAGTGTGAGGACGCTTGGCCAGTCCTGTACTAGAACCAGCACCCATAGCATCACCACTCCTCTTGGGCCTGAGAACCAAGTCCTCTTCCGTTATCTGCATGTCCATCAGTATCTCCTCAAAGGTCACCATGTGACGCCCAGATGTACGAGATCGGACAACGTGGTTCAAGCCCCTCCTGAACTTACGGGCCTTCTCCCCTTCATCCTGAACTATACCCTTGGCGAATCGGCTCAGGTGAAAGAACTCCGTCGCATACTCGTCCATCGACGAGTTCTCCTGTACCACTCCTACAAATTGGCCCTCCAACGCACTAAGAGCTAAATTAGGGGAAAACTTCTTCTTGAAGAGCCTTCGAAAGTTCTCCTAGGTCATCCCTCTCACTGATGCACGATGGTCTGTGCGGTACCAGGTCAGTGCGATATCGAAGAACTGACTCGCTGTTGCTGCTACCCGCAGCCTCTCCGAGATCTATGCCAACTCCAAGCTCTGATCCACATTCTCTAGCCAATCATCGGCATAAAGGATGCCCTCGGTTCCCTTGAACTCTCGAGGGTACATCTTCTTAAAGTCCAGCACTGAACCAGGCCTCGCCTGCTGCGGATGCGGCTCCTGGGTGAGAGCACCCTGAACCGGAGCTGCAACCACCTTATCTATTGCTGCCAGTGCCAACCGATGTGCATTCTCCATGCTCTGTCTCAAAACCTCTGCCTGATGCTGCGATGCCTCTGCCTGTGCTCGATGTACCTCCATCATTTGCTGGAGAAGTGCGAATATCTGAATAGAGTCAGTCGACAGTACAAGTGGAGGTAGAAGAGTCTCTGGCACAACGATACTAGGCCTCTGAACCGACGGAGGAAGACCTCCAGGTGCTGCTATCTCTGTTAGGGTTATATACTAAAAGCATCACTTTTGTAGTAACCTTATTTCCTTAAATTTTGAATGAGAATCATATGGACAAATGTTTACATATTGTATTTGTTTCAAGTGTTAATGCAAATGTCTGATATTCTATATTGTAGATAGTATGGTATGTGGTGTCACACAGAAGATCATATTATCAGTTCCCTATGGAGTATATAAATAGTTCACAACCTAGATGGACTTGGACAATCTATTAGAAAGGTTGTAGTGTAATCTGGTATTAGTCTATCTTGACTATAGGTTTACACTAGTACACTTTGTATGTATTGAACATGACCACTTGAGGTTGTTCTCTTTGTACTGACTACATAAATGAACAAACACCTCTGTTATTATGGATGCTTGTGCTCTTAATCTGGATATAATAACAGACATGTATATGCATGTGTATTACTTTGACTCATGAAAGAGTGAGATTCATTATAGATCAACAACCTTTATGAATTGGGTAATAACATTGTATGTATGATGGGCTGTTGATTATAAATGGAATCCATGTCCTAATACATCAGGTTGATGATGTCCCCTTAAGGAGCTCATAAGGATTGTCATGTAAACCCTGCAGGTGGATTATATTCGACATGATAAATAAAGTTGAGTGATACTACTTAAGAATGAAAGATGTTGAATCAATATAGTTGTCAGTAACTTAATTCGATCGACGAACATTCGATATCTTAACATGGGAAGCCAAACAAGCATATAATAAAAAAGCCCACAAACATAATTTGGGATTAGGAAGGTAGTGCAACAATAGCTCATTAGTGGACCGAGCTATTATTAATGGGCCTGGATTGTGTGTTCGGGCTGAACACGGGATATCCAGATCCGTTAGGAGGCCTAACCCTAATTTCTCCTTATGGTTCCTGCCGTAGCCTATATATATCATCTATTCTCTGGCCGCCATATTATTAATCAGAAATATGAAGCTTTTTCTAAATTCGTGATTCACGTAAGGAAAGAAAGAGAGGTCTGCAAAGGAAAAGAAAAGGTTGGGAGATCGTCGCCCACACGACGTCTAACTCGAGGAAGGAATACATGCAGAAGATCTTGGGGTCGTCCGCTCGAGATTGCCAGGAATTACTTGTCTTCTTTCCGCCGCAGGTATAATTCGTGAACCCTAGTTTTCGCCTATGAAGGGTTAGAACACGTATTAAATCTGTTTAACTTTCTATCGATCAATACGCATACCAAATTAAGGGTCCTGGCAATCCTCAGTTCTATCAGCCTCTCCCTCCTGGATGGTATGGATAATAAGGGCAGCAGGGACAGCCTCCTAAACGGCAGGTCCCTCAATCGGAGGAACAAGTCATGAAGTATCGGACCGCTCCGATGCTGCACTGGGTCCAGTGGTCTGAGCTCGAGTCTTTGTCATCCTAAAGACAAATTCGAGCAAAGAGATCAATATGGCACAAGATAAAATTTATTAAAGAAGGACAATTAAATTCGAAATACAAGAAGAGTTGTCATGATAATCAAAAGATCGAAATTTTTTCTAATATGTGATTGAGTAACTCCTATCATAACCTAGAATCTATATCCTAACTGCAGGCTCGTAATTAGTACTCTAAGTCGAGTACCATTACAAAATTATACTAGTTGCGACGTGACCTGCCTGAGCCACCACAAAAACGTGTCACGACCCGCTCCCTGATTTGGGGCTCGAGCACGTGGGTACGTCCAGCCTACGCCGCAGAGTCGACGGTAGAACGCTGTATAGGTCAACTAGAAATATAGCATCTAGAAACAATATATATAAACCTGTCATCTCCGCACGAAGGTATATAATTACAACTCAATCATAAGACATCTAAGGAAATAAGCACGTTATGATAAGATATGATAAAAAATATATAAGCTGGAAATAGATGAAAAGTCACAACACAAGTTCAGAGTTTAAGACATAACAAAAATCCAGAATATAGTATACTATAAGTCTCAAAGATAACTAGCTGGAACGCAGTCTATAACGCCCCAGTCCCAAAATACTTGGGACTAACTACGTGGACATGCCAGCTGCATACATCGAAGAATAATCCAATATACGAAAACCTCGTATGTATCCATAAGCTGTAAAATATAGTAAACCAATATAACTAAATCTCATCCACCAAATAAAAGAATAATAATATACATCAACTATGAAATTTATCATTTATATATAGTTGGGCCGAAACAAATCCACTACCAACCATTTCAAATGAGAAGAAAAAGTACAAGGAAATAATCAATAAAGATGGCAAGACGAATCAAGAGCAATCATCTTCGAAGGAATGGAAAAGATTACGACCTTAGCTAGGACACCTGCGAAAAGACAGAAAGCACACACCTGGAGCGATAACCAGGTCCTCAGAGGGACGTAACAAGATACATAAAGAACATGCCACATAACTGAATATATATAATATGTCATAAATCACAAGTAAAGTAAAATAGTCCCAATCATAACTAGATCCAATATCAAATCATCGAAACTGTGGACTACCCCTACAACCAAACAAGGACAAGGGCTAGCACACTATTCTGCGATGCGATATTGTCCCAAGCTACTAGTAGAATGGGATGACATGACATTGACTAGGGTTTATTCTAATGTGTTTATGTAGTTGAGAACAAATCTTTCGTCGCATGAGCCCTGGCTGTAATAGGATCTGGTATAGTCCCCACTTGGGCACCATTGACCTAGGCGCTGACGTTTAAAAATGACACTGGCCAACTAAGGGGTTATCATACCCGTATCTCCAGCGGAGCTTCCGGGTTACAAGGAAATGTGTAATAGAAGCCCATACGACAAGAAAATATTCTTTCCACCCGATGTACCTATCTAGGTCGCATCCATGATCAGGTACCTCTACTAACTGCTAAGTCTCCTAACATGTCTCTATTAGCAGTAGACCTAACGCATGCGCACGGGTGATCAGCCATCACGCAAGTACCTCTACATGATACATCTCACCACAAATCTCATGGTAAACTGTGTCAAGATTTTGCAATACACTATAGTTGGTAGTCCCTTAACTCTAAGTCCATATGCAATCAAAGGATAATAAGTAAAGCTAATATCACTGAGCATGTAATAAATCAGGAAGTAATAATGGTACAACTATAAGAACTGGAAATAAATAAATAGTGATATACAATAACAAAAAAATGCAGACTAAATATAAGCAGTAAATATGGCAAGGTATCTTGCCTGAGGTTGTGTGCAAAAGAGCGACATCCAATAGCTCGAACCGTCAGAATATTGAAGAGATTAAGCCAAATCTCGTATACGTCCTCGGATGCTGAAATAAACACCACGAACATATTTGAAATAAAAATATATGTCTAGGAAACGCCTATCCAAAGTCCAATTCTGGAACAGGGGCAAAATCGTAAATTTTGGGTCAAAACGTATCCGTCTTGGACCGTTTTGCACCAAAAGTGGCCAATATCGATAGTCTCTAAAGTCGTCAAACTATATATGTACGTGTCCGATTTGAGGAGACGCCCCAACGGTATGTCTAATTTTGGATTTGGTGAGCCGTGCACAAATTTGCCCATTGGAGCGGGCCGTGGGACCGCCAATTAGGCATTCCAGTTGACCTTCTTAGAATCGGACCAAACTTGGCCACAGGACCAGAAAAATGATACGGTTATTTTGGCATAAGTTTGTTTCGATTTGGATGAACATATACAAAGTAATTAGGGAATTTGCAAAGAGGCTGCTACGGTGCATTTTGACGGATATGCATCAAATTCGTTGCGCACATGCGACCAATTTGAATTCCATCAAGCCCACACGTCCAAGAAGTCGATATCCACCTTTAGTGCTTTCGGTTTGCGACCACGTCGTCCAGTTTGTCGTGGTGTACGTCGTATCGGAAAAGTTTTTTTAATTTTCAGTTTTTGAAAGCTAGGTTTTTCTTGATTTTCAACAAAAACTTTTTGAATAATTGATGAAAACTAATTATACAAGAAGGGTATTACTCCCCTATATTTGTCTCTGACTGTATAATTTAGTTTTGGAAAACCCTTATTAACTCGATCAAAATCGGGTCCAAATCAGGGGTTCTAGTGCTGAACCTGTTCAGTTTGAACCCAATTTTTTCGTAGAATTTGGTTCGAATTTCAGAACATAGGCTGCTATCGAT
>JANAVB010025600.1:1620653-1936632 GCA_029216955.1 Iris pallida
CATCCTCTGAGCGTAAAACAGTGAGATGAGCGTAAAATAGCTCTGTCATAGGTTCCCTGCGTAAAGTGGTTATTGAATAACCTTGAGCGTAAAATGGCTCAAATAGACTTTACGCACACATGTTTTATGAGCGTAAGAACTCATGTAAAACTCCGTGTAAAAGAAACCATTCAATGAGCGTAAAGTAGCTCGATCTCCATAAACGACAACATGGTCTTTGTATAAGACAAATCCATTGAATTCTGTGGTAAATGCCATCATTAATATCTTCATGTCAGAGTTTGCATTAAATGTGAGATTTGACAGTTTTGTCCAGCGTAAAAGAGGCTGCTCTGTCCTTGGCGTAAAAATACAGGTGTAGACCCAAGCGTAAAACGATCAGGCAGCTTAGGCGTAAATTGATTAGCCTGGTCTTGGGCGTAAAAGAGATTACCCGCTCTGCTTGGTGTAAAAACCGATCACTTATGAATGGGATGACTCTTCTTTGAAACACTTTTTACGCTCCTACAAGACCCCCTTCAAAGTTTTCAAATATCTCCAACATTTGAAACACTTTGAACAGAAGCGTAAAAGTTGAGATTTGACTGCCAGGGTAAAATTTGGGATACGCAACAGCCATCCGCGTAAAAGCGGGGATGTCCAACAGTCGGCGTAATTTCAACAGTGTCGGTCAACACTTAATTGTCACAATGAATTTCTTTTTTCGAAACTTTCGAATGCCTTTTCGCTTCCCCGAGTTTTGCATTTATAATGAGCAGTTTCCAAAGAGGAATATGGAGAGTTGATTTAACCATATAAATGAGGAGAAATTCTTCACTTTGTTCATCTCATAGTAACATGGCGCCCAAGAAGGAGACTAACAATGAAGAGGCTTCGGGCTCAAGGATTGACTTTGAGCGAGCACGCAATTTTGTAGCGTGCTTCGGATTAACACCAGCAGTCTTCAGCCGCATTGATGGTGGTCCGACTGCATATGAGGGCTCAGGAGATGCAGAAGCATTTTTGAATCTGATGCGTCGCTCCGGGATTCACAACATGCGTGAGTTAGGTGCCTCTCTTCGTCAGTCTAATGAGGGAGAGGGAAAATGAAATTCCATGTATTGCGACTCTATCTATATATGTAGGAGTGGACCCCTTTATAAATAAAATCTTGATGTTAATCTCATCTGTTAGTAGATAGAACTGCAACACTTTATTTTGGTTGTCATTCCCAGAAACAAACCAACACGTGGCGTCTAATCTTGTGGTTACGAGAGCCTTTAAATAGGATCTTCCCCCGAAATAGACTCATCCCAACAGTTCTTCAGTCTTTATAAATAGCCGAGAATGTTTCATATCTCGTACTCATTCCTCTGAAGATAATTTTCTGTGATGTTGTTCTCCAACAAATGACAATGGCGGAGCTTTCCCACGGTGTTTTTTGTACGTCCAGTCTTCAAATGTGGATTAACCACTATTATAGCCAAACTATTCAACTTAAATGGTAAGTCTGATTGTAAGCAAATATCTGTCTTCGAGTTTTTTTTTGTTGAAAACATCTATTCATGAGCGTAAAAACTTGCTGAAGCATTGGCGTAAAATCCTTGCCGAAGTATTGGCGTAAAAGCCTAGCTGAATCACTGGCGTAAAAACCTTTTTTAATCACTGGCGCAAAAGCCTTGCTGAATCACCGGCGTAAAAGCCTTGCTGAAGCACTGGCATAAAAGCCTTGCTGAAGCACTGGCATAAAAGCCTTGCTGAAGCAATGGCGTAAAAGCCTTGTCATATCACTGGCGTAAAAGCCTTTGTGAAGCGCCGGCGTAAAAGCCTTGTCATCTGTTTTTAGTCAACGTTCAATACGCATCTGATGATACTTCTGTTTAAAATACTTTTTCTTCGTTGTTTTCTGCAGAAGCTTGGCTGAGCAGCTTTTCCAGAACCGGCATTGGTGACTTTGACGTTGTGAAGCATGTTCTTCTGACATCAACATCAGGGAGCTCATGCGCTTTTGACGCGCAAATCAGACAACTCAGAACTCTTCGTGGGATAGAAGGGTCTTCCTCTGTTGGTAGGAAGAGCCTTTATACACGGAGAGTTGGATGGTGGAGTCAACTCTACCCCGAGAAATCGGGTAGTAGAGTTCCTTTCACGGCAGAACTAGGAATCGTATCCAATGCTGGATACATTCCTATCTCCTTTGAGGTGCCGCCACTAATCCACCAATTGTATTGGCAGCAACGCGCCTTCGGCTGCCATACTCTGGGGTTCTCCTCTCGTCTGAGAGATAAGACCAGAGTTTGATTCTGCTGTTCCGGTTGCCACTGGGGCTTAGACAGTCAGGAACTGCCACCAACAACGAACCCGTCAAAGAAGATCAAAGAAGGAATAGATCTCTATTAGGTTATTGTTGGTGTATAGAATGAAAATCCAAGAATGTAAAAGATTTCCATTGTAACTTGTAAGAAAGTCTAAGAAATGTAATAGACTTTTTGATGATATGGGAATGAAAATGATGATTCTTCTATGATCAATGATTTGTATCTATCTGGATGTAATAAGGACATGATAGATAAATAAAATCCTATTTTCTGTTTTAGAGTTATGATACTATCAGAGGTAATATGGACATAATAGCATATATGAACTCAAAAGAAAATTAGACTAATATCTATGCAGAGGTCAAAAATAGAAATGATAGATAGGAAAAGAAAGTAGATTTAATATTTATTCAGAGGTCATGGAAACATGAGAAATAGTGAATCCCACTTTCTAATCAATTGATAAAAATAGAAGATATAAAACCCCTTTCCCTGGAAATAAGAAGTCAGCTTAACCAAACCTTGGTAGCTGGGGATTAGAAGACGGATGTTGTGAGCGTAAATGTCAAGGCGGTGGATGAATCAGCGTGTTTCTTGGGAACAGAAAGGACGATTCAAATTCCATAATTAAATGGATGAACCTGGTAACATGAATGGACGAGCCTTTTCAGAAAAAGTCGTTAGTAATCATCCTCCATAAATAGGTGAGAATTGCTTGTAACCCTTCATTCTTATTTTCTCCTCTGTTGGAAATGTCTTCCGAGAATGCCCAACGAAAGAATGAAGTCCCCCAGAAAGTCGAGGGCATCATTGAGACGTTCCCTGTCACGTCTCCTGCATCAGGCTCATCAGACTCGATCGAAATATGGAAGTTCTTCTGCGCCCAAGCTGCCCGAAGACATTCTTACTTTTTTAGTAGAGCCAGGGAAAACTCCTGAAGAAGAAGCGTCGAGGATGGCTGCCTGCAAATTTTTCATGTGTTCAGGAAACGACGCCTTCTATGCCTTGGCCGACTATGTATTCAATAAGGAAGAGAGTGGCCCTCGTCCTTAGTCTTTTATTTTGAACAAAAATAATAATAAAAGAAGTTTTATTTTTGTTCTGTCTTCTCTTTTTATACATAGTATTTTTTAAGAAATTTGCCATTGATCGGTAGCATGAGTAGATCTCCATTGGGTTTCGACAACGATAGGCGCCATTGGAAAACACGGACTCAATTACATAAGGGCCTTCCCATTTTGCTTGGAATTTCCCTTTACTTTTATGAGTCATTACCATCGGTCTCCGAACAGCTAATACGAGCTCGCCCACTTTGAATACTCTCTCCTTAACTTTACGATTAAAAGTTCGAGATATGCGGGCTTGGTACAGTTCAATGTGTTGTTGTGCTTGAAGACGTTCTCATCCAATCCTTCAAGCTCTTGGAGTCGTAAGCGATCATTATTCTCTGTAGTTAGCTCATTAGCAATGGCTATTCGTAGAGAAGGGATCTGGATTTCCAATGGGAGAACAGCTTCGCATCCGTAAACTAATGAGAATGGTGTAAAACCAGTAGGAGTCCGGACTGTTGTTCGATAAGCCCATAAACATTCTCCAAGTTTCTCATTCCAATCACGTTTATTAGAAGAGACAAACTTTTTGAGAAGTTTGATGATCGTCTTATTGAAAGCTTCAGCTAAACCATTAGCAGCTGGATTATAAGCCGTAGAAGCCAAATTCTGAATTCGATTCTTGTCACAGAATCGATAAAATGCTTGACTGGCAAATTGTGGACCATTGTCATGAATTATCCGTCGAGGAATCCCGAAACGATAAATGACATGGTGCTTGATGAAACTGATCACATTAGATTTTTACTTCCGCAAGGGGGACTGCTTCTGCCCACTTCGAAAAGTAATCGGTTATAGCTAGTATAAACCGATGTCCTTTGACAGAAGGAGGGTTAATAGGGCCAATAACATCCATACCCCAAGCTTCGAAGGGCCAAGAGGCTGCTGTAGGATGTAGAAATTCAGACGGTTGATGAATAAAATCAGCATGAATCTGACATGCTTTACATCTCCTGGCATAGTCTACAGCATCTGCTATCATAGAAGGCCAATAATACCCCATTCTCCGAATGCGGTCTTGCAACTTTGGACCCGGTTGATGAGCACCACAGACACCATCATGAGCCTCACGCAGTGTTTGTTTGGCTTCACTTTCTGAGAGACAGCGCAGCAAGAGTCCGTCATATGAACGACGATATAACATATGTAAAGACGAATCATAATAGAATCGAAATGATCGTCTCTTAATTGATGCAGCTTCTTTAGGATCTTCAGGCAAAATTCCATGAACTGCATAATCAATGAATGGAGTTCTCCAATCTTTCTGCTGGGAACTTGACTCTGTAGTATAACTTTGTTCAATATGTAGATTACTTTTCACACAGAACAAGTCTCGGTCCAACAAAGTAATTGTATTTTGCCTTCTGATTGGGACAGCCAAGTCTGCAGCTAAGCTGGCAAGAGCATCAGCCTCCACATTCTGAGAACGTGGTACAAATTTGAATGATAGGACCAACTCAACTACCACTTGATGATAGGGGATGAGATCAGGATTTCTGACTTCGTAAGTCCCTCTAACTTGATTAATGATCAATTGAGAATCTCCATAAGCCTCTAAGAATTCAATATCCAATTGCTTTGCTACTTGGAGACCAATCAATAGAGCATTATATTCTGCTACATTGTTAGAGCATGGCTCATTAAGAGAATAGGCACGGTATATGACCATTTTGTCAGGAGAAACCAAGACAATTCCTACCCCAGAGACAATATTGCCTTTAGGTCCTACTCGTGATGCTCCATCAAAATATAATTGCCATATATCATTCTTCAAAGTCATGTTACAATCCACTACTTCGTCTGGAATGTCTTCATATAACTTCGAAGTTTCAGGTATAGGATGAGCAGCTAAGAAATCAGCTAACGCTTGGCCCTTCACTGATTTTTGAGGCACATAAATCATATCATAAGGAGTGAGCAACATCGCCCAGGTAGCTAACCTGGAATTAAGAATGCTCGGTTTCCTCATCAATACCCGAATGGGATTTATTCTGGAGATGACATGAATAGTCTGTCCGGTGACATAATGTCTTGTCTTTTGGACGGCAAAAACCAAAGCTAGACATTCCTTTTCTACAGGAGTATATCTGTGTTCAGCTCCGACCATCATTCTGCTCAGATAATATATTGCTTGTTCATGACCATATCACTTTTTTGTGCCAGAAGAGCGCCAAGTGAATGATCTAAAGCTCGAACATATAGCAAAAATGGTCTTCCTACCACCGGAGGTACCAGAACAGGTGGGTTTGTAAGATATTGCTTAATGTCATTGAAGGCTTTTTGACACGCTTCATCCCAGATGAAAGATACTCCTTTCTTTAATAGACGGGAGAAAGGTTGACATCTCCAGAAAGATTAGATATAAATCTTCTGATATAAGCAATACGGCCCTGAAAGCCACGGAGTTCTTTCAGATTACGAGGAGGACGCATTTCAAGAATTGCTTTAACCTTGTCAGGATCAACATGGATACCTTGAGAGGTAATGACAAATCCTAGAAACTTGCCACTGGAAACCCCTAAGAAAGACTTAGTAGGGTTCATTTTCAATTGATGCTGACGCATCAATTCAAATACTGTTCTCAAGTCCTGAATGTGATCATCCTTTGATCGACTTTTAACAGCGATGTCATCTACATAGCATTCAACTATCTTCCGTAGATGTTCTTGAAAGATATTGCTCATAGCCCGTTGATATGTGGCACCAGCATTTTTAAGACCAAACGGCATAACTGTATAGCAGTAGACCCCAAGAGGTGTACGAAAAGCGGTGTGCTTCTCATCTTCTGGATGCATCTTGATTTGATTGTATCCTGAGAATCCGTCCATGAAAGACATGCGTTCAAAACCACATGTATTGTCTATCATGATATCAGTAATTGGAAGTGGAAATTCATCTTTTGGACAAGCCGTATTAAGATCTCGGTAATCTATACAAACTCGGACTTTTCCGTTCTTCTTCATAACAGGAACAATATTGGCCACCCAATCTGGGTGTTGTTCTTCACGAACAAAGCCACACGTAATCAGCTTTTTGACTTCTGCCTCAATTGCATCCATCATATCTGGTCTAAAGCGTCGTTGCTGTTGTTTTACAGGCTTGACATTAGGCAAAATGAGTTTATGGGTAGCAACTGTAGGATCTAGCCCTGGCATATCTTCATAACTCCATGCAAAGATGTCAATATAATCTTTTATAAGTTTTATTAGCTCTTCCTTTTCATCTTCAGAAAGATTCTTACTGATGAATATTGGTTTGGACGTAACTCCATCTCCAACATCAATCTGGATAACCTCATCTTCTGTAGGTGGTTGTCGTTGTTCAAAACGAAGTTCCCACTGAGTATCCATCTGTTGAGCCCAAGGATCATTTTCAAATGGCTCTGATTCATCAACGGCTTGAACCATATTGACTGAGAGTACTTGTCCAGATTCACAATATGAGGAATGAGAAATATCGGATTCGATGAATAGAATTTCTTCTGGTTCTATGTTGTCTTTATATCGATGACTTTGATTATCAGAAGATAAAGTCATTCTTTCAATAAACTTGACAGCCATATACTCGAACAGAAATCTTCATTGATATCAAAAAGTACAGAATGATCAATATTTACATCATTTACAGTCTGATTGCTACGCTTCGGATTAATCAACAGTGGACCATCATCCGTCTTCTGCGTAGACTTGCCAAGATTGACAATCAATGGTAGTTTTGGATCATTCGTGCAAGAAGTACGTCCTTTGACCTTAATCATAAAAGGTTGAACTTGGCTCTTAGCAGGAATATTTATTGATTCCTCAGATGAAGTTTGAGTTCTTCCTTTAACCTTGATCATCAAAGGTTGATCATTGACAGGTTGGGATTGGATTCGTCCCCTGACTACGATCTTCAAAGGTTGCTCCTCTGGCGGATCTTCATTAATAGAGTGATCCTCAGAGGGTGATTGATCTTCAGCCATGTCTGATATATCTTTCACATGCTCTTGTTTATAAAGCCTTGAATCAGAGAAGTAGGCTTCAACACCTTTGAATGGATTAATATCAGCAAACTCAGTTTTCACAACTCCTTGGGAGTCCACATATTTGAAACATTGGTGAAGAGTTGAAGGCACAATATTGTGCTCATGAATCCACGGTCTTCCAAGAAGAATATTGTAGGATACGTCCGAATTGATAACATAGAAAGTTACCATAGTTCGAAGATCACCAATCTGGATCTGCAGACGAATCTTCCCCAGTGGTTTGCTCTTACCAGAGTTAAAACCGACTATCGTAGTACTAGTGTAAGTCAGCTCACTAGTAGGAATCCTCAGGGGTCTTAGCATACTCTGAAGAATTATACTAATTGAAGACCCAGGATCGATGTAAATCCTGTCGATTTCAGTGGATCCGATATATCCAGTGTAACACAGAGGCCTATCATGCTTGTTGTGTTTCAATAGCATATCCTCTTGTGTAAAGGTGATGTTGGGAATTGCTTCCATCACACTATGGCATTGCGGACATGACACTGGTATATTATCAGGAGTCTTGAGTTGTGCCAAGCATGAATCTGCTTGAAGTAAAGCCTCGCTCAAAGTCTCTCTGCTTTCTCTGGAAAGGCGAAGCAGTTCAAATATAGAAAGTCTAGCCGGAGTATTGGCTAATTGAGCTAGAATGTCAAATTTGTAAGGCTTCATCACCACCCCCTGATTGGAAGCAGGCTTCAATGGGATATCAAAGCGTACTGCCTTCTGTTTCCCCTTTTCAACCACAGAAGGTTTAGCAGGAACAGGAGAAGGTTGAACTGGTAGAGTCTCCACTATCTTCTGCTTCTTTGGAGGATCCCTCATAGTCTTTATGGTACTCTTTCCAGATCTTGTACCAGCAAAATTTTTTTCAGACTCAGGAGAAGAGAGTACCATATTACAGGATTTAGTCTTTCTTCCCTAGTCTTTTTCTTGTGGGGTTGTTATGAGGCATTTCAGAACCCAATCCAGCAGTGGAATTCTGATTTTGAATTTGTAAAGGAAGACGTATTCCTTTATCATAATTCAAACCTTCTGCCTTTTGAAAGTCGTAACCCATCTTCTTCATGAGATGAACAGATTGCTGACTATACAAGTGAGTGGGCAGCGGACTTTTGACAGGTGTTTCAAGAGGAAGAGGAAGAAGCAGGACCTTCTGTAACCTCAGAGAGAATGAAGAATAAATGTCTCTGTAGTTACGGAAGGAGGAGGATTCGGGATATGAGGAAAAATCCCTGTCGGAGCTTTTTTATAAGCAGCGAAGACTTGTTGTGCCCGATATAAAGGAACACTATTCATGGCTAGCCACTGCTGATGGTAAGCTTGAGCTTGGTAGGAGGAGCTAGACTTGGGGGACAGATGTTTAGTCCTTTCAGTCTATCTTCTAGAGGAAGGCCACCATAGATGATCCAAGTCATCAGGATCTGGAATAACATGGGAAATCATGTTACAGGTTCTGACTTTCTTACCCTTCTTTTTTGAAGTTTTATCTTCACTTTCCAACTCAGGCACTAAATCAGGATGTACCCACATGATTTCACCATTCTTCAATGTGAGCGGCAACAATCCTATATTTTCTCCCCTGGCGAGCGGGATATTTACGATCTTCATCGTCGCCTTCGAATTGGGATAATTCCATCTGGGACTTGCTGTGGAGGAAAATCTCCAAACTGAAGAGAGACCATGTTGGTTGTTACCGTATGGTCATCATTGGTTAAAGCGATAGCGCCACCATTTATCAGGTCTTGGATCTTCTTTTTCAAGACGTAGCAAGCACTGGTAGGATGATTAATGTATCTATGATAGATACAATATTTGGGATTGTCAGTCAGATTCACCTCATTAGGCCTTTTTGGCTCTGGAATCTGAAGTTTGCCATTTTCACCAGACACTGAAATATCCCTGGGATATCACTTTCGTCAAAAGAGTATTCTTCCTTTGACCTGGAGGATTCCTGATTACTTGTCGTTTTGTTCTTGGAAAGATTGACCATAAGAGTATCTTTTCCTTTCACATTACGATTGCCAGGATTATTACCAGGATTACTTTTCTTTCCTTTATCTTCTGAAGCAAAATCATCCCGTGTTCCCGAGCCAACCTACCATTGGTCTCGGCAGAAACTGCTGCTATGATAAATGAAGCCCAATCTGAGAATTGGGAACCTGTGAAGACAGCAATAGATGGTCGCAGATTCATCTTGCATGTATCAATCAACGCTGAATCTGGCATACCAGGAGGCATCTTGAGAGTAGCCTGTCTGAAACGTTCAATGAACGTTCGAGTATCTTCTTTCTCTTTTGTTTTATTTCTATTAAGGAGGACATGTTCATGTCCATACCTCCTTCATAGAAGCGGGAAAGAAACATTGCCTTGAATTCGTCAAAAGACGAAATAGAGTTATCGGGTAAGCTACGATACCAGTCATAAGCTGAACCCGTCAAGCACCCAATGAACACTCGAGTGAGGAGAGCATCATTTTTCTGCAAGTGTACAGTCATAATATCAAAGTAATTGATATTGACTGGGAGATGCTTTTCCATCGAATAAAACCATGGATTGTGGCTTGAACTTCGGAGGGAAGGGTACATCATTCCAATGAGGAGGATAAGGTTGCTTAATCCCTAATCTCTGGAGCTGATCTTTGTGCCTCAACACCTCAAACTGTGCTTTGAGTTCACGCACTGCTTGAATGGCTTCACTGGTTTGAGGAAGCACATTTGATTGAATAGTCGTTGGATGTACCGTAACCCCCACTGGAGGTGGTACATCTTCTGGAATGATGGGATCTGGAGATGCAGAATTTTGATTAACAGCAGGTTCTTGAATATTCGAAGGTATATCAGCCCCTTGACTATCTTGAGTTTGTGCCGCTGCTGGTGCCGGAGTTATTACTGTGGGTTGAGCAGTTTGCTGATTCAAAATTATCTGATGCATGCTTTGCACCATGTTGAGCATGTCTTTCAATGATTGCTCAACGGCAGTGAGACGCTGTTCCGTATTAGCAGATGACGTCTCTGGTTCATCTCCAACAGCGTAGGATTCAACCTCTCTTGAAGATATAGAGGGATTAGTATAGAAGTATGAATCCACACTATCGGTATCAGACTCAAAAGATTGAGTACCCCCAGCTTCTGAATCAGAAATCTGCAATTGTCTTTGTCTTCTTGATCGAGTATTCTGATATACTCCTTCAAAGGAATCAAGAAGTCTGTTGAACTGTTGTTGACCTGGAGTTTGGGACATGTTCCGTCTCGGTCGTCCTCTGTTAGTATGAGATGCCATGTTGACTGATGCATATGACAACTCATCTTCTTGGTCTTCAGCTTGATGTTGAAGTAAAAAACTCAGTCGATCAAAAACTGACTGTTTTGAAGCTGAACAACAACAATTGATCACAACCTGATGATATCCACAATGATTTTTTCTTGGGGGAGCATCACCGGAGACTGTGAATTCTTACGCTTTTGCATTAGCAATTCACGTAAGTCAGAAGGAACAGATGGAGTATTCTTCTTTATCACATTTGGGGTAGAAAAACGTTTAATCCCCTGTGTATAAAGAAGATTACTGGCTTCATTCGCAGAACCAAACTGTACATTTTTACGCGTTTGGAGTTGTGTGCGTAAACCTTGAGATTTAGCACGAAGGACCCCATTTTCATGGCGTTGATTTGCAAGTTTGGTACTTTGCGTAAAGCAGTATAAGAAGGTTGTTGGTGTAGGACAGAAGTTTTACCAACATCACTTTTACGCTGTATGCGTTTAGGTATATTCACATTAGATGTGTAAACATCGTTGTGAATTTTATCTACACTGTCACAGACAGGAGACTTACCTTTACGTAAAACGTAAAAATTGATTATCTACCACATCACAGACGGGAGATTTTTTTTACGCGAGGAGCGTAATTTGTGTGAGTCTACCACGTCACCGACGGGAGATGGGTTCTTACACTCAGAAACATTAGAATCTGCCACATTACAAATGGGAGACTCATTCTTATGCTTTGAGCGTAAAATTTGGTTCTTACCCACTGAGCGTAAAACTTGATTCTTACGCAGTGGGCTGAAACCAGATTATCTTCTCCGTTACAAACGGAGATAAATCATCACACTTTGAGTGCAACTCTGAAGTAAGGACTGCCTCGTTACGAACGGGAGCCCCTACGACAGGAGTGGGAAATTCCCTTTTCACCAGAAGTCACAGAGAGATCAGAAACCACTTTGGATTTGGGAATCCAAACTTTTCGTGCTTTGCGAGACTTTTGAACATTGGAGTGGCGAGAACCACCCCCAGTTCGGAGCATTTCTTCATAGGCAGTCTGGTCGAAGTGTACAACCAGAGTCTTCTTAGTCGAACCGACCGAAACATCATCATATTGAGCAATCACCTCCTCGTCAGAGGAGAAGGTAGTCCCCAGCAGAGTCGCCATTTTGTTTCACTTAACAAAATTGCCAAACAAAAGGGTTGGATTTTGAAAATAAAACGAGAAAAAGTACAAGAAGTACAAATTTGATTCTGGGAAAAATATTGCTATGGAAGTCTGATTCGTAAATGATCACTTTGTTCCTTGGACCATATGATGATGATGAAGATCACTGCTTGAAGTAGAACAACTTGGAAGAACTAAGTCACCAGAAAGGTATCGACGCACTTGGGCACTGATGGCGAGGCCGAATGCTTTCCTGCTTTGCTTCACTCTGTTCTGGAAGAAAAGTTGAAGAAGAATGCTCTGGAGAATCAAAATCTCGAAGTCCTGATCTCTGTATTCTCTATGTTCTCTCTGTCCCTGTGTTTGAGAAAAATGAGTCTATTTATAGACTGGGGCTTCTGTGCGTAAAAGAGCATCAAAGTCTGTCTTTACGCTAACAACTGCCACCCATGATCAGAGTCATCCTTTGCATATGTTGACACGCGTCCCATTTTCAGTAAGAATAGGATACATGTACACACGTTCTTCGAAATATGTGGCATGAAGGCCATGTAGGCAAACCACGTTCCAAACTGGCCAGAAAGAATAGGGCGTAAAAACAGCTCCAACATCCTCTGAGCGTAAAACAGTGAGATGAGCGTAAAATAGCTCTGTCATAGGTTCCCTGCGTAAAGTGGTTATTGAATAACCTTGAGCGTAAAATGGCTCAAATAGACTTTACGCACACATTGTTTTATGAGCGTAAGAACTCATGTAAAACTCCGTGCGTAAAAGAAACCATTCAATGAGCGTAAAGTAGCTCGATCTCCATAAACGACAACAATGGTCTTTGTATAAGACAAATCCATTGAATTCTGGGTAAATGCCATCATTAATATCTTCATGTCAGAGTTTGCATTAAATGTGAGATTTGACAGTTTTGTCCAGCGTAAAAGAGGCTGCTCTGTCCTTGGCGTAAAAACACAGGTGTAGACCCAAGCGTAAAACGATCAGGCTGCTTAGGCGTAAATTGATTAGCCTGGTCTTGGGCGTAAAAGAGATTACCCGCTCTGCTTGGTGTAAAAAACCGATCACTTATGAATGGGATGACTCTTTCTTTGAAACACTTTTTACGCTCCTACAATAGCATATCTACAGGGGGTCATATTGTCATATCAAGAGTAATAGTGTTTCTATAGAGATCGGGCAAGTTATCTGAATTCACAAATTCCTAAATAGCATGGCCTATATAACATCTTAACTACCCAATAGTCAATTTGAACAAGGGACTCCTAGTCCTAGTCATTACTAAATTATTTCAATCCTAATTGTGAATGAGCATTTCCTGGGCACAGGCTCGCAATAGTACGACTAATGTACCATCACGAGTTCGCAATCTTTTGCAAAAACTGACCTGCATGGGCCACCACAAAAACTTGTCACGACGCCCTATTTTTTTTAAAAACGGATACGAGACGTGTCCAAGCCAGCCTACGTCGCAGTGTCGGCGGTAGAACGCTGTCGGCCATGAAGATCAAAATCACAATAATGCTCATTACATAATTAATTTAACTTACAATATTCACAAGTTTTACATTTGTAGAAAAATATAAACTTGTACAAATAAATGAATGACTGCAACTCAACTATCTAGCTAGTCTCTAGGCTTTGTCTGCAAATATTCTCGTCACTCCCCAAGCTAAGTGAATCCACGGCTAACCTGAAAATGTGGTTTCCAGTCAGGAATGGAACGAGCACAATTCACTGAATGCAATTTGAATAAAGAAAATGACTATAAAACAAAGGTTAGACATCAATCATGAGTTTTAAAAATAAACAGTAAATACGGAAAACCAATAGCAATAAATAGACACAAAATACTTTTCCCACTGTTAGAAGTACCTTTGATATGTGATCAGTCTGGGCCACTACACCGCACGGTCTATAATGTCTACTTGCAGAAAATAAGCACTGTCTACAATATCTACTTGCAGAAAATAAACACTGTCTATAATGTCTACTTGCAGAAAAATAAGCACTGTCTACGATGTCTACTTGCAGAAAAGTAAGCACTGTCTACGATATCTACTTGCAGAAAAGTAAGCACTGTCTACGATGTCTACTGCATGAAAATAAACACTGTCTATGGTCGGATCGCACATCCTTGGTACTTCTCATTCCCGACTCAACAATTTATAATAGAGTATAAAAAATCACATAACCAATGACTAATCAATGAAGTATAGTAAAGATCAATATCGAAATGCAGACAATAACTGTACTCGCCTGAGGTCCTTTGCTGGCAAAACCGACAGTACCTTTGAGTCCATATTAGTCCGGTTGGCTGAGGTTGATACGAAAAAAGTCCGGTTTTGGCAAAGGGAATAGGAATATGATTAGTAACGGTAAGACTTGATAGGGAAGGAATTTGATATGAGAAAAATTATCATTTGTATCCTAATATATTTCATAAGGCCCAAAAATATTTATTGGAACCCAAACCCAAGTTTATATCCCTAATATTTATTTAACAATTTTAATTAATATTTAGTGGGCTTAAGATCAAGGTTTAATCTAAGCCCATTTTAATATAAAAGCTTATTAAAAAAATATTTAAAGCCCATATACCTATAATGTTTCAAGAAAATTATGGACCAAGTCCAATAGATTAGCCCACCCAATTAATTAATCTAAAAATTAGTCAAAACATATAATTAAGCCCACAGAGTCACTTTCAATAAATCCTTTTAGAAACACTAAGAGTCCCATTAAAGCTCACCATAAATAAATATTCAAAATTATTTATTATGAAACCTATATATTATTTGAAATCTAGAGAGTGGTTTTAGGCCAAAACCCAATTCTTGTCAAACTATTTTTTTTACATAGAAAATACTATAATAACATTTTTAGTTTTAAAAAATAATATTAAATTACAATAAAATAATATAGTAATATATTTAAACTTTGAAGTCCGGTTCAAAATTACTTATAGGGTCAAGCACAAAACTATAATTTATAGGGAAATAATTATAACTGATAACTAATGGCTATAATAATGCCAATATTAATTCTTATAATATATACATACTATGATACATACATACATATGTATTATAATACAACATGGCGAATACAACTATATCAGAAATCTAATACTGTTGTGAGCATTTTAATAAACTTTATACGTGTCCATATATTATATATATTATATATATATATATATATATATATAAACAAGCTATTCCCTTGTTTATTCACTGCTCATTGCTTTGTCTTATTAAGAAGAATGAGTGACCACACTCAAACCAGCACCCTATCCATGTTTATATACATATATATAATATATGTGTATATATAATTAGCTAAGTTCTTAGCACATTTCTAGCTCACGTATTCACTGTAACTTTCTTTATAATGCACCTAGTATATTTAGCTAAGTCCTTTCTTATTCTAACCCATTGGCATACTCATATATTAATTATTAGGAGCTAACCTGATGGAGGTCGGTGGAAGCTTGGGAAAGGAGGTCGGAGAAGTAGTCCAGCGTAAGCGTCGGACGTCGAGGTAGTAGGGCTCTGCTGTCGCTGCGAGGTTGAAGTCCGAAGTCCGCAAGGGACCACGGAGGTCGCGGCAGAGATCCCGACCAGCATGAGGCCATGGTACCTAGAAAGGTTGGGGCGATGTTGGACGATCGTCAAGGCTGCCAAAACGGCGTTGCGTTCCCGTGGAAGTCGGGTAGTGATGGGTCGTGCGCTCCGCCTCTGACGGACCCGGAGAGGCTTTAGATATGCACGGCGGTCACCGACGGGTCTCGGATCGAGTATCAACTTTGTCGTGCACCACATGGCATAGGCTCGATGGTGTAGATCGAGAAGTGGCCGATGCCGTGAGGTTGGGAACGATTTCGAGTACCGGTCTTATAGAGACCTTTAAGGCGGTGACGAGAGTTCGGCAAAAGGCTTACGGCTAGGGTTTTTGGCTACTGCGAGTTGTAGGATGAGGTAGGGGTGTTTATGAATTTCTATATAAAGGGCAGGAATGGGGCGGGTGACCCGACATCTTGTGCATCTTGGATTTGTGCAAGGAGAGGGCCTTGGGCTCTTTAGCTAAGGTGTGGCTGGGAAGTATTATGTATAGGAAGGAAAATTAGTTTAGGTTCTCTATAGGAACGATGGGTACTTTGAGTCTGTTGGGGGTGGTTTGCACAAAGGATGAGTCATAGATAATTAAATCAATCATCATTAGATTTTGACTAAATCTAAATCAATAATGGACCTTAATAGTAATTAAAATCATGGCCAATATCATCAAATAATTTAAAAAGTAGCATTTTATAATTCTAAATGAAAACTAGACGAATCAAATCTCCATCACAATAATAGTTTTAAAATATACGATATTATCAAATGCTATTTAAAACATTTTATAATTCCAAATCTTAAATGTAAATTGTTAGTAATAAGTCAAAAAAATTCTAAAGTAGGTTTTCTTAATTAGGACATCACTATGGCTCGGCCTTCCTTGGCATGACTTACACACTAGTCAAAGCACGCCACTGCACTATCTGAGCCATGATTCCTAGTGGTTTTGTACTCCAAAACTCCACCATGGCTAAAATCATCTACCGTAACATTAACTAAATAATTATCTATAAAGTCTAAAATCACCATTCTAATAAAATAATAATAATAGAAAATATTCCAAATTTTCGGGAAGGGGAGCTACATCTCTAACACACACCACACACACACACACACCACACACACACACCACACACACACATATATATATATATATACTGACTAACTATCTAACTTATATATATATATATATAAGAAAATAATATATATATATATATAATAGATATATATATATATATACTGATTAACTATCTAACTTATAAACTAACTTCAACCAACACTATCTAATAACAAACTAACATACAAACATCTAAGATCTACACAAACCCAAAACACTAACACACACACACATGGAAATGGAATGCGGCAAAGTGGGGTTGCAAAGGGGCACAAAGGGGTAATGGGGCTGCTCACTAGCAGCTGCTACTGCTGCAAAAACTGTTGCTGCAGGCTGCCCTGCATGCTGCTGCCCTTGCTGCCCTGCATGCTGTTGCTCGCATGTTGTTGCTAGCATGCTGCCCTTATTGCTGCAGCTGCTGCCCATTGATGCCTCTCTCTCTCTACAACACACACACTCACACACTCTCATCCTCTCCTCACTCACAAACACACAAGCACACACCACACATACAAACACATACACTCCTCTATATTAAATCCCCCCTCTCACACTCTAACATACAAACACATACACACATGCACTTCTCACTTAACCCTAACACACAATCTCTCAAACACACTACCATCTACACACAAGACACACACACACTATCACACACACACATGCACACACACACACACATATAAACATATCAAAATACATATACCATAACCCCCAAATCAGTCCACAATATAAATATATAGCAAATTTACATGTATCCACCTAAAACATGACTTGTAGGCCAAAAATAGATATATTCAAACATAGGTATTCAAATGAAAACCACTTGGGGGTATCTCAACCATGTCTAAACCATTCTCTATCATACTCAAATCTGAATTTAGAAGTAAAAATGGTCAACGGGACATTCCTAGAAACACTTGGGGTGTCTCCTTTGGAATTTCTCCATGGGGACACCAAACCTATCCCAAAATCCCTAATGAGGACTCGAAAGAGCCTAAAAACATTCATAATGTTGGTTCATGCATGGGGGTGGTTCCTATTGATGCAAAACTATAAAATAAATGAAAAGATGGATTTAGAGAGGGTTTTACCTATTGGGAGTTGTATTCCAATGATTCAACCAAAGGACACGGTTCCGACACGAGAACTCCTTGAAATTGGACTCCTCTCCTAGCTCCTTGATCCATACTCTAAGTAGGCACCTCCTCCTTGGTAGATTGAGAGGGGAATGACTTGATTTGTGAGATCAAATCAAGAGAGAAGCCATCAAGTTTGGGAAAGAACTCAAAATGGATGAAAGAGGCTATTAATGAAATGAAAGAGGGATTGAAACCTTCCTCATGTGGCCGGCCCTAGTAGGATCCCTAGATGGTCTTGGGAAATGTCCATGATGCCCTCGTCTAGTCTCTCTTTGGTTTATTTAAGTCATGCAAAGGTTTGGGGTCAAAAGGGTCAAGTTCTAATATCTAAATGAACCAATCTATTCATATAGGATTAGCCTAATTACACTAGCCTAATTAGTTGGGTTTGTGGGCCATGCCTAGTTAATTATTGGGTTTTGACTAGAGTCTAAGCTACCCGGACCACTAACACAAGTCAAAACTAGACGAAACTCAAATCCGACTAAACCAATCCCCAAAATACAATATTAATATATAAATATTCACAAAAAAATAAGAATATAGAAAATAGCTATTTTACCCTTAATTTTAAAAATTGGAAGTGACAAATCTACTCCCTTAAAATAATTTGTCCTCGAAATTAGAACAAACCAACACAAAAAACACATCAGAAAATAAAAAGAACATATACCTCAAGGCTCGAAGAGATAAGGAAAACACTTTCGCATGTCATCCTCCCTCTCCCAGGTAGACTCACCTGGAGAGTGGTGTCTCCATACAATACGAACCAAGGGTATAACATGGTACCTGGTTCCGGAGCACCTTCTCCCTATGATCCAGAATCTCCAGAGGCTATTCTGGATAGTTGAGAGTAGGCCCCACCTCTATCGCAAGATGATCCAATACATGGCTAGAATCTGTCACGTACCGCCTCAACTACGACACATGGAACACGTTATGCACTCCCTCAAGCGTAGGCTGCAAGTCTAGTCGATAGGCTTCTGTATCGACCCTTTCAAGGATAGTAAAATGCCCGATGTAGCACGGACTAAGCTTCCCGCCCCTGCCAAAGCGAATCATGCCACGTGTCAGAGAAATCCTCAGGAACTATCACCAACCTAGACATAAAACCAAAACTCAGCACACAAAACCAAAATATAATAATCACAAGCAAGCACAACAGAAACTGAAACTAACATCGAACTGTAACGGTCTCAGGTGGCTATCGGCCCAATGCCGCTGTCTATCCTGAGCCACCCGAAGTCTATCCCTGATCAATCTAACCTTCTCCGCTGCATATACTACCATCTTTGGCCCAAGCAACATCCTCTCGCCGACGTTGTCCCATGACAAAGGAGTGCGACATCTCCGTCCGTATAGAGCCTCAAATGACGATATCTCTATATTGGCCTGATAGCTGTTGTTGTAAGCAAACACTACCAGGTGAAGATGATCCTCCCAAGAACCCTGGAGGTCTAAAACACACATACGAAGCATATCCTCGAGAGTCTGGATGGTCCTATCCGACTGTCCGTCTGTCTGAGGGTGATTAGTTGTACTGAACTTGAGCTGGGTGCTCAAGCTAGCCTGCAAACTACTCCAAAAGTGGGAATTGAAGCGACTATCTCGATCCGAGACTATGCTCATCAAAACTCTGTGCAATCTGACTATCTGTCACACATACATCTCTGCCAGCCTCTCCATAGACAATCCTACTTTGAAAGATAAGAAGTGGGCCGATTTGGTCAATCTATCAACGATGACCCATATCACATCTTTCCCTCCTGAAGATCGTGGAAGTCCGGACACAAAGTCCATGGTGATGTTCTTCCACTTCTACTCTGAAATGGGTAGTGGCTGTAGCAACCCATCTGGTTTCTGTTTCTCGGCTTTCACCTACTGACACACTAAATAGCGAGATACAAACTGAGCTACCTTGCGCTTCATGCTGTACCACCATACGTGCTCTTTCAGGTCTCTGTACATCTTGTTGGCTCCAGGATGCATAGAGTACTGAGATCGATGTGCTTCCTGAAGAACCTCCTCCCGAAGCTCTCCACTCGAAACGCATAGTCTAATACCGTGCCTCAGCGACCCATCTTCGGTTATAGAGAAATCATCTAGCAAACCTGCCCGTACCTGCTCCCTAATGCTCCTCAGGGCAATATTATCAAACTGTGTTGATCTGACTCTGTCCATCAACTCAGTCTGAATTTGTAAAACCCTATATCTGAATCTCTATGCCCAGAATAATCACATCGATACCCAAACTATCCAGATCGACCAAAAGATGACGATCTACCATCAAATACATAGCAACTGGATACCTGCTCAAGGCATCTGCAACTACGTTGGCCTTTCCTGGATGGTACTACAACGAGATATCAAAATCCTTTATCAGTTCAAGCCACCGTCTCTACCTCATGTTCAACTGGGTGAACACGTACTTCAAGCTCTTGTGATCCATGAAGATCTCAACTTACTCTATGTACAGGTAATGCTTCCACAACTTCAAAGCAAAGATAACTGTTGCCAACTCTAGATCATAGGTAGGGTAGTTCTTCTCATGAGGACATAACTGCCTAGATGCATAGGCAATCACCTTCCCGTGCTGCTGAAGAATGCAACCCAAGCCCTTGCCAGAAGCGTCACTGTAAATCATGAAACCACCAGTCCCAGATGGCACGTCAAGATAGGAGATGAGGTTAACCTTCTTCAGCTCATCAAAGAAAGACTGACACTCCTCAGTCCAGACGAACTCTACGTCTTACCTGGTGCGTCTAGTCATCATCTCTGCAATCCGAAAGAAGTCCTGGACGAACTTCCGATAATAGCCTGCTAGACCCAGAAAGCTTCGAATCTCGACGACTGAGCTCGGTGTGGACTAAGACTCCACTGCTGAAATCTTCTTCGGGTCCACTGAGATCCCATGCTCGGTCACAACATGACCCAAGAACTCTACCTGCCCAAGGAAGAACTCGTACTTCGACAGCTTCCTATAGAGTTGCTCAATTCTCAGATTCTCTAACACAATCCGCAGATGATCCTCGTTCTCCTCCGGTGTCTTCGAGTATACCAAGATGTTAGCTATGAATACCACCAAAAACTTGTCAAGGTACTGATGGAATACCTTGTTCATCATGTTCATGAACACTGCTGGGGCATTGGTCAATCCAAATGGCATAACAGTGATCCTCGTACTAGCCGTACCGAGTTCGAAAAGTCGTCTTCGGAATGTCTTCCCGCTTCACCTTCAGCTGATGATAACCGGACCTTAAGTCTATCTTCGAAAATACCTTTGCGCCACTCAACTGATTGAACAAGTCGTCAATCCTTGGCAACGGGTACTTATTCTTGATAGTGAGGTTGTTGAGCGCTCTGTAGTCGATACAAATACGTACCATACCATCATTTTTCGGTACAAACAGAATAGGTGCACCCCAAGGTGAAGAACTGGATCTGATGAAACCTTTGTCCTACAACTTGTTGACTTGCTTCTTCAGCTATGCCAACTCGCTGTTGTTGATCCTATAGACGTGCTATGAAATAGGCTCAACGCCCGGCACCAAGTATACAAAGAACTCAACATCTCTGTCTGGCGGCATCCCAGGCAACTCATCGGGGAAAACATCCAAGAACCCTGCTATCAATGGATGTGGCAATTCCTGCCTCGCCAACAAGGCTCCACAGAAACCATCTTCCGGCTCAGCTGCTCCCTGACAAACTCAAACTCTGGTCCTTCCGACGGTCTAAACAAAACTCTGCCTCCTCTATAGTCAATACTAGCATGGTGCCTGCTCAACCAATCCATTTCGAGTACCACATTGTAGCTCAGAAGTAGCATTACGAGCAAACTCACACTCAAGTCCCGACCTTCCAGTGTAACTCTCCATCCTTTATAAATATTATTGACCAGGATAATGCCTCCCCCGGTCATAATCTTGCAAGTTCTACCCAGAAATTCAGCAATAATATTGTATCTAAGAGCAAAAGAGACAGATACAAAGTTGTGTGTAGTCACCAGAGTCAAACAAAGCTAATGCAGGAAAAGAATCGAGTAGAACAGAACCTGCCACTACATCTTCTACGGTCTTAGCCTCATCAACTGCCAGTATGAATGCTCTGCCCTGGGGTGCTTCCTTCTCGATGCTGGGCAAAATGCTGTTGCTATGTCGGAAGTGGCGAACCCCTCTGCTGAACTGTAGGTCCAGCCGGAGCTCTAGCAGGTGGTGCTCTGTCCTGACCTCTTCGGCCTGCACGAACAGGGACAATCCTTCAGCTGATGGTCGGACGCTTCATAGTAGAGGAAAACACCCAACCTCTTCATACAGACCTCTCGACTGTGCCCCGGTTTCCCACAGAAGCCACACTGAGGGATCTATTTCTGCCCCTGATGATGTGTACGTGCTGGTGTCTGATGCTACTGATGCTGGAACGACCTCTGCTGAGTGTGAGGACGCTTGGCCAGTCCTGTACTAGAACCAGCACCCATAGCATCACCACTCCTCTTGGGCCTGAGAACCAAGTCCTCTTCCGTTATCTGCATGTCCATCAGTATCTCCTCAAAGGTCACCATGTGACGCCCAGATGTACGAGATCGGACAACGTGGTTCAAGCCCCTCCTGAACTTACGGCCTTCTCTCCCTTCATCCTGAACTATACCCTTGGCGAATTCGGCTCAGGTGAAAGAACTCCGTCGCATACTCGTCCATCGACGAGTTCTCCTGTACCACTCCTACAAATTGGCCTCCAACGCACTAAGAGCTAAATTAGGGGAAAACTTCTTCTTGAAGAGCCTTCGAAAGTTCTCCTAGGTCATCCCTCTCACTGATGCACGATGGTCTGTGCGGTACCAGGTCAGTACGATATCGAAGAACTGACTCGCTGCTGCTGCTACCCACAGCCTCTCCGAGATCTATGCCAACTCCAAGCTCCGATCCACATTCTCTAGCCAATCATCGGCATAGAGGATGCCCTCGGTTCCCTTGAACTCTCGAGGGTACATCTTCTTAAAGTCCAGCACTGAACCAGGCCTCGCCTGCTGCTGATGCGGCTCCTGGGTGAGAGCACCCTGAACCGGAGCTGCAACCACCTTATCTATTGCTGCCAGTGCCAACTGATGTGCATTCTCCATGCTCTGTCTCAAAACCTCTGTCTGATGCTGCGATGCCTCTGCCTGTGCTCGATGTACCTCCATCATTTGCTGGAGAAGCGCGGAATATCTGAATAGAGTCAGTCGACAGTACAAGTGGAGGTAGAAGAGTCTCTGGCACAACGATACTAGGCCTCTGAATCGACGGAGGAAGACCTCCAGGTGCTGCTAGTCTCTGTTAGGGTTATATACTAAAAGCATCACTTTTGTAGTAACCTTATTTCCTTAAATTTTGAATGAGAATCATATGGACAAATGTTTACATATTGTATTTGTTTCAAGTGTTAATGCAAATGTCTGATATTCTATATTGTAGATAGTATGGTATGTGGTGTCACACAGAAGATCATATTATCAGTTCCCTATGGAGTATATAAATAGTTCACAACCTAGATGGACTTGGACAATCTATTAGAAAGGTTGTAGTGTAATCTGGTATTAGTCTATCTTGACTATAGGTTTACACTAGTACACTTTGTATGTATTGAACATGACCACTTGAGGTTGTTCTCTTTGTACTGACTACATAAATGAACAAACACCTCTGTTATTATGGATGCTTGTGCTCTTAATCTGGATATAATAACAGACATGTATATGCATGTGTATTACTTTGACTCATGAAAAGAGTGAGATTCATTATAGATCAACAACCTCTATGAATTGGGTAATAACATTGTATGTATGATGGGCTGTTGATTATAAATGGAATCCATGTCCTAATACATCAGGTTGATGATGTCCCCTTAAGGAGCTCATAAGGATTGTCATGTAAACCCTGCAGGTGGATTATATTCGACATGATAAATAAAGTTGAGTGATACTACTTAAGAATGAAAGATGTCGAATCAATATAGTTGTCAGTAACTTAATTCGATCGACGAACATTCGATATCTTAACATGGAAAGCCAAACAAGCATATAATAAAAAGGAGCCCACAAACATAATTTGGGATTAGGGAAGGTAGTGCAATAATAGCTCATTAGTGGACCGAGCTATTATTAATGGGACCTGGATTGTGTGTTCGGGCTGAACACGGGATATCCAGATCCGTTAGGAGGCCTAACCCTAATTTCTCCTTATGGTTCCTGCCGTAGCCTATATATATCCTCTATTCTCTGGCCGCCATATTACTAATCAGAAATATGAAGCTTTCTCTAAATTCGTGATTCACGTAAGGAAAGAAAGAGAGGTCGGCTAAGGAAAAGAAAAGGTTGGGAGATCGTCGCCCACACGACGTCTAACTCGAGGAAGGAATACATGCAGAAGATCTTGGGGTCGTCCGCTCGAGATTGCCAGGAATTACTTGTCTTCTTTCCGCCGCAGGTATAATTCGTGAACCCTAGTTTTGCCTATGAAGGGTTAGAACACGTATTAAATCTGTTTAACTTTCTATCGATCAATACGCATACCAAATTAAGGGTCCTGGCAATCCCCAGTTCTATCAGCCTCTCCCTCCTGGATGGTATGGATAATAAGGCAGCAGGGACAGCCTCCTAAACGACAGGTCCCTCAATCGGAGGAACAAGTCATGAAGTATCGGACCGCTCCGATGCTGCACTGGGTCCAGTGGTCTGAGCTCGAGTCTTTGTCATCCTAAAGACAAATTCGAGCAAAGAGATCAATATGGCACAAGATAAAATTTATCAAAGAAGGACAATTAAATTCGAAATACAAGAAGAGTTGTCATGATAATCAAAAGATCGAAAATTTTTCTAATATGTGATTGAGTAACTCCTATCATAACCTAGAATCTATATCCTAACTGCAGGCTCGTAATTAGTACTCTAAGTCGAGTACCATTACAAAATTATACTAGTTGCGACGTGACCTGCCTGAGCCACCACAAAAATGTGTCACGACCCGCTCCCTGATTTGGGGCTCGAGCACGTGGGTACGTCCAGCCTACGCCGCAGAGTCGACGGTAGAACGCTGTATAGGTCAACTAGAAATATAGCATCTAGAAACAATATATATAAACCTGTCATCTCCGCACGAAGGTATATAATTACAACTCAATCATAAGACATCTAAGGAAATAAGCACGTTATGATAAGATATGATAAAAAATATATAAGCTGGAAATAGATGAAAAGTCACAACACAAGTTCAGAGTTTAAGACATAACAAAAATCTAGAATATAGTATACTACAAGTCTCAAAGATAACTAGCTGGAACGCAGTCTATAACGCCCCAGTCCCAAAATACTTGGGACTAACTACGTGGACATGCCAGCTGCATACATCGAAGAATAATCCAATATACGAAAACCTCGTATGTATCCATAAGCTGTAAAATACAGTAAACCAATATAACTAAATCTCATCCACCAAATAAAAGAATAATAATATACATCAACTATGAAATTTGTCATTTATATATGTAGTTGGGCCGAAACAAATCCACTACCAACCATTTCAAATGAGAAGAAAAAGTACAAGGAAATAATCAATAAAGATGGCAAGACGAATCAAGAGCAATCATCTTCGAAGGAATGGAAAAGATTACGACCTTAGCTAGGACACCTGCGAAAAGACAGAAAGCACACACCTGGAGCGATAACCAGGTCCTCAGAGGGACGTAACAAGATACATAAAGAACATGCCACATAACTGAATATATATAATATGTCATAAATCACAAGTAAAGTAAAATAGTCCCAATCATAACTAGATCCAATATCTAATCATCGAAACTGTGGACTACCCCTACAACCAAACAAGGACAAGGGCTAGCACACTATTCTGCGATGCGATATTGTCCCAAGCTACTAGTAGAATGGGATGACATGACATTGACTAGGGTTTTATTCTAATGTATTTATGCAGTTGAGAACAAATCTTTCGTCGCATGAGCCCTGGCTGTAAATAGGATCTGGTATAGTCTCCACTTGGGCACCATTGACCTAGGCGCATGACGTTTAAAAATGACACTGGCCAACCTAAAGGGTCATCATACCCGTATCTCCAGCAGGAGCTTCCGGGTTACAAGGGAATGTGTAATAGAAGCCCATACGACAAGGAAATATTCTTCCCACCCGATGCACCTATCTAGGTCGCATCCATGATCATGTACCTCTACTAACTGCTAAGTCTCCTAACATGTCTCTATTAGCAGTAGACCTAACGCATGCGCACGGGTGATCAGCCATCACGCAAGTACCTCTACATGATACTCATCTCACATAAATCTTATAGGTAAAACTGTGTCAAGATTTATGCAATACACTATAGTTGGTAGTCCCTTAACTCTAAGTCCATATGCAATCAAAGGATAATAAGTAAAGCTAATATCACTGAGCATGTAATAAATCAGGAACTGTAATAATGGTACAACTATAAGAACTGGAAATAAATAAATAGTGATATACAAATAACAAAAAAATGCAGACTAAATATAAGCAGTAAATATGGCAAGGTATCTTGCCTGAGGTTGTGTGCAAAAGAGCGACAGTCCAATAGCTCGAACCGTCAGAATATTGAAGAGATTAAAGCCAAATCTCGTATACGTCCTCGGATGCTGAAATAAACACCACGAACATATTTGAAATAAAATATATGTCTAGGAAACGCCTATCCAAAGTCCAATTCCTGGAACAGGGGCAAAATCGTAAATTTTGGGTCAAAACGATATCCGTCCTTGGATCCCGTTTTGCACCAAAAAGCGTGCCAAAATCTATAGTCTCTAAAGTCGTCAAACTATATATGTACGGGTCCAATTTGAGGAGACGAACCCAACGGTATGTCTAATTTTGGATTTAGTGAGCCGTGCACAAATTTGCCATGTTGGAGCGGGCCGTGGGACCGCCAATTAGGCATTCCAGTTGACCTTCTTCAGAATCGGACCAAACTTGGCACACAGGACCAGAAAAATGATACGGTTATTTTGGCATAAGTTTTGTTTCGATTTGATGAACATATACAAAGTAATTAGGGAATTTGCAAAGAGGCTGCTACGGTAGCATTTTGACGGATACGCATCAAATTCGTTGCGCACATGCGACCAATTTGAATTCCATCAAAGCCCACACGTCCAAGAAGTCGATATCCACCTTTAGTTACTTTCGGTTCGCGACCACGTCGTCCAGTTTGTCGGTGTGTACGTCGTATCGGAAAAGTTTTTTAATTTTCAATTTTTGAAAGCTAGGTTTTTTTTGATTTTCAACGACAAATAACTTTTTGAATAATTGATGAAAAATAATTATACAAGAAGGGTATTACTCCCTATATGTTGTCTCTGACTGTTATAATTTAGTTTTGGAAAACTCTTATTAACTCGATCAAAATCTGGGTTCCAAATCAGGGGTTCTAGTGCTGAACCTGTTCAGTTTGAACCCAAGTTTTTCGTAGAATTTGGTTCAAATTTCAGAACAATAGGCTGCTATCAATTAATATCTATCTGAAGGGAGTTGGAGAAGGTTCATTCGTAACCATACCAGGAGGATTGGTTCGAGAGATGGTGGACTGTGGCGAGAGAACCATCGCAGCAAAGCGGGGCCTTTGCTTGCCATACTACTGCTGTGTTTTCGTGGTACGTCGGTTGGCGCACATGGGTGTGTTTGCTGGCGATGGTCCGGCGGCTCTGCGACGGTGAGAAGGTCATCCCAGACGGCACGTGGGGGTCGCCCAGGTCGTGAAGGTCAGGATACTGGCTTCGTGCGCGCAAAAATTTGGGAAGGCCGCGTGGGTGAGACGAACATGAGGGTGGGTTCCAAGTAAATAAAATTCTATATATATATCAATACTCGATAGATACGGTTTTAAATAGGATTGATTAGCTTAAGAGAACATGCAGTAGATTTAACAAGGATTTGATTTGTTGTATCCAATTAAGTGAAGATTTGGTATATCAAAAACAAACCGAGAGAGGATTTGCCTGGCTCTTGCTAGCGGAGAATTGTGATTTAATAACTTAAGAGATTTTCATATCTCGTGAGTTATTGAATAACTCTTCTTCCTTATATATATATATATTATATATATATATTAATATATAAGAAAATATATTATATATATATAGATATATATATATATATATATATATATATATATAATATATATATTATAATATATATATTATATATATATTCTTATATAATAATATATATATCTATATATATATTATATATATATAGATAATTATATATATAATATAAAGATATATATATATATAATAAGAAATTCTATATATATATTATATTATATATAGATATAATATATAATATATATATATATATTATATAATATATATATATATATATATATATATATTATATATAATATATAATATATATATATATTATCTATATATATATATAATATATTATATATCTATATATAAGGAAGAGATTTATATATATATATATATATATATATATATATATATATATATATATATATATATATCTATATATATATATATATATATAGAAAAAATATATATATATAAGAAAATAATTATATATAATAAGTATTATATATATATATAATATATATATATATATATATATATATATATATATAATATATATATATATATATATATAATTATATATATATATTTTTTATTTTTTTATATATATATATACATATTATTATATATATCTATATATATATATATATATATATAGATATATATATATATCTTATATAAAACTCTGAGCTGCGTCCACATGTCCTGGAGGCGATGGCGGGGCTGGAAGGATCCTCTGGAACCGGGTCCTGCCTCCCAGTCGGTGGATGCATACCCCCTGCTACGGCTGCCGAGGTCTCAACACGAGCTGAGGTGGCAGGAGCTGCAGTCCTCTGGCCTCGCCGTGCAGGCTGAGAGGTTGCAGACCCCTCTATAGCATCCTCATGAATGGCACGCTGCGATCTAGTCTCTACCATCCTGAAGATAGACAAACAATACTATCAATTTCTGAGAAAGAAGCGAATAACAAAGGCGGACAATTATAATTCAAAGGATCAATAGCAGGTTAGAAAATATAAACAGTACATCTCAGGAGATCATAGCAGGTTAGAAAATATAAACATGCAGTAAAGTAAGATACAAGTACTGAAAGAAGTGCAGTATGTAAATAGAGAGAGAGCTGTAATAGAAATATCTACTAAAAATAGAGACTAGCAATGACTAGTGATTCAGAGTACAATATAGACATGTAAATGGCCTGGGATGATTCTGATAAGACACTAAGGAATGATTCTGATAAGATACTACTGGTGTATTATTGTAACACCCAGTTTTCCAGAAGAGGGTAAATTTGAAATTTTGTAATTATAATTATTATTTAATGGTATTTATTTCATTTTATGATTTTTAGTGATATTTAATTATTTTTAAAACTATTTAAACTCATGACTTATGATTTGGTGTCTTGCTAGTGTTCATTTCCAGACTGAGGGGTATTTAGTCATTCTTTGTAATTTTAAGAATTATTTGGGATTATTAATTTTTATTTTAATTTATTAGAATATATTGAATTTATGAGAATTTTTTAGGAATTATTTGAGATAGTTTGAACTAGGTTGACTTTTGACTAGTGTTGACTTTGTAGACCTACCTAGAAGTTAACCCTAGTTAGTGGGTCATGGTTAAGTCAAGTGACTCTAGTCTAACCTAGCCTAGCACTTGGTTTAAGTCATTTTAGCAATAGGATTAGGAAGTCACAAGTCATGACTTATGGTTTTAGAACTTTGATTAAGTTTAATCCTCATTAGCTTTGTAACTTGGCCCAAGGCCCAATAGTTTGACAAAACCCTAACCCTAAGCCTTAGTGGCCAGCCACACCCCTCTACCTAGGGATTCCCCCATATAAAACCCCTCCCAATCTAGGGTTGCCTCTTTCTTAGGAAGAGCCCTAATTTCAAGGAGGTGAGTTTTATGTCATTTAATTTCTAGAGCTCCTTTCCTATTCCTTTTTCTTTCTAAATTGTTCCAATAGGTTCTAATAGGACTGTTATTGCTGTTGTTGAGCTCTCTTTTCAGTGGGAAGTTGTTGTGGATTGATTGGGTCATCAAGTGGAGAGCATTGAATAGGGGTTTTTATTTGAAAGTTCAACAATAGGTAAACTCCTCAATCCCTCCATTAAATTTCATTTTGTCTTCATCATTAGGGAGCCCTAGGAGTCCCCTAAGCATCAGTATAGGTTTTGTGTCGGGTATCCTAAGTTTCGTGTCCATTTGGACACGTATCATGACTGTAGTATAGGTGTTTGTCGAAATGCCACTGAGGGCATTTCGATTTTATTCATGCAATATTTTTAAATGGGAAATTATGTTTTGGTGTCGTTTATCCATTCCTTGTGCACTGGGATTGATTCGTGCACGTGTCGTGTCGTTTGGACACGCGTGCACACGTTTTGGACACGCTCGTGCGCAGCCTGGCGGATCCCCTGCCACTCGGGCTTCCTACAGGACACGACACGGCAATTTTTGACACAAAATTTTGTGGGATTGTTGGGGCATGTTCTGACAGCATGCCCCCAAAATTTCATCGAATCTCGTGCACTAGTTTAGGAGAAATCGATCACGTACGGGTTTTTGTACTGTTCTGTGCACTGTGTTTTCTTGTCGCTGATACGCGTGTATAAGTCGGACACGGCGACACGAGCTCACTGTGTAGACACATAAGCATGGACACCTAGACCTATACGAGGTGTGGACTCGAGCACGTGGCCTAACACGTGCTGTGTCGTATGCACAACACGCGTGCACACGTGCACGACGATTAGTTCCCTGTGTGCACAGTTGTACTGAAATGTATGTTTTAATTTGTTGGACACGTTTGTGTCTACTTTTGTGGACACAAACCATTTGTATAGCATGTGCACATTAAGTTTAATCAGTACCAACCTCTGTAATTGATCTTTATTCGATTTTCACTGTTCAATTGTCATTATCCCATTTTTCTGAAAAGAAACAAGTATCAGTCATTCCTGTTTTTTTAGTTTTACAAAATTGAGTTTTGTCATCATTTTAAACCTAATTAACACTGTTGTTTACATGTAATTAAACCTATAACTTGTTCTCCTATATTAACTCTATTGGTATGACAAATTTGGGTTGATTTGATGTTGTTTGGGTTCTGAATTCTGAGACCTAAAGTCTAGGACTAAAAACTGGATAATGGTAGACTGTTCAAACTGGAATTTGGTTTGGTTTAATATTAAAAACCTGAGATTGGGTTGCTATGTAAACCTGAGATTATATGTGAACAATTTCTAGTTTAGACTTGTTGATGAATTGCCTTTTTCTTTCTTTCTTCATTCACTGTTTTCCTTCATTTAGTGTATTCACCCACTGCCTTTTCTTCACTGAGTTATTTCCTGAATTTGTCTTCCTGTGAACACAAGTATAGACACACATGCTTCCCTTTCTTTCACTGATTTTTACTGCCTGAAACCACTTGAATTCCTGCATTTTGCTACATCACACACACTGTCACAGGTACACCCTCCTATGCACACTCTTCACACACACACACATAAGCCTAGATGACAGTCCCAAACAGCCCTCTTGACACACAAATCAGTCCCTATATATATCAGTCCATGTTCAGGCCCATATTAGCCTATAGGACAGCCCTCTATCCCCATACACTCCCTTGACACAACTACATGTTAACACACACACACACTGGTTGATGTCTTCCCTCACTCTTTGACACTCACACACTGTCCTCTACATCACACACACAAAACCTGAGAGTTCCTGCACACACACAATATTTTGTTTGATTTAATTCAATATAGACACACCACCTCACCCTCTAAACTGAATGTATTTATCTAAGCATTCATTCCTAAACTGAAATTGGACTATGTGCATTGATGCTTGTTTAACCCTTGTCTATGTACACATTAACCCCTGTCCACACTCATATATGACACCACACACCACCTCACCCCCCTATCACTCTCTCTATATATAGTGATATATATAATGTTGGATGTAGTATCTAAATATATATTGACTTATGTATATATGCATGTATGTATAAACTTGATTTGGGTAGATTCCTATATATTTTGCCTATGAGTGATTTCACCTGTAACAAAGCTATGTGAGTTGATCAATATACATGTTTATATGGAATCTGGGTGTTTGTTAGTTTGTATGGCCTTGGGATTGATGTGTGCTTACTAGCATAGGCTAGTTTAGCCTTGTTTAGACTTATTTAGACTAGACTGACCTAGTTTGACTTATTTAGACTAGACTGACCTAGTTTGACTTATTTAGACTAGACTGACCTAGTTTGACTTATTTAGACTAGACTGACCTAGTTTGACTTCCAGAGTTGATCAAGAGTTGACTTTGGCCTAGATGGACCTAGTTTCATATAGAATGCATAGTAGAGCTTCATTTTATCATTTTAGACTTGTTGTGACTTGTACTGTTCTATAGGGGACAGACACCCCTCCTCGGACAGTATATTCTCTTCAGACACTCAGGCTATCAGGCGAGTACATTCTCTGAACGTTTCATACTTGTATGGATTTACATTCTTGTTCTAGATTACTGTACTTGATGCTGACACGATTCATTATCACGGATTGGTACTATATGGATCTTCTTCTGAGATGTTATCTCCTTGTATTCACTAAGTACATATTGTGATGTGCGTTTCACTTACATGTTGTATTTATTGAATACCTTATCATTGTACACTCATTGTGCATATTGTACTCTCAGTATAATATTGAGCCATTGTACAAGCCATTGTACAAGTCATTGTACAAGCCATTGTACAAGTCATTGTACAAGTCATTGTATAAGGTATCGTAACTGAATTGGATCCTTGTGTATTGATTGGGAAGGGGGAGTAGAAAATGGTTATGTGATCAATCGTATTGTATAAGAAATTGTATATGTCCATTGTACACCCACGTACAAAGGAGTCCTATTTTATTGTATAACCTAACCCGTTTACATAACCAGATTGTACTCTAAAATCATATGTTCCTTACATTTCTTACTTATCATATTTAGATATTTTTTGTTATCAAATCTCTACTGTTTTTCATATATCTTCTTCTTTCAGCGTTTCATGTACTTTACTCTATTGCATGTTTTATATTTCCTAACTCGATATGAACTGCGTGAGATGTTTTGTGCTCGCTCCCGTCCTGACTGGACCTGTTGAAAATATTACAGAGGATGAGGAGGAGGCCTGCATAGATACCTACTATGGGACAGCTGTAGATGACATGTGTGACCCAGATTTCCAGCCTGATCCACTAGCTTAGAGACTGAGGCTCCCTAGTCTAGGTTTTACTATTTCTGTCTTCTGGGATCTGATTGTATATATTCTTTCATTTTTAGCATTAGAGACTTGTATTGAGTTGGATGTTCACTTTGTATGGCAGTAGACACTTAGACTCTTTCTCTCTGATTGTATCCTGTGGATCTTTTATTCCAGTATCTATCTATCTTTTATTTTCAACATTCTGCCTTAGATGTGATTGAGACTGTATATTGTTAGGTCACCTCCATTCGGAGTGTATATACTGTACAGGTACCTTTATATTGTTAGATGATTGACCTAGGACAGCGTTCTACCGCCGACACTGCGGCATAGGCTGGGCGTTGTTACGTTCTCGTACCCTCACAGTGGGTGCGGGTCGTGACACGTTTTTAGTGGTGGCCCATGCAGGTCGAGTTTATGTAGTGGTATTCGAACTAGAGTATCACTACAGCCTGCAGTAGGATTAGGATATTTTTGAAGGTACTCAATCACACTAGGAAAAACTCATATCAAATTCGTACCATCTCGGTTATTGTTGATATTGTTCTCCTTGAATATAACTGTCCTCCTTTGCTATTTTGACTCATTCTTAGCAATTGTTTGTTTGATCTGTCTTCAGGATGGTGGAGACGCGATCACAGTGTGCCATTCATGGAGATACTGTAGAGGGGACTGCTACCTCTCAGCCAGTTCAGCAGGGTCGGGAGGCTACAACTCCTGCCACCTCTGCTCATATTGGGACTTCAGCAGCAGCAGTAGCTGAGGGTATGCCTTCACCAGTTCGGAGACAGGACCCAGTCATTCCGGATGTACTTCTTCAGCAGCAGCAGCCACCTGTAGGGATAATTGACGCCGTTCAGCTGTTAGCCTTCTTCCGGCAGTACATGGAGGGTCAGTAGACCCAGCAGCCGGGGCAGACAACAGAGCTCACACGAGGCATTGAGCTGGCAATGACTGCGGTAGAGAGAGTCATAGCTCAGCCAGCGGCAGCCCCGCAGCCGTACCAGCCACGGGAGAAGGGCATCCAAGATTTCCAGAAGATGCACCCAAGAGACTTCCGAGGGACAGAGGGGATCTTGTATGCCGATGAGTGGATCGAGCATATGGAGGAGATTTTCAAGTTGGCTGAGATCCCGACGAGGCTCCAGATAGAGGCAGCGGCTAGCATGATGTAGGATCTGGCCCGTACCTGGTACCAGACCGACCCGAGGGTCGGTACAGCAAGACAGACTTGGGCAGCATTCAAGAAGCTGTTCAAGGAGAAGTTCTTTCCAGATGCAGCGCTGGGAGCCCTCGAGACCCAGTTCGAGGCCCTAGTCCAAGGGAACCAGTCTGTGGAGGAGTACGCAGAAGAGTTCTACCGCCTGAGGAGATTTATGAATGACTTGTCATAGACGACGAAGGCTCGGAGGTTCCGGAAGGGCTTGGTAAAGGAGGTCAAGTCCTACACCAAGAACGCCCGCAGCACTTCCTTTGAAGAGATTCTGGTGGACGCTTTAGCTACAGAGGATGATCTTGAGCTTAGGTTCAAGAGGGGGCGAGACCCAGTTGGGGGCACCAGCAGCGGAGGACCGGCCAAGAGGCCGCACGTTCAGCAACAGTTTCAGCAGCAGTATCAGTAGCCGATGCCAGGCATACAGTTTCAGCAGCAGTACTAGCAGCCGAAGGCTCAGATACATCAGCCGCAGTAGAGGCCTGTTCAGTATCAGGGTCAGGGACAGGTGCATTATCAGCAGGACACTGTGTGCAACTTCTGCAAGAAGCCAGGCCATTGGTGGAACGATTGCAGGAAGAGACTGGGTATGTGTTTACTTTGCGGGTCAGCAGAGCATCAATGTAGAGAGTGTCCCCAGAACCCGACACCATTAGCTCAGGTAGCACCAGGAGCTAGGGCCCCGGCAGGGCAGCAGAGGGGACCACCATTGCAGACTCAGCAGCAGAGGTTCGTCCAGCATCAGCAGCAGGCCAGGAGAGGCCAGCCAGGGCGAGCTTTCGCCATGACAGCCGAGGATGCTCCGGCCGTTGGAGATCTAGTTGCAGGTTCCGTTCTTTCGATTCAATTCTGAAATTCCTATCTTTAAATTCAGCTCCATCTTTTCCTATCTGTTTCTTTATTGTTGATAAGTTTCGATCTGGTGCTTCATTATGATTTAATTTTCTTCTGAGATAAGTCGTATGGGCTAGGTCGCCTCGATTATGAGATTTTAGAATCCTCTAGGGTCATGCTAGCAGGCATAGTGAGGACATATAGTCGGACTATGGATGTATTTCTCGGGTGTGGGAATTTAAGGTTTTCGCTGCCAAGCACGCGGCAATGCGAAAATTTTAAAAACCACAATTCTAGAGGTATGTACCATAGTTGAGGACTCTGTGATTATCGTAGCCTTGCTCACTGGCATGACAGAGATTCTGAGTATCATGGTTTTGGACAGACGCATATGATTATCTGACGGTATGTTTGAGACTCTGATTGTGGGGTGCTGACCTAGAAGGACTAATACCATTTTAATTTCGAGGACGAAATTTTTCTAAGGTGGGTAGGATTATAACACCCAGTTTTCCAGAAGAGGGTAAATTTGAATTTTTGTAATTATAATTATTATTTAATGGTATTTATTTCATTTTATGATTTTTAGTGATATTTAATTATTTTTAAAACTATTTAAACTCATGACTTATGATTTAGTGTCTTACTAGTGTTCATTTCCAGACTGAGGGGTATTTTAGTCATTCTTTGTAATTTTAAGAATTATTTGGGATTATTAATTTTTATTTTAATTTATTAGAATTTATTGAATTTATGAGAATTTTTTAGGAATTATTTGAGATAGTTTGAACTAGGTTGACTTTTGACTAGTGTTGACTTTGTAGACCTACCTAGAAGTTAACCCTAGTTAGTAGGTCATGGTTAGGTCAAGTGACTCTAGTCTAACCTAGCCTAGCACTTGGTTTAAGTCATTTTAGCAATAGGATTAGGAAGTCACAAGTCATGACTTATGGTTTTAGAACTTTGATTAATTTTAATCCTCATTAGCTTTGTAACTTGGCCCAAGGCCCAATAGTTTGACAAAACCCTAACCCTAAGCCTTAGTGGCCAGCCACACCCCTCTACCTAGGGATTCCCCCATATAAAACCCCTCCCAATCTAGGGTTGCCTCTTTCTTAGGAAGAGCGCTAATTTCAAGGAGGTGAGTTTTATGTCATTTAATTTCTAGAGCTCCTTTCCTATTTCTTTTTCTTTCTAAATTGTTCCAATAGGTTCTAATAGGACTGTTATTGCTGTTGTTGAGCTCTCTTTTCAGTGGGAAGTTGTTGTGGATTGATTGGGTCATCAAGTGGAGAGCATTGAATAGGGGTTTTTATTTGAAAGTTCAACAATAGGTAAACTCCTCAATCCCTCCATGAAATTTCATTTTGTCTTCATCATTAGGGAGCCCTAGGAGTCCCCTAAGCATCAGTATAGGTTTTGTGTCGGGTATCCTAAGTTTCATGTCCATTTGGACACGTATCATGACTGTAGTATAGGTGTTTGTCGAAATACCACTGAGGGCATTTCGATTTTATTCATGCAATATTTTTGAATGGGAAATTATGTTTTGGTGTCGTTTATCCATTCCTTGTGCACTGGAATTGATTCGTGCACGTGTCGTGTTGTTTGGACACGCGTACACACGTTTTGGACACGCTCGTGCGCGGCCTGGCGGATCCCCTGCCACTCGGGCTTCCTACAGGACACGACACGGCAATTTTTGACACAAAATTTTGTGGGATTGTTGGGGCATGTTCTGACAGCATGCCCCCAAAATTTCATCGTATCTCGTGCACTAGTTTAGGAGAAATCGATCACGCACGGGTTTTTGCACTGTTCTGTGTACTGTGTTTTCTTGTCGCTGATACGCGTGTATAAGTCGGACACGGCGACACGAGCTCACTGTATAGACACATAAGCATGGACACCTAGACCTATACTTGGTGGGGACTCGAGCACGTGGCCTAACACGTGCTGTGTCGTGTGCACAACACGCGTGCACACGTGCACGACGATTAGTTCCCTGTGTGCACAGTTGTACTGAAATGTGTGTTTTAATTTGTTGGACACGTTTGTGTCCACTTTTGTGGACACAAACCATTTGTATAGCATGTGCACATTAAGTTTAATCAGTACCAAACTCTGTAATTGATCTTTATTCGATTTTCACTGTTCAATTGTCATTATCCCATTTTTCTGAAAAGAAACAAGTATCAGTCATTCCTGTTTTTTTTAGTTTTACAAAATTGAGTTTTGTCATCATTTTAAACCTAATTAACACTGTTGTTTACATGTAATTAAACCTATAACTTGTTCTCCTATATTAACTCTATTGGTATGACAAATTTGGGTTGATTTGATATTGTTTGGGTTCTGAAATCTGAGACCTAAAGTCTAGGACTGAAAACTGGATAATGGTAGACTGTTCAAACTGGAATTTTGTTTGGTTTAATGTTAGAAACCTGAGATTGGGTTGCTATGTAAACCTGAGATTATATGTGAACAATTTCTAGTTTAGACTTGTTGATGAATAACCTTTTTCTTTCTTTCTTCATTCACTGTTTTCCTTCATTTAGTGTATTCACCCACTGCCTTTTCTTCACTGAGTTATTTCCTGAATTTGTCTTCCTGTGAACACAAGTATAGCCACACATGCTTCCCTTTCTTTCACTGATTTTTACTGCCTGAAACCACTTGAATTCCTGTATTTTGCTACATCACACACACTGTCACAGGTACACCCTCCTATGGACACTCTTCACACACACACACAAGCCTAGATGACAGTCCCAAACAGCCCTCTTGACACACAAATCAGTCCCTATATATATCAGTCCATGTTCAGGCCCATATTAGCCTATAGGACAGCCCTCTATCCCCCACACTCCCTTGACACAACTACATGTTAACACACACACACACTGGTTGATGTCTTCCCTCACTCTTTGACACTCACACACTGTCCTCCACATCACACACACAAAACCTGAGAGTTCCTGCACACACACAATATTTTGTTTGATTTAATTATATAGACACACCACCTCACCCTCTAAACTGAATGTATTTATCTAAGCATTCATTCCTAAACTGAAATTGGACTATGTGCATTGATGCTTGTTTAACCCTTGTCTATGTACACATTAACCCCTGTCCACACTCATATATGACACCACACACCACCTCACCCCCCTATCACTCTCTCTATATATAGTAATATATATAATGTTGGATGTAGTATCTAAATATATATTGACTTATGTATATATGCATGTATGTATAAACTTGATTTGGGTAGATTCCTATATATTTTGCCTATGAGTGATTTCACCTGTAACAAAGCTATGTGAGTTGATCAATATACATGTTTATATGGAATCTGGGTGTTTGTTAGTTTGTATGCCCTTGGGATTGATGTGTGCTTACTAGCATAGGCTAGTTTAGCCTTGTTTAGACTTATTTAGACTAGACTGACCTAGTTTGACTTATTTAGACTAGACTGACCTAGTTTGACTTCCAGAGTTGATCAAGAGTTGACTTTGGCCTAGATGGACCTAGTTTCATATAGAATGCATAGTAGAGCTTCATTTTATCATTTTAGACTTGTTGTGACTTGTACTGTTCTATAGGAGACAGACACCCCTCCTCGGATAGTATATTCTCTTCAGACACTCAGGCTATCAGGCGAGTACATTCTCTGACCGTTTCATACTTGTATGGATTTACATTCTTGCTCTAGATTACTGTACTTGATGCTGACACGATTCATTATCACGGATTGGTACTATATGGATCTTCTTCTGAGATGTTATCTCCTTGTATTCACTAAGTACATATTGTGATGTGCGTTTCACTTACATATTATATTTATTGAATACCTTATCATTGTACACTCATTGTGCATATTGTACTCTCAGTATCACATTGAGCCATTGTACAAGCCATTGTACAAGCCATTGTACAAGTCATTGTACAAGCCATTGTACAAGTCATTGTACAAGTCATTGTATAAGGTAACGTAACTGAATTGGATCCTTGTGTATTGATTGGGGAGGGGGAGTAGAAAATGGTTATGTGATCAATCGTATTGTATAAGAAATTGTATATGTCCATTGTACACCCACGTACAAAGGAGTCCCATTTTATTGTATAACCTAACCCGTTTACATAACCAGATTGTACTCTAAAATCACATGTTCCTTACAGTTCTTACTTATCATATTTAGATATTTCCTGTTATCAAATCTCTACTGTTTTTCATATATCTTCTTCTTTCAGCGTTTTATGTACTTTACTCTATTGCATGCTTTATATTTCCTAACTCGATATGATCTGCGTGAGATGTTTTGTGCTCGCTCCCGTCCTGACTGGACCTGTTGAAAATATTACAGAGGATGAGGAGGAGGCCTGCATAGACACCTACTATGGGACAGCTGCAGATGACATGTGTGACCCAGATTTCCAGCCTGATCCACTAGCTTAGAGACTGAGGCTCCCTAGTCTAGGTTTTACTATTTCTGTCTTCTGGGATCTGATTGTATATATTCTTTCATTTTCAGCATTAGAGACTTGTATTGAGTTGGATGTTCAGTTTGTATGGCAGTAGACACTTAGACTCTTTCTCTCTGATTGTATCCTGTGGATCTTTTATTCCAGTATCTATCTATCTTTTATTTTTATCATTCTGCCTTAGATGTGATTGAGACTGTATATTGTTATGTCACCTCCATTCGGAGTGTATATACTGTACAGGTACCTTTATATTGTTAGATGATTGACCTAGGACAGCATTTTACCGTCGACACTGCGGCGTAGGCTGGGCATTGTTATGTTCTCGTACCCTCACAGTGGGTGCGGATCGTGACAATTATTTACATGTCCAATTCTACTCCCTCGTACCCCCAATCAATACACAAGGATCCAGCCAGATTATGTTATATGATTCCATGCACGGCCCTCGAAGGGTGATACATAGATGTCCCATAAATGGGGATTCTGGGGGTTACCCAACAGTGTAAGATTCAAGAGACTCTGTGATCATGAGGGTACATATCACAAGTGATCAAATGAACCAAGAAGCATAGTGATACGCCATGTAAGTGAAACGCACAGAACAGGTAGTACCCGATGCTCCCTAAGGATAACATGTCAAGAAAGGATCCATATAGTACCAATCCGTGTGTCCATCGTGACAGTACAAGTAAAGTAATCTACTGCAGGAAATAATTCTAAGCAGGATATAAAATGATCAGAGAATGTACTCGCCTGTATCTGAGTGTCCAATATGAAACGTACTGTCCAAGGAGTGGTGTCTGGCTCCTAATCAGAACAGCACAAGTCACAACAAGTCTAAAATGATAAAATGAAGCTCTGCTATGCATTCTACATGACTCTAGGTCAATCTAGGCCAAAGTCAACTCTTGGTCAACCCTGGTCAACCAAGAAGTCAAACCTAGGTCTAACAAGTCTAACTAGGCTATACTAAGTCTAATAATGTTGTACAAGCCATATATAGTCTCACCAAGCTATACCAAACTACCTAGGCCTATTCTCAACACAAGTATACACAATACATATATATAGTAATACCAAGTTATACACAATATATGGCATATACATGAACTGTATAACCCATACAACCCCATTTGCATCTATCTATAAAAACCACACTTATATATATATAGGAACATATATCACAATGCATCTATTAACCTACATATATAAATACATTGCATTATATATAGACACATATATTAGAGGTTTCATTAATGTACTCTACAATAGGTAGGCATATAGAAAACATGAGTAAATGTATGTGGTACAACATGAATTTGTGTGTGGGTATACAAGTGCAGCTGTGTGTGTGGAAAGGTAATCAAAAGTCTGTGTGTGTATACAGGGATTACATACATATATGCAGGAATATAAACAGTGAAGAGGAGAGGACAGTGTGTGTGAGATAGGGCAATACAAGAGAGGCTATGTGAGAGCAATGTGCAACAGTACTTTGTGAGTGTTTACATGACATGAGTGAAAGGGGTGAGTGACAAATCAGTTGCTACAATTGGACTGCAAGGTCAGTCCTTGCACTGTTTTAAATCCAACTCCAATTCTCAGATTTCAAGCCAACTTAACCAAAACCACAGTTGCTAACATGAAGCCTACAACAGTTCAAGCTTTCCAGATTTTAACCTTAGTTAAATTCTCAGTTTTGATTTAATAAACCCCATTCCAGATTATGTACTTTAGGAAAACATTGAATCAACCACTGATAGTTATATAGAAAAGATTTCCTAAGTTAAAGGATCAACACTAACTCAAAACAGTGTCAGTTTGTATAAAAAATCAATTGGTAGCTATCAAACAGTGGGCTAATGTATGCCTATAAGTCACATGAATTCAGTTATAAACAAGACAGCTAATACATGATCTAACAGCTAACAAGAACAACCCATACAACTATAGTTGATTTCAGATCAAGGTAAGGGTGTACTCGAGTTTAAGAATTAAGGAAGCATCCAAATAACTTCATTTAATTGACAGTTCAAAGAAGACTTGAAATCTCAGGTTTCATCACAACAGTGAATAACCTATTCTCAATTTCCATCTTAAAACAACTTAGAAAACATTTGAAATCAGTGATAACAGTTCATAAGGACTAGCAATAACATTTAACAATGCCAAGTTAATAAGTGGAATGAAAATCTGGAATCTCAGTTATCAGTTGAATTTGAAACCCAACTCATCACCCAAAATCCCACACTCACAACCCACAGCCTATTTTCGAATGTAAAAACTTAACTAACACGTATTGTGATATATAGGGATCAAAATTAATTAAAATCATAGCAAAACAGGGAATTAAAATAGGTTGGAACCACTGGAATTTCACAGTATCATCCCCAGTATCAGAAAACAGTCCAATCACCCGTTTCAATCCAATATTCCACATAAATCCCAACTTAATTATGCAAACCAAATCTACCTACATTATACAACATTTTAGGATCTAATTTAACAAGTTAAACACAAATTAAACTATTAGAATCGAATTTAAAACAGGAACAAAAACCAGTGCACTGAAACACACAGACCCTTCCCCGTGCACACGAATTTTCGTGTCCGACACAACATTAAATGACACGAGGCTTGGGGAGTGTCATGACAGACACTGCCCCTTACTCAGTGTCAAAAACCACGCGCTCTAGTATCCTGTACAGCCCGCACGAGCACGCTGGTAGCAGGGGAGCTACAGTGCTCGTGCGCACGGATCGAACCCGCATGTACACGTGTCTCCCACGACTCGACACGACACAGAAAGCATAATACGACACTCAAAACCTCTAAGCAAACCCTAGAACTATTTTCCTATTCAAAAGAATTCAAAAACTCGAACGAAATGTCCTTTGAGACATTTCGTCGAACACCTCATCACCCGACTGATACGTGTCCGATACGGACACGAAACCCATGACACCAGACACGAATCCTATCCAGACTCTTAGGGGACCCTTAGGGCTTCCTATACATAAAGACAAAATGAAATTTCATGGAGTATTGAGAGAGTTACCTCTTGATGAACTTCAATGAAAAATCCCTATTCAAATGCTCTCCTCTTGATGACCCAATCAATTCAAAACAACCTCAAACTGAGATGGGACCTTAGCAACAGTAAGAATAGTCATATTAGGACCTAAAGGAACAATTTAGAAAGAAAAAGAAAGAGGAAAGGAGTTCTAGAAATTAAAATGCAATAGAAACTAACCTCGTTGAACTTAGGGCTTTTCCTAAGAAAGAGGCAACCCTAGATTTTAGGAGGGGTTTTATATGGTGAGGATCCCTATGAGGATATGTGGTCGGCCACTACTTCTTAGGGTTAGGGTTTGGTCAAAACTTTGGGCCTTGGGCCAAGTTACATAGGCCATGGTTGATTTAATTAATTAAAGGCTCTAAAATCATAAGTCATGGCTTATGGCTTTCTAATTCCTATAGCTAAATAGGTTCTAATGACCAAACCATAGATTAGGCTAGGTTAGACTAGAGTCACAAATCCTAACCAAGTCCAACTAACTAGGGTTAGCTCCTAGGTTGGTCTACATGAGTCCAAACTAGCCAAGAATCAATCTAGTCCAAAAAATTCCAAAATAATTCCTAAAAATTCCCATAAATGCTAATAAATTCTAATAAATTTAAATTACCCCCAAAATGACAAAAATACCCTCACACTAGAATGTGGTAGTGACACGGCTCTACCCAACTTATAGAGGTTGGCTAACTGGGAAAATTGTCATTACACAAATTCGGGAGAGGTCAATTATTTTTTTGTAAGGAGTGGCACGAGAACATCATACACTTCTAACGGCAGTCATGGGTTCAAAAGGAAACCTAGATATTACTATGGTGTTCTTGGTCAATAACTTCAAGGGGAACCTACTATGATTAACATCATTCTTATCGACCATGCTCACAATAAGATGGTAGGGGTCTCTGTTAGAATATAACCAAAACATGCTGGTTCAACAGAATTTTAATCTTTGCTTAGCATGGGTAACTGAGAGATGAGATTGAAGAACCCTGGAAAAGAAGTATTCATAGGCCAAGAGATGAAAGTCTATTATAAGTGAAGAACCCTGATGTAAGATATGATTTGGTAAGTGTTTTTGAATCTCTAAGTTATAATGACTAGTGTCTATGGTTGGTGTTTGGTATGGTGCAAGAGGCATATGCTTGCTTGGGTGGAAAGTGTCACGCCCCGACTCGGAATCACCCAAATCATCGTCCTCGCAGGGGGCGTGATGCCGCACGAGCCTGGAGTTGCACTCGTGCAAGGCAAGATGACAAGTTCTCAAATGGTTATCTTTGAGTTGAACGTTAACAACGAAAGGCAAAACAGAGTATACAAAAACGATTCACTTTATTGATATTCGAAATCAGATTACAAAGGCTTTCGATAGCCGAACGGAATTTGCCAGATTGGCTACAATACTCCGATTCTCTCTTGTCCACAAAGGATTTCACCGTTCCATATATCGTGCCTTCAATATCTCGGCCGCATCAATCCTGTTGCATATCCGAGCGTCAATGCGATCACACGCTTCAATACGCTTCGGTATTCCAAGCCTCAACGCGTTCAAACAAAGCTCCGTCGCGAGCAGACCAATCCCTGAACCTGCTAGCAAACTAGTGGGGGATTAGTACTTTTGTCCTCGTTGTACTGATCAAAAGTCCACTTAACAAACCAACATTTAGTATTGTATTGATTCATGCAAACATACAATTTAGTTCTCTTTCTATGTTCTCCTTAGGATGAGTTCATGGAATATTCGAAGACTGTAAAGCATGGCAATCATGTTATTCAATTCGCATAAGTAAACAGGCAAGCAATCTTGTGTTTGATTTGTGGCACAACTTAGCAATATCGACGCACTTGCCCTTGCACCGATGCAAGGTGAATACGCCTATCCGTTTTTCCTGTCATGTTATAAGTGCTCGCTATTCAGGATCCATCCATGTAGGCTATATGCATATCTTGCACTTCCAAACCCGTCGCCCTTAACTATATGAAGGTCACTAGCTTTCTGGGCTAGAATGGACTTATATTATCGAATCGAAACATAAGACAATGTTAACTCCGTGCGGTTGCTAACCAATATCAGAGGCCATCGAAATAATCGCAGCAAGTGGCTTATCACATTCACCAGACGGTCGCTACCCATCTAAATGAAGTACACTAACAATACCAAAAATGAATCCCTCCTAGGCCGAACGGTCCTAGCGCCCTCTCTAACAATACCAAAAATGCCACGTTCGAGGGAATACCCATGCACGGGGTTTTATGTCTTTAAGTCCATTTGACCATGCAACAAATCTTATCTTTCATACAACCAAGCAGGTTCGCTTATCTCTATTTCAATTGGCACAACGCCCGAATGTCCTCAACGAACGCCCCGAAGGCCATGGACATTTCAAAGGCACCATGCCGTATTATCATCTCGTATTTCTTCCGTTACTTTCTATGTTCTTATGTTTCATACTTCGTTTCAATGTTCAATGGCATCATGCCTCAACTCAATGTTCGTCAACCGAACGACCCGAAAGTCACGAACACCTTTCGAGGCATTATGTCTTATCCGACAGTTCCGCCACATTCATGCCACAACTATATTCTTTTGCAATGAAGCCATCTTTTCATATCTCGTGCACGAAGGCACGTTTCGACCATATTTTCGATGTTCTATGATTTAGCATTCATTGTCTGTGGCTTGCGCGCTAGGGAGCTTATCTATTGTCTTTCAATGTTCTAGCCGTTCTAACTCGTGTGCAAAGGCACGGTATTGTTCGTGCACTGAGGCACCCGCCGAGTACAGTTATCCCATGTTATTGCGGCTTGCGCACCGAGGCGCTCGCCTTTGCTACATTCAATATTCCGAAGCGACTCGTATACTTGTCGTACGATTCATTTCAATTGTTCTATCTTAGAGTTCTATACGCACTATGTTTATCTCTCTATCGAGCTACGCCCGTGGCGTTGATAGGTTAACTCAGCAGTCAATGATATGTATTTTACTTAAGCATGACATAGTAGGAAAGAGAGTTAATGTCCCCCTACCTTGAGTCGATTCGCCTTATTGTTTTGCCGAACCGTTGCGGCTCGATTTCATAACTTCGTTGTACGGGCAACTCTCCTGACTTAGCCATTCGAGCACTTCGTGTTTCATTGAATTATACATCCGATTTGCCTTAGCGTGCCAACGCTTCCGTCCGTCGCAAGGCGACGATTTGCTTTCGGGGACCCCTTACTGAATAAGGTAAAAGATCGACCTCTAACATTTCAGCATAAATGGATAGCCTGCACATGAAACCAACTAAAATTAATACTTGCATCGATTCAGACTTGCGCCTTGGTCGATTCAATATCTTAGAATCTTCGAGCCGTCTCAACGTACTTATCCTTCGAGGCAACGCGGCGCTTCGCATCGATTCACTCGATGTATTCTTTGGGACAAGGCAACTCTTTTGCATCGACTTAGTTCGATGCATCGTTCGGGACAACTTAACACTTTGTATCAATTCGCATCGATACGTAATCGGGTCAACGCAACTCTTCGAGTCAACGACTCAGCATAATGCACCGTATGAAGCGGGGCATTACATAATATACCACTCAAAACAAGGTTCGTCCCGAACCGAAACCAATACTAAATTTCCAAGGGTTTTATTAGATCGCTCCACGATTTTGTCTCACTATCGTTTGGATCGTACAACTTAGTTTGGAATCATACACATATTTTAGGCGTCCCACCAATATATGTATTTCAGCCAAGCTCAGTTGTAAGATATCGGAACAATGCAAACACGTAACTTCTTATTTTCAATTACTTGCCATCTCATACTCTCGATCGAACTTGGCTCTATTACTTATTCTCGTAATTCTAGCGCACATGCATATTGATACATACGTGATCGTCCAACATAAGAAAGGCACACGATGCGATTCAAAAATCGTATTTCTCACTTTGTATGTTTCATCAGGACTATCAATTCTACGCGTCGCATCAAGCTGTCGCGCATCCAATCACAACGAGTCTCCACAACGCCTTGTGTTCGACATCACTATCCAACGATTTTTGATATTTCACTTCGTATCCTATCTCGACATGATTCTCTTTTGCTGACTTACAAAAGCATCAACATTCAGGACTACGTCCACTATGTGACTTACCTAGACACCATGCTCAAATCCTTCCGACGCAAGTATAAATTGACATTGCACAAAGGCCACAATCTATCCGACATGACAGTTTACATCGAGGTGACCGTGTTCAAGACAACGATCGCCTTTTACATTCAATTCCTAGCGAGTAGGAATTCGCTAGCCAAATTCCTAACTTATCCGTCTCGCAACGTCGAATATAAGTTCGATTCCTGCAAGCTCAATTACAAGGTGAATCCAAATCTAACGACACAACTCGTAAGTCATTTCCTTATCGTTCTCTCTCGTGCATAGCACGTTTCTCGCAATCGCCTACTCGCATCACCAAGTTCGTTGGTGAATTTCTCATTCTACCGTCAACCAACATAACCATTCAAGCATTCATCCGACGAATACTCAAATCTAACTACATCACTCTCAATCGAAAGTTGTTCCAATAATTTTCGATTGCCTAGACTTATCATTAATATGTACCACGTTAATTTGTTATCGATGCAATTCCATATGCGATATCGCATGGGTCATCTTACGGTCTGCAGCATTCAATTTGATTTGGCGGTCAAGTTTTTTAGGGTTAGCTGCCCCGAAGCTACGCTCGATAATTATGGATCATCACCGAAGGACAGTTTACTACGAACCATGCTATATCTTATTTCGGTGCTAAATCACGTTCCGACGATTTCTATGCGACTCCCCAAATCCGTACATAACCATTTCTATCCGTGCAAGTGATGCGCACTATCCTCCGAGTAAAGTCATGCACGGCCGTCGATGATTCTGCAATTTATGAAACATCTACTCGTATCGAGTTCGATTCTATCTTATTTTGCGGTCGACACACGAGATGCTATACACATTGAGCAATCGTCGATGACTTCTAGTCTCGGCTTTGGTCAATCATAAAGTTCATGATCAACCAGTTCGTTTCATTCTCGTACCGTTACTTATAAAATTTCATAGTGCGAGGGACACTCTATTTTGTATTCTCACGTCGTTTACATTTCCTTACGTATCGATCTCGATACGTCGTATCCATTTCGATAACGTAAGGGTCAACTTTAAATTTGTTTCAACGTCAACTTAAATCGCATCGCATACATCCAAGTTCGCAACGAACTTTTTCATACGCATCGACTCGTTCTCCGATTTGCTGCATCCCGCTATACTTCGATCGCGTAACTGAGTTACCGATTATCCAACATCGAACCCTCAAGTCATACGATCTCGCCCTCTAAGTTTCGCGTGTTTTCAGTCGTACTCAAATGAGTTTCGCCGTAACGTAACCAACTATTTCTTAGGTACGATTTCTCACGTCAACTTACTCTTCACCGAAGTCACACATCGTGCGATTCGATTGCAATTCGCATCGCCTAACATTTCTATCGAGATCACAAGTCGTGCGATTCAATTCGCCTAGCCAAACATTTCTATCGAGATCGCAAGTCGTGCGGTTTGATTTCAACGTTTCGAGTTTCCTATCCCGTCGATCCGATTGTTGCCTCAAGGCATAATCGTTTCGCTAGTTCCCGTCATTCGACCGATACATAAATTTTTCAATCGATATTTCATTCAATATTACAAGTCACGCCTTACCGTTCTAACCGATCATCGAAGAACACTTGCATCAACATACCGTTATACAAATTCTCAATTGAGTCTCGGTGCTATCCCATTCGTTGCGGATAAACCTTCCGCAATTCTCACAAAACGTCAATGCAATTTATCGCACAAATGGTATTACATATACCAATCGAAATCACTCTTGACTCTACTCGATGCCGCACTGGATGTTCCATACAATAAGTCTAATACAATTCATGTAATTTTGTCGCGTGTTGTTATAGAAATTACATGGTGTTGCAGAAAAAGTCGTGAAAGGTTTGTTGCTGCAAGTGCAACAAGTTGCGAGATATGAATTCAATGAATTGTTGCTACAGATGCAACATGTCGTGAATTGTAATTTGAGACATTCGTTGTTTGCAACGAACGATACGAGAAATGTTGGTTGCATCGATACAATGAAAGTCGAAGAATATTGCTGCAGCAATTGCCATGCGTTGATTGTAAATGATGCGTTGAAAAGAAAATGAAAGTTGATGTTGAATGTATCGAACGGATTCACATATCGACTTCGAATGTGCGTTGCGATGAAAAGCGATAAGTCAATATCGAATGTGTTGAACGGATTTGAGCATTGACTTTGAATGTCAGAATTTGTCATGCCCCGACTCGGAATCACCCAAATCATCATCCTCGCAGGGGGCATGATGCCGCACGAGCCTGTTGTTGTGCTCGTGCAAGGCAAGATGACAAGTTCTCAAATAGTTATCTTTGAGTTGAACATTAACAACGAAAGGCAAAACAGAGTATACGAAAACGATTCACTTTATTGATATTCGAAATCAGATTACAAAGGCTTTCAATAGCCCAACGGAATTTGCCAGATTGGCTACAATACTCAAGTTCTCTCTTGCCCACAAAGGATTTTACCGTTCCATACATCATGCCTTCTATATCTCGGCCACATCAATCCTGTTGCATATTCGAGCGTCAATACAATCGCACGCTTCAATATGCTTCGACATTCCAAGGCTCAACGCGTTTAAGCAAAGCTCCGCCACGAGCAGACCAATCCCTGAACCTGCTAGCAAACTAGTGGAGGATTAGTACTTTCGTCCTCGCTGTACTGATCAAAAACCCACTTAACAAACCGACATTTAGTATTGTATTGATTCATGCAAACATGCAATTTAGTTCTCTTTCTATGTTCTCCTTAGGATGAGTTCATGGCATATTCGAAGACTGTAAAGCATGGCAAGCATGTTATTCAATTCACATAAGTAAACAGGCAAGCAATCTCGTATTTGATTCATGGCACAACTTAGCAATATCGACGCACTCGTCCTTGCACCGACGCAAGGTGAATACGCCTATCCGTTTTCCCTGTTATGTTATAAGTGCTCGCTATTTAGGATCCATCCATGCAGGATATATGCATACCTTTCACTTCCAAACCCGTCGCCCTTAACTATATGAAGGTCACTAGCTTTCCAGGCTAGAATGGACTTATATTATCGAATCGAAACATAAGACGATGTTAACTCCGTACGGTTGCTAACCAACATCAGAGGCCATCGAAATAATCGCAGCAAGTGGCTTATCACATTCACCAGACGGTCGCTACCCATCTAAATGAAGTGCACCAACAATACCAAAAACGAATCCCTCCTAGGCCGAACGGTCCCAGCGTCCTGGCGCGCCGCGTTCGAGGGAATACCCATGCACGGGCTTTTATATCTTTAAGTCCATTTGACCATGCAACGAATCTTATCTTTCATACAACCAAGCAAGTTCGCTTATCTCTATTTCAATTGGCACAACGCCCGAATGTCCTCAACGAACGCCCCGAAGGCCATGGACATTTTAAAGGCACCATGCCGTATTATCATCTCGTATTTCTTCCGTTACTTTCTATGTTCTTACGTTTCATACTTCGTTTCAATGTTCAATGGCATCATGTCTCAACTCAATGTTCGTCAACCGAATGACCCGAAAGTCTCGAAAACCTTTCGAGGCATTATGTCATATCCGACAGTTCTACTACATTCATACCATAACTGTATTCTTTCGCAACGAAGCCATCTTATCTTATCTCGTGCATGAAGGCACATTTCGATCGTATTTCCGATGTTCTATGATTTAGCATTCAATGTCCGTGGCTTGCGCTTGCCTATTGTCTTTCAATGTTCTAGCCGTTCTAACTCGTGCGCAAAGGCACGGTATGGTTCGTGCACTGAGGCACCCGCCGAGTACAGTTATCCCATGTTATTGCGGCTTGCGTACCGAGGCGCTCGCCTTTGCGATATTCAATGTTCCGAAGCGACTCGTACACTTGTCGTACGATTCATTTCAATTGTTCTATCTTAGTGTTAGACACGCACTATGTTTATCTCTCTATCGAGCTACGCCCGTGGCGTTGATAGGTTAACTCATCATTCAATGACATGTATTTTACTTAAGCATGACGGAGTAGGAAAGAGAGTTAATGTTCCCCCACCTTGAGTCGATTCACCTTATCATTTTGCCGAGCCGTTGCGGGTCGATTTCATAACTTCGTTGCACGGGCAACTCTCCTGACTTAGCCATTCGAGCACTTCGTGTTTCATTGAATTATACATCCGATTTGCCTTAGCATGCCAACGCTTCCGTCCGTCGTAAGGCGACGATTTGCTTTCGCGGACCCCTTACTGAATAAGGCAAAAGATCGACCTCTAACATTTCAGCGTAAACGGATAGCCTGCACATGAAACCAACTAAAATAAATACTTGTATCGATTCGGACTTGCGCCTTGGTCAATTCGATTTCTTAGAATCTTTGAGCCGTCTCAACGCACTTATCCTTCGAGACAATGCGGCGCTTCGCATCGATTCACTCGATGCATTCTTTGGGACAAGGCAACTCTTTTGCATTAACTTAGTTCGATGCATCGCTCAGGACAACTTAACACTTTGTATCGATTCACATCGATACGTAATCGGGTCAACGCAACTCTTCGAGTCAACGACTCAGCATAATGCACCGTGCGGAGCGGGGCATTACAGAAAGCATATGTCATAGATGTAATGTGTCTTGTTTGTATCGTGGTTGTTCAATTTAGTCAATGGAATGGGTCGATACTTGCATGGTTAATCCAAATAGAATGGAAATAGGCCTCTATGATTTGTTTTAAGGAAATTTATATCATACATGGGGCGTAATTGGAATGGAGCATAAGAAGGTATGTTTGTGTGAGACATGTATGTTATGTGCGTAGCTTGACTGGTCTAGTTCATGAGGGTATAATTTGTTGGAAGTGAATAGTTAGTGTCGTGCTCCAAATATCAAAGTCACGGTAGGGTATCAAAATGGTACTGATAGAATGCACGATATAAACCAATGATTTATTAGTCCCGTTGAGACCAATCTTTGGTCAATTTAAGTCTTGGGTTTTAATCTATGTTGGCTAGACAAGATTTCAAAATCTATCTAAACTATTTCTATTAGGTTAAGGGGACCTAGAATAGGTTTTAACTTAAATGGATGGCCTATTTGTTAGTCGAGTTGGTTAAGAAGGTTCTGTAAGTCTTGAGGTGCGCCTTCCATGACTTTTGTGTTTAAGTAGCACAAGGGGCCTCTATTTAGTGGCACACTAGTAGCATGTGCGCAGTGGACTTCGAGTAGACCAGAATTATATATTGGGTCAAAAGATTTGAGTCGAGGTTGGATCTCTAACTGAGGTCGGAAAGAAAAATGGTATTATGGTAGGGGTTATAGCTAGCCTTTTTGTCTTTAAAGTCGTATCATAAAAATAGAGTACAAGGGGACGTATTTTAGTGGGACATGATATGTCTACATGAAGGTGGAGTTGTCTATGTCTTGTATGTGAAATTTGTTGGATGGTAACAGCTGGTCTCGTGCTCCGAATATTAATGTCACGGCCGGGGACACCAAATAATCTAGATAGAATGTGGGAGTTCATGAGGCATTAATTATCTCCCTAATGGAAATTAACTTATCCGAGTTAATCGGTATCTTAGTAATTCCTAAAATTTCGAAAATGGTTATAATCTATTCACTCTGAAAACTAAGACACGATTTTAGGACTAATGAGGCTTGAAAATTTCAAAGTTGTGATATTGTACCTTGACCTTTGATCATTAAAGAATAAGGCACGATGTAATGGATAATGTGATGCGGTAAATATGAATCAATTTCGAGGATCGTACCACGAATTGTAATAAATGGAAAATGATTGCGTACAACGATACACGAGTCGATAAAATAGAAATATCCACTCGTCCTTAGTATAAGGGAGTTATCGATGGGGGTAAAAAGATCTCAACAACTAGGTCATAAATTTCTATTTGTGTTAAGTCGGTTAGACTATAGTCATAAGGTTTCTAAATGGTGTTGCACGTAGTGCTCCTGTATTGTTGTTGATAACTAGTGAATCAATATGATGGGGCATTATACTACAGATATTAGCCAAGCTGGTGAAGGTGTTATTCTAATGCAAAGTCACGTCTTTAACAATAATAAAATTTTATACCTAGGATGACTCCTGCTGAATCCTAAATCTTGGAATGGGTACCTATCACATTCATTACAAATGCTTGTCCTTGTTTTTGGTCTATTCCTCTCTTGTCTAAACTGTGGGGGCCTACTCAAGTAAGGGTTGAGTTAAGGCATCCGGGTTGCAAGTTAAGCCAGGAATCAAGATGAATAATTGGAGGTTCACAATAATTGATTTCTAGAGATTAGATAGTCTCCTAGATTGTGTTTTAACCAAGGGTAAGATCCTACTCATTTTTAAACTACAATAACTCAAGGCAAGGTTGTAGTCATAGGATTGGCCGATGGTAGCTATTGTGTATACAACTATCATGGCCATGGGGGATACTCTGTATCTATCTACCAAATACGAGCGTTCGTTTTACCAAATCAGTGAAAGACAAAAGCAATAAAGATTCCAAAAAAGATGTCGAAGAATACAATTTTGTGATTCAAAGACGAATGTATAATTCTAGAGGAATTGTCAATGCAGTCGCGGATGAGATCCTCGATACCCCGATATCTCAATCTACGTGGAATAATCAAATAAAGAGCGGACCGAATGCATCAAGGTTGATCAGACCATAATGCACTGATTCTGATTAGACAATATGTTAGTGGGCATCCCCAGTATACATATGTCCTGAACAAGCTCGCTAAAGAATAAGCTTGCAAAACTAGGCTATAAATAGCAACATCGTTCATGATATTTCAAAGTATAAGTACAAGAGATAATGATGAAAGCAGTAATAAATAGTTCAAGATTTACAAAAATCTACGTCGTGTCCGGTGTTCCTGTTTGTAAGCGCCCTAAATTTTTTAAGTTTTTATTATTATTGTTTTTTTTTGAAATAATTGTTTAGTACTTTTATAACCTTGTAAATCAATGTTACGATTTATTTTATATTAAAACTAGCAGGTAAGCCCTATTTTTATGTGTATGGAAATTATTTTATAGAGGATTACTGAAATACTCTAGAGTATATATTTTATTTTTGGATATTTAGAATTTATTTATTTATTTAGATAATTTATAATATTTGTAAATTATCAAATTGTTTGTTTTCTTTAAATATTGGAATTTTGTAAATGTTAGGATTATAAAGCAAACTACTACGTTATAAGTTAACTTGTACTAGATATTGATAAAATATTTTGAAAATATTTTTCTTGAATTTATTTAGAAAATTTTAGATTTTATCATATTAGTTTTAGATTTATTTAAAGTATTTTGGTCTATTATAAAACTTGTTTTAAAAAAAAGAAAAAAAGAAAAAGAAAAAGAAAAAAGGGGGGTGTGATCGAATCCTGACCCCCTCTATTCCTCCGTATGTGTGTGTGTATATATATATATATATATATATATATATATATATATATATATATATATTATATAATTTATATATATATTTATATATATATATATATATATATATATATATATAAAGAAAAAGAAAAAGAAAAAAGGGGGGTGTGATCGAATCCTGACCCCCTCTATTCCTCCGTATGTGTGTATATATATATATATATATATATATATATATATATATATATATATATATATAAAAAAATATATATATATATATATATATATATATATATATATATATAACGTAAAAAAAGGAAAACCATAACTTACCAACCAAAACCCTAGCACCGTACGCCCCGACGAGCCTCACGCGCGACCACTAGACGGCCGACCGTCGCGCAACGTCGAGGCAGTGCCACCGGCGGCAGTAGCACAGCCACGTGGGTCACAACGGCAGCGGCTGCCAACGCTCCACTTCACGACGTGATTTCTCTGTCGTTTCTCTGCCGTTTTGCGAACTGCTTGGTCAGGTACGTCGACAACCCTACCATCTGCAACCGCCTTCAAATAGTTCGAATTAATTTGCTTTGTACGTGATGGAAAATGAGTTCCAAAATCGAAAAAAAAAATCTAGATTTTTGGGTTTAGAAACTGTCCCAAACCTCCATATTTGAGATCAAATTTCGACCATAATATAGCGAGATTTCAAAAATCAATTTGAACATATTTATAGATAACATGTAGGAGATCAAGACCTTTCTTGTAGATTTATTTGTCGTTCACTATATGTAAAATTATTCAATTTCAAAGTTTGGAAAAAATCAGTTTTTCAGAATAACAAAAATTTAGAAAATCTCCAATACGGCGTGCATCCCACCAAACCGGACGACGTGGTCATGAACCAAAAGCATCGAAAGGTGCGTATCAACTTCACGGACATGAGGGCTTTGACGGAATTCAAATTGGTTGCGTGTGCGCGACGAATTTGAAGCGTATCTGTTAAAATTCACCATATCATCCTATTTGTAAATTCCCCAATTACTTTGTGCAGTTCGTCGAATTGAGACGAAACTTACGCCAGTAAGACCGAGTCATTTTTTTGGTCCTGTATGCCAAGTTTGGTTCGGTTCTGAGAAGGTCGACCGGAACGCCTATTTGGCGGGCCCGCGACCAGCTCCAACGGGCAAAATTGTGCACGACCTACAGGAATCTAACTTTGGACATACGGTTTGGTTCGTCTCCTCAAACCGGACCCGTAGACATATAGTTTGACGACTTTAGAGACCGTAGGTTCTGACACGCATTTCGGTACAAAACGGGTCCAACGGCGGATGAGATTTAGTTGTTGTCTTTCACTGATAAGATTTAGTTGTCTTGGTTTACTGCATTTTACAGCTTATGGATACATACGAGGTTTCCATATGTTGGAGTATTCTTCGTATGCATGCAGCTGGCATGTCTACGTACCTAGTCCTAAGTATTTTGGGACTAGGGCGTTACATATTTCTGTAGTGGCCCATGCAGGTTGAGTTATCACTTCGGTTACGTTACTGTACCGATGTGAGCCTGCATATAGGATTAGAATCTAGGAATCTCATCCACAAGCTTGACCTCCTCCCTTGATTCCAATTTCGAACTCCCATCATGTCACCTTGATTTTCTTCTACTTGATTCCCTTCAATGTAAATTTAACTATTTCTTCGTGGCTGATAGAAAGGTTAAGAAGATAACTCATACCAGTTACACATATTATATTTCTCAATCACTCCATTAGTTGATTTTTTATAAGTTGGGTAGTATGCCTCACGGCCTATCACCCCGTGTTCCTATAACCCATTAATGAAGTATAACCGGGTGGCACTGAATATATACTAGTGCAGAAAGATATGTTTGCCTAGAATATAGAGTTTTAGTAGCCCATACTCCATTGGTCAACCACGACCTGATAAAAGAGCCAGTAGGGCGACTGTATAAAAAGGAACACCGGACAAGACTTAGATCCTTGTGTAACTTGAACTATTTATTACTACTTTCAATGTTATCTCCCGTACCATTACTTTGCAATATCATAAATAATATTACTATTTATAGTCTAGTTTTGCAAGCTTATTCTTTATCGAGCTTGTTCTGGACATATGTATACAGGGGACACCCACAAGCATATTGTCTAATTAGAATTAATGTATTATGGTCTCATCAACCATAAGTGCATTTGGTTCACTCTTTATATGATTATCCCACGTGGATTGAGATATCGAGGTATCTAGGATCTTGTCCGCAACATGCATTGACAATTCCTCTTGAATTATACATTCGCCTTTAAAGCACGAAATTGTATTCGGTGACATCTTTCTTGAACTCTATATTGCTGTTGTCTTTCACTGATTTAAAAAGATGAACGCACGTATTTGGTATATAGATACAGAGTATCCCCTATGGCTATGATAATTGTATACACAAGTGTAGCTACCATCGGCCAGCCATGTGACTACAACCTTACCTCGAGTTATTTGTCCTCTCCTCGACCCTAAAACTAATAAAATGACCTTCTAGTCATTTAAATTTGAGAACGATTAAGGTCTTACCCTTGGTCAAAACATCAACCAAGGGGACTATATATTCTCAAAGAACCAATTATTGTGAGTCTATAATTATTCTTCTCGATTCTTACTTTAACTATCAACCCGGATACCTTAAAACAACCCCTACTCGACCCAGCCCTCACAGTTTGGACATAAGAGGAATAGAGAAAAAGTAAGGACAATTATTTACCATGACTATAGTAGACATCCATCCCAATATTTGAGTCCAACATGTATTATTCTAGTTATGCATATCTTGTTATTAAGACCTGACTTAGCATTGGAACATCACAATCACTAGCTTAGCCAATACCATAGCATAATACCCTGTCATATAATGATTTACTAGTTGTTAACATCAATGCATGAGCACTACATTCGACACCATTAGAAACCTTATGACCGTATTCTGACAGGCTTTACACAAATAGAAATTCATGACTTAGCCGTTAGAGATCTTTCATATGACGTGCCTTAAATTCTGTTACCCTATCGATGAGCTCTCATATACTATAGAAGAGTGGATCCTTCTCTTCTATCGACTCTTGTATCATTGTACACAATCGTTTTCCATTTATTAGAAATTGAGGAACGATCCTTGAACTTGACTCATATCTACCGTATCACGTTACGCCGTGCCTTATTCTTTATTATCAAGAGTCGAGGTACAATATTAGGACTTTGAAATTTTCTAACCTCATTAATCATAAAACCGTATCTTAGCTTCTAGAGTGAGCAATTGTAAGCCTTCTAAATTTTTGGATATAATAGTGTTACCGATTGATTAGAGTAAGTTGATTTCCGTTAGGATGATAATTAGTGCCCCATGAACTCCTACTTTCTATTCAGATCATTTGGTGTCCCCGACCGTGACATTTATATTAGGAGCACAAGACCAGCTGTTACCTTCTAACAAACTTCACATACAAGACGTAGATGACTCCACCTTCATGTAGACATATTATATCCCACTAAAAAATATCTTCTTGTACTTTATTTTTATGATACGACTTTCGAGTCAAAAAGGCTAGCTATAACCCTACCATAATACCATTGTCCTTTCCAATTTCAGTTAGAGATCCAACCTCGACTCAAAACTTTTGACCCAATCTATGGTTGTGATTTACTCGAAGCCCACACGCACATGCCACTAGTGTGCCACTCAATAGAGGCCTCTTGTGCAACTTGAACACAAAAGTCACGGAAGGCGTGTCTTATGAATTACCGAACCTATTCTACCAACCCGACGGGAAATTTGCCCAACCACTTGAATTTGAACCTATCCTACATTACCCTAACCTAATAGGGATGGTTTAAATTAATTCTACGAGGTTTTTCCAGCCACTATAGATTAAAATCTAAAGTTCATGCAATCAACGATTGAAGTCCAATTTGGGTACTTATTGAGACTCAGTTAAACCCATCATAGCCCATCGCCATATTTGGACTATAAAACCAAACTTGATGAAATAGGCCCTACCTCTTGGCTCACTAATTCTCTTTCCATAGATTTTATAACTGCATCTCTTCGTAGCCAATGTTATGCATCTCTCGGTACCAACTTGCTTCCAGATATACTCGACCAAGACCTCTCCTACTGTCTTGACCAAACATAGTCCATATATGGACCATATTATATAGATAAGACCTAGACTTTCTATAGAGTCCGTGACTATGATTGGAAATACCTCATACTTCCATACACCTCCTTGAAATTTGACCCTCATAGAAGCCTATTACCGTGCTTTTCCCGATTAACCAACTTATATAAGTTGGGAAGAACATTGAACTTATTATACTCTACCTCTTAGAATGGGACTACAATCGTGACCGTTCTTTCGTCTGTTTGGAAATTACAAAGCGATCTTTATCTTGCATTTTTATCCCTTGCTCGTGCGTTTAGATAACTACGGTAAAAGATTGCAACCTTAATTCTTCAAGTCCATTGTATCGTAGAATCGTTTTTGTTTAAATCAAAAGCAAAATTTTCGAGGCAAAAAGGATTGCAAGCCTCTCTAAGAAACATAAGATTCTTGGAATTAGCAAGTGTTTGGAAATGATTGATTCAAATTAGACTAATAATTCAATGGTTTATAACGTCGTCTCATATCCGTATCATTGATACCCTCGACCGTGATTTTGATAATTTAAGCACAACACTAGCCTTTTCCTTTCGACAAAGTTTACACTCACGAGCTAGACAAGTCACTCTATACCCATGACATACATATCTCACACAAACACACATTCTTGTGCTCCATTTCAATTAGACCACATGTATGATACATTTTTTCTAGAATAAACTAGTGATTTCTATTTTCGTCCCTTTTGATTTTCACTATGTGTCATGACCCGCACCCAATATTTGGGCATAAACCGTATCCACGCCCAGCCTACGCCACAGAGTCGGCGGTAGAACGCTGTAACAATATGATGAACAACCACGCAGTAAAATATATTATCCACATGGGGAAACACAACTTAATACCACAAACTCAGCATCTAGAAGATGTAAATAAATGTAACCATCTCATAATAGAAAAATGTATGATGACTAAAAATAGTCTCAACTACAATGTCTCCAAAATCAACTAATGTCAACTACAATGTCTCAGCACTAACTATAGGTAACTAAGCAAACATAGCAGGATCAGATGCTACGTACTCCTCCTGGTAAGCAAAGTCTGTCTCTACTGAATCTTCCATGTACGGGCCATACTGATCAGGGTACTCGACCTCTTCGCAATCACCTAAAATTTGTTTGGTTACCCAGCCAGAATAGAACGAGTACAATTCACTGAATGCAGTTCCAATATATAAAAATGACTATAAAATAGTAGTTAGACATCAATTACATGTTTTGAAAATAAATAGGAAAAATGTGAGAAAAGACTGAAAAACTAATAACAATAAATAAGCAAAATACCTTCCCAACTGTTAGAAGTACCCTTGACATGTGATCAGTCTGGGACACTACACCACGAGTTCTACAAGGTCTACTTGCATGAAATAAACAATGTCTACGAGGTCTACTTGCAGAAATTAAACAATGTTTACGAGGTCTACTTGCAGAAATTAAACAATGTCTACGAGGTCTACTTGCATGAAAATAAACAATGTCTATGTCGGATCACACATCCTTGGTACTTCTTATATCCTGACTCAACAATTTATAGAAGTAAAATCACATAACCAATGACCAATTAATGAAATATAGTGAAATTCAATATTGGAAATAGACAATAAACTGTACTCGCCTGGTGTCCTGAGCTGCTGACACGGGTCGAGGTCCGAGACGAAGTCCAAGTAACCTATTTAAAGAATTTACAATGTCATTTATACTAAACAATGAATCAAATTACTCTTATTTAATTATTTCTTAGAATCCTAACCTAGTGCCTTCATTTGGTAAGGTTTTCTATAGTTGATATTATCTAGTCTAGTGCCTTGCTTCCACTCTATTTATCTTATGAATTCCCTATCCAAACCTTAGCGGTTGTACTTAATTGTGAAACTCCACACAATAGTTGGTAATCCTGATTGCCCATCATCTTTTACTGCCCTATACCTGTAGGTCCCCATACTTCCTACTAGTACCCTATGTTCTGGACACATACCCCCACATGCTCATACATAATCGAGTACAATGGAGGTAAAGAAGGGTCTCTATCACCATAACAGATAAATGTCTTGGTTTGTAGTATATCCCCTGGGTTCTGACAAGAGGGCATATGCAATATTGTTTGATGGCAGGTGATTAGTGTCACTGTGAACTCAGTGTATAGTGAACAGATCCATGACTTAGGTCATTCTGTCACAGGGAATGGTGTATGTACTAGTGTTTACACAAACCTACCCTCACAAGTTGATTTGAACCTAAACAGAAAGAGTCTACCTAGGTGTCAGGGTTTTCCAAGATACCACCTGGTGTAACAGGTCAAGCTAATACCTATTTCAATTTGCCCCATCCTGTGTACTCTAGTTGATACCCAGCCCCCATATTGTAATCCTCTATTTTAGCTCGTGTCCTCTACATCACACTTTATAGCCTATATGGTCAGGGTGGACAATAGTTGATGCCACAAGGTGGCTTCGAGTTATTCCCTTCTCCAGACTAATCGTAGGACCTAAGTCACCTGCTATATGAACTTATGCCCATAAGAAAATACCATGCCTTTGTCCACTAGTTACTAGGAGTACTCTTAAATTTGGTATCAACCTGATACAAGGATTTTCCCTGTGCTTGTTCCTATGAATTCTATGATTTTCTCTTAGACTGTCAGTTGGTGATACCTCCTGGGAATGTGTACACTGGTACAGGTTTATAACTTTAGCACTTTATGTGGTAGTGTATTGTACCAGGCATCAGGACCTATACAAGAGTAGGTGAGGTTACATTAAGACTTCCTATTTAACTTGGCTCTAGATGGTGGGGGGTAATGTACCTGTCTAACACAGGATCAGCCATAAGACAAGGTGAAGTCCTGAAACATCCTATTACTCATAGACTTTATTGACCACAGAGGTGTTAACAAGCACCAAATTCACTGAGTCTACAAGTAGACTCCTGCACTAGGTCTTAGGTTTGCAAGGGTTGTTTTCTCCCTATGTCAGTGTCTTGGTTTCAAGGTCAAACCATGAATTTGTGTATTCCTGAAGGAGCTGATGTCAGTTCCAGTATTGTATAGGCACTTATGTGGCAGGGTCACTTGTGTCCTGTTAATTAAGTTCCTAGGTACAAAACAACCCTTCCCTATTGGTTGCAGTAATCCTGACATCCAGGAACCTAGCATCTACCCTACATTGGCTGATACCTCCTATAGGTTCCTTGTTAGGGTATGCATGTCTTCAGGACATCCTACTCTCCCATCTAAGGTTACAACTCGAACTATGCCACCGTAGTTACCTAGTTATATAAGAAGTTAGTCTCTCAGTCTTGTCACAGGGCCAATCCCAGTCCTACCATTATCTAAAGGATAATAGGAAGGTTCATGGTTATATCACTGGGTATACCAAGGAGGTCGGATTTGTTGGTACACCCTGGATACAAGGACATACATACAATGGTATAGGAAAACATAAGGGAAACCTTATCAGTATCCTGGTCATTACTTGGCAGATGGTTTTACTTATCCTTAACCTTGGTATTATAGTCTAATATATGGTATCAGAACTCCCCTCACCTAGTTATCTATGGTGGACTCCATACATATGTTGATGTATTCCTGAATGCGTGCCACATTACCTGTCCCTGGGTCCTGAACCTCCCAGTTCTGTACAGTGATTTCATTTAGGAAAAACAACAAACACCTAACCCTCCCTTCTACTCTAATGCTGACAACAGAAACTATAACATGGCACTATCAAGAAGGTCGATAAACTCACCTTGTGTTCGCACGAAATCCTGCTTTCTTCCTGGCGCCTACTCTTGCGTCTTCTCGGCAGGAGATATGCGGGTAGGTAGGGTTTGAAGGAGAAAGACATAGCAGGATCACCCAATATATATATATATATATGGAGGAAAAAAAAATATATATATATGGAGGATGGATAGAATCAAAAAGAAAACCTAGAGGAATTCGAATTATTTGAATTCTAAATCCTACTCTATCCATTGTTGTTGAGACCATTATCATGTGTTCGACTTATATCAGGAATATGGGTCATATCCTGAATGAATTTAAATTCAAAAATAACATTAAGGTCCCTGTATAATATTCTTTTGCAAAGAAGCCCTTTTTACAAAACATATATATACACCTTCATGTGTGTATAATCAAACAGGGGTCTAAAGTTAAAAAATGGGTAATTTAACTAAATAATAAATAATAGTGAAAAATAGATAGAGCTTACAAGTCTACCCCCCTTAGATTAATTTTATCCTCGAAATTTAACAAAAGTATAAGGTAGAATCGTACCTCAGGGCTCAAAAAGGTAGGGGTAACGCTCGCGCATATAGTCTTCTCTCTCCCATGTGGACTCGCCCGGAGAATGGTGTCTCCACACGACACGAACCAAGGAGATCGTTTGATTCCTCAGAACTTTTTTCCTGCGATCCAAAATCTCTACTGGCTGCTCCTGATAACTGAGACTCGGTCCCACCTCGATCTCCGAATGGTCCAACACGTGGCTGGGGTCCGCTACTTATCGTCTCAGCTGAGATACGTGGAACATATTGTGCACTCCCTCCAGTGTAGGCGACAAAGCAATCGATACGCTACTGCTCCAATCTTCTCGAGAATACCAAATGGCCTAAAAAACGTAGGCTGAGTTTAACGCCTTTACCGAAACGAATGGTGCCACGTGTCGGAGAAATTTTCAAAAATACCAAGTCGCCAACCTAAAACGCACAATACATTATCACGAATCTCATAACTATACACGTAGTTAATCATAAGAAGATTCTATACCTCAAACTCTAACGGCCTATGGTGACTGTCTGCCCAGTACTTCTGTCTTTCCTGAGCCACGCGAAGCTGCTCTCTAAACATCTTGACTTTTTCTGCAGCATCCACTACCATCTCCGGTCCTAGTAGTGCACGCTCTCTCATATCGTCCCAAGATAGCGGGGTACGGAATCTCTGACCATACAACGCTTCGAAAGGAGACATCTCAATGCTAGCTTGGTAGCTGTTATTGTAGGAGAACTCCACGAGATGAAGGTGGTCCTCCCATGAGCCGACAAAGTCTAGCATGCACGTCCGCAGCATATCCTCGAGCATTTGAATGGTCCGCTCTGACTGCCCATCCGTCTGCGGATGATAAGCAGTGCTGAACTTTAGTGATGTGCCCAAGCTAGCCTGTAGGCACTTCCAAAAGTGAGACGTGAACCTGCTGTCATAGTCCGACACGATACTCACCGGGACCCCGTACAGTTTGACTATCTGCTTCACATAAATCTCTGCCAACTTCTCCGTAGATAACCCCACTTTAAATGGTATAAAGTGGGCCGACTTGGTCAGCACCCCTGAAGACAAGGCACGACGGTTCTGGAAGGGACTATCTCGTGTCACAACCCGCACCCAATATTTGGGCATGAACCATATCCACGCCCAGCCTACGTCGCAGAGTCTGCGGTAGAACCCTGTAACAATATGATGAACAACCATGCAGTAAAATATATTATCCACATGGGGAAATATAACTCAATACCACAAACTCAACATCTAGAAGATGTAAATAAATGTAACCATCTCATAATAGAAAAATGTATGATGACGGAAAATAGTCTCAACTATAATGTCTCCAAAATTAACTAATGTCAACTACAATGTCTCAGCACTAACTATAGATAACTAAACAAACGCAGAAGGATTAGATGCTGCGTACTCCTCCTGGTAAGCAAAGTCCGTCTCTACTGAATCTCCCATATACGGGCCATACTGATCAGGGCACTCGACCTCTTCACAATCACCTAAATTTGTTCGGTTTCCCAGTCAGGATGGAACGAGTACAATTCACTGAATACAGTTCCAATATATGAAAATGACTATAAAACAGTGGTTAGACATCAATTACATGTTTTGAAAATAAATAGGAAAAATGTGAGAAAAAGATTGAAAAACTAATAACAATAAATAAGCAAAATACCTTCCCAACTGTTAGAAGTATCCTTGACATGTGATCAGTCTGGGACACTACATTGCGAGGTCTACGAGGTCTACTTGCATGAAATAAATCATGTCTACGAGGTCTACTTGCACAAATTAAACAATATCTACGAGGTCTACTTGCATGAAAATAAACAATGTCTATGGTCGGATCACACATCCTTGGTACTTCTTATATCCCGGCTCAACAATTTATAATAGAAGTAAAATTATATAACTGTTTGCCATTGATTATCTAAGAACAGAACAGTTTTATGGGAGGACTGAACTTTGATTCACAATTACAAACTCGCTTGTACAAAAGAGAGCCTAGAAACAAAACCTAGGAAAAGTAATCTAAGTACAATTATTTAATTTGGATTCTGGGGGGTGAGGTAGAGGCTCGGGAAAGTGCTATCAACTCTGCCTTACTCCTTGGACGATCGAACGCAACCTCGTCTCCGGTGAAGAAATGCTCTATGTATGTATATGTATGTCCCTATGTGTGTGTGCAAAGGAATAATCCTATGCTATTTATAGAAATTTATGATAAGTGTAATGTACAGCCACGTGGCTAATTTTAGGCCACATCCTCGTAACTGCGTCTTGAGAAGTGGGTAGTTGGGGATTGGTTAAGATTAATCTTAATCTGTTTGTTGCAATAAATCTAAACTTTTATGATATATTGGTTACAAAAAATCCAAATTGTAAGACTTGGTCAACTCCTGCCACGTGTCACAACTGATACTCTTGTGGTGAGCCACATAAATGATACGTCCTGGCTGAGCCACATGAGGGACTGTCCTACAATCGAACTGCATGAAGAGTGTCTCATGGTCGGGCCGCATAAGGGTGGCCTCATGACTGAGCCGCATGAGAGTGGTCCCCATGACTGAGCCGCATGAGAGTGGTCCCCTGACTGTGCCGTATGAGAGTGGTCCCCTGACTGAGCCGCATGAGAGTGTTCCCCTGACTGAGCCGCATGAGAGTGGTCTCATGGCCGAGCCACATGGGAGTTGTCTCCTGACCGGGCCGCATGTAGGTCGCACAGGCGATCCGCATAAAGAACTTCTTTTGGAATTTGTGAACTGTGTCAGATATTATGAAGATTTTCTCGTCTTTTTAGGAGCATGTCGCGTCTCGTCTTTATATCAGAGACATTATTTCTGTCAGAGCTGTTACTTTATTGTCAGAGTAATAATGGCCAGCTGTATGGCCAGCTGTATAGGCAGAGTTTTTGAACCGCATAAGGCCGCAAGGAGCTTTCTGAGCCGCATGAAGCTTTTTGAGCCGCATGAAGCTTCCTGTATTTTGTGCCACACGAAGCTTCCTATGTTTTGTGAGCCGCATGAGGCTTCCTATTTTTTGTGAGCCGCATGAGGCCCCATGGATAAAAATCATTCTTTTTCACGCTTCTACAAGACCCCCTTCAAAGTTTTCAATTTGTAAAATTGAAATACTTTGAATAAGAAGCATGGGTCTGTCCGCATAAGCTCTTCATGCCGCATAGGCTTCTCTGGCCGCATAGGCTTCTCTTGCTGCATACTGGGTCGAGCTCCTCATGCCGCATAGGCTCCTCTGGCCGCATAGGCTTCTCTTGCCGCATACTGGGTCGAGCTCCTCATGCCGCATAGGCTCCTCTGACCGCATAATGGCTTTCATGCCACGTAGGCGTCCCGTATCTTCGGTATTAATTACTTCTTTGCTTTAATAATTTTAAAGCCGTCTTTTGGATAGAATCCTAAGAGTCAGCATTTAAAACTTTTGATTTGCTTGGGTGATTCGGTGTTGTCTTTTGCATAAAAAGGGGATAGAATTCCAAGGGTCGGCTTTATCTCCTAGGCAGCACGAAATCCGAAGCGTCTATCGGTTTATATGTCTCGCCAACCTATAAATATGAGCAATTTTTGAAGAGAGAGAGATTCTTTACTCTCTTCTTTCTTCAAGCTTTCTTACCCTAGTCTCCGTCTCTTCTCCTCTTTCGATCATCAATGGCTCCCAAGGCTTCCTCCAGTGCTGCGACGAAGGGCAAAGGAGTTGCCTCCTCGTCGGCGATCTCAGTTCACCCCGACGTTTATCCTGCTATTGACGGTAAGAGTGTTGGGAAAAAAACTGCATGGCTTCGAACCCTAACCATAATGGCTATGTCGCATGTTTTATGCGCGGGCCTTTTTCTTCGTTCTTCACTGAACTGCTCAAGTTCAGTGTGCCGTACGGACCGTATGAACTCCTCAAGTCCGAGCCGCATGGGGTATGCCTCATGTCTGAGCCGTATGAGAGTTTACTTCATGACTGAGCTGCATGAGAGTATGCCTCATGTCCGAGCCGCATGATGGTAATCCTCATGTCCGAGCCGTATGAGAGTCATCTCGTGGCCGCATAAACACCTTATGAACTGGGCCGCATAAAGATCCACAAAACAGAGCCGCATAAGCTTCTTATGAACTGGGCCGCATGAAGACCCATCAAACAGAGCCGCATAAGCTCCTTATGAACTGGGCTACATAAAGACCCCCTAAACAGAGCCGCATAAGCTCCTTATAGACTGGGCCGTATTGTTTGCCATGAAATATAAAAGAACAAAACAATTATCGGAGGACCGAACTTTTACTTCACGTTATAAACTCGCTTGTACAAAGAAAGCCTAGGGACGAAAACCTAGGTACAGCATTCTAAGTACAATTATTTATTTTAGATTCTGGGGGGTGACGATAGAGGCTCGGGAAGGCGACGGCAGTCCTGCCTTACTCCTTGGACGATCGGTATGCAGCCTTGGCTCCCTGTGAAAAGATGGTAGGCGTTGACGAAGAAATGCTCTTCTTGCTCCTCTGTTGCTCTTCTGGCTTCTCTCTCTCTCTGTGTATTCTTTCTTTTTGACTATTGGGGGGGTCTCTCTGTATATACGTATTTTTCTCTCTGAAATTGTATATGTTACAAGGGAATGGCACCTTGCTATTTATAATAGTGGGATGTGATCATTAGGGTTGCCAATGATTAGCTTTTGGAGATGGCGGCGGCTTGGAGATTGGTCCATCTTGGCCATCCATTTTAATTGTGATGAATCTGGGCCATTAGGTATAGATTGCACCAAATCCCATGAGCAATTAATGCTGATTGGAATAAATCTTCCTTATACTGATCTTTTGATATCTGCGAATAAATCATATCTATTCTTCTGCCACGTGTCCCAGATCTATTGGGATCTGACCCAATCTTTAATGGCAGCCAATCTGAGGAATTAATCGGTTTAGGACACGTGTCCTAGGAGCTGCTGGGGGGAATCTAGACCGCATAAATAGTGAGCCGCATATGAATGTGAGCCGCATATGAATATGAGCCCACGTGTCAGGGCTGCGTGGGCAGTGGCCTTTACTTGAGTCCTCTAACCACAGAGGAGTAATCCTTGTGGGCCGCATAGGTATATATCCGCCTGGGCCGCATGGATATGATCTTCTTGAACTGCATGAGAAGTCCTCGCTCGAGCCGCATGAAGCTTTCATGGCCTGAGCCGTATATGATGGATTTACTTCTGAACCGCATGGGAAGTCCTTTGCTCGAGCCGCATGAGGCTCCTATGGCCTGAGCCGCATAGGATGGATTCACTTCTGAGCCGCATAGGAAGTCCTTTGCTCGAGCCGCATGAGGCTCCTATGGCCTGAGCCGCATAGGATTTATTCTGAGCCGCATGAGAAGCGAGCCGCATACGAATGCCCACGTGGCAAGGCCACGTGGCATTTTTATGGCTCTCGGGGGATTTGTGTCAGAGATTTCTTTCCTCTTCCCTAGAGATTCATCATTACGGCAGAGCCATAATTACCTGCCTTTGGTGTCAGGGCTGTCAACTTTTCAGAGGGGTCAGCCGTCATAGCAATTAATGCAGCGTGGGTGGAGGGGGGCACTATCAGGCCACGTGTCTTCTGAGTCGTATGAAATGCTTTGGGCTACATAGCTCCTTATGCCGCATGATTCAATGAACCGTATGAGTTTTCTGAGCCGCGTGGATCTTTCCTGGCCGCATGAATCATTTCCTTTAGTATTTTCCATGCTTCTACAGGACCCCCTTCAAAGTTTTTAATTTGTAAAATTGAAATACTTTGAATAAGAAGCATGGCCAGTTTCCTCTAGCCGCATATGGAATTCTGACCGCATAGAAGTCTCGGCCGCATAAATTATTCAGCCGCATAAGTGATTAGCCGCATGAGACTGTTCACCCGCATAGCTGTTTGCCACGTCATCATGTCATGCATGCAAACCCTTTTTGGGGTAGGATCCCAAGAGTTTCTGATCTTTAATTATCTGGTCTGCATCGATAGCCGAAGAGTCGACTTCTTTGTACGAGGCGTCGGTCTTGGTCCTCTATAAATGGAAGGGTTTTTGGAGGGATTTCTCTCTTGGACTCTTCTTGATTTAAGATTTTTGTCTTGCTTTCTTCTTCTGACCGACAGACTACGATGGCACCTAGGGCTTCCAAGGCAGTGAAGAAAGCTGTGGCGAAGAGTAGGAAGCCGGCTTCGTCTTCAACTGTCGCACCCCCCGTTCGTCTTGACGTTCATGTTGTCGTCGAAGGTAAGTACTGTGTGGAAGATTGGGTGCTTTGAAACCATAACAGATGCTGTTTTGCCGCATTACTTCGTGCATAATCATTTGATGCGAGCTTTTCAAATTTCGTGGTTCGCATGCACGTCCCGTGAGCCGCATGGAATATATTCCATATCTAAGCCGCAAAAAATTGTCTTTCAACGGGCCGCATGAACCCTTCTGAATATCTTCTGACTATTTTTATCATTCATCATCACTTCTTTTTTGTCTTTTGGTTCTTGTAGTGTCTCCACCGAACGCTGAGATTGCAGTGGTAGAGGAGCCGCCGCTCCCTAGCATCAATCAGGGGCCTCCCTCTGTTAAGGAGGAGGTGATGAAAGAAGAATCAGCGCCTGAGAAGGACGACATCCCCCCCACTGTCGAGACTGCTGAGGGTGGCAGCGCTGGGAATTCTGATTCCCCTATTCTAGACGAGGATCTTCCTCAATTACATCCTTCATATGTAAGGTGGTTGAGGGAGTTGTATGCGCACTTCTGCGGCTAGGGTTTAAGGTTTCTCGTAAATGTCTATCTGTAGTCTTTGCTTCTTTTTTTGCTTTTCTCCTTGTCTGCATGAAGAACTTTTTCTGTAACCGCGTAGATGTAACCGATTTCTGAATGAATAAAATATATTTGCTTCACTCTTTTGCTGTGTAATGAATATTCTATTGGGACATTTTGCATGGACCCATTGCCCCTAACGTATCCTGGTTTTGGATACGGGCAACAAGTTGGAGGGAACGAACATACTTACTCAGAGGTACTAAGGACATGGCAAGCATGAAGGTTTCCTCGACGGAGCCTTCCTACTCAGAGGTAATGAGGACATGACAGGAGTAGGCTTAATGAAGGAGGGCACATAGAACAACTCAGAGGTAATGAGGATATGGCCGTCTTGGAAGTTTGTGGACCCGTTACCTTTGTTGTGCACTGGGAGTGCAGGTATTAGATCATGAGGGAGGATCTCTTGTAGGAAGAAAGTTCAGCGGTATGGTTATACATGACTTTCTTTCAAAAGAGTGACCAGGATGTAAGTTCAGGGGTACCGATGGGTACATAACTCGACAATGTTGGAATCAAAGTGTAAGTTCAGAGGTACCAGCAGGTACATGACTTGGAAATTTGGGATATCTTTGTGGAAGAAGGGCATGAGTTCAGCGGTACACGCGGGTACGTGACTCGGAAATTTAGAATATGGCGAGTGTGAGTTCAGTGGTACCAGCGGGTACGTGACTCGGAAATCTGACAGTTCATGGAGTGAGTTCAGTGGTACCTGCGGGTACGTGACTCGATAATCTGGAAAACTATGAGGGTGAGTTCAGTAGTATCAGCGAATATATGACTCGAGAATCTGGAAAACTATGAGGGTGAGTTCAGGGGTATCAGCGGATACATGACTCGATAATCTGGAAATTTGTGGAGCGAGTTCAGTGGTACCAGCGGGTACATGACTCGAAAATCTGGAAAATGTTGTTTAAACATAGTATTTCTTCAGGAACTTGCCGTTGACGGGAAGCATGAGCAAGTCTCCATTTTGTTTTGCGAGGCGGTAAGCTCCGTTGGAGAATACTGTCTCTATGATAAATGGACCTTCCCACTTTGGCTGGAACTTGCCGGCGGTCTTGTGAGTCATGACCATCGGCCTCCGGACTGCCAGAACAAGATCACCCACTCGGAATGTTCTAATTTTGACCTTCTTGTTGAAGGCTCCTGAGATGCGTGCTTGGTATAGCTCGATCCTTTGCTGAGCTAGGAGGCGCTTTTCATCTAAGGCCTCTAACTCATGCAGTCGACGTCGGTAGTTGTCATCCGTTGTCAATTGATAAGTGAGGGCGACGCGGAGTGAGGGTATTTGAGTTTCTAACGGGAGAACCGCTTCACTCCCGTACACCAGGGAGAATGGTGTATTCCCGGTGGCTGTTCGAACTGTGGTGCGATAAGCCCGTAAGCATTCACCGAGCTTCTCGTTCCAGTCGCGCTTGTTGGAGGAGACGAACTTCTTGAGGAGTTTGATGATCGTTTTGTTGAACGCCTCTGCTAACCCGTTTGCTATTGGGTTGTACGGCGTCGAAGCGATATTCTGAATACGGTATTTATCGCAAAACTGATAGAATGCGTGGCTTACAAACTGCGGACCATTATCATGGATGATCCTTCGGGGCAGTCCAAAGCGGTAGATGACGTGATGCTTAAGGAAGCTGATTACGTTTGAAGTCTTGACTTCTGCGAGTGGGGTAGCTTTCGCCCACTTGGAGAAGTAATCCGTGATCGCAAGTATGAAGCGATGTCCTCGGGAGGAAGGTGGGGTGATTGGACCAATGATATCCATTCCTCATGCTTCGAATGGCCAGGACGCCACCGTCGGATGTAGAAATTCGGATGGTTGATGAATGAAGTCCGCGTGGACTTGGCAAGCTTTGCACTTTCTAGCATAATCGATCGCATCTGCCACCATTGTGGGCCAATAGTAGCCCATTCGGCGAAGACGATCTTGTAATATTGGGCCGGGTTGGTGGGCCCCGCAGACACCGTCATGAGCTTCTCGTACTGCTTCTTTGGCTTCTGTGTTTGACAGACACCGAAGTAATAATCCGTCGTAAGAGCGGCGATACAGCATCTTCGTCTCTGTGTCGTAGAAGAATCTGAGAGAACGCCTTCTGATGGAAGTGGCTTCCTTTGGGTTCTCGGGCAGGATATCGTAGACGACGAAGTCGATGAACGGTTGTCTCCAATCTGGGGCGTCATCGATCGTCTGTGCGAAATAACTTGCCACGAATTGCACATTGTTTTTAGGACAGACCAGTTCATGGCCTATCACTTCCACTGATTGGCGATCATAATTCGGAACTGCTAGGGAAGCGGCAAGACCGGCTAAGGCATCTGCTTCGATGTTTCGGAGTCTGGGGACATGTTCGATGAAGAACCCCTCAAATGACGAGATGATATCGATGGCTATTTGGTGATAAGGGATCATGTCTTCGTGACGGACTTCGTACAAACCTCGGATCTGATTGATGATTAGTTGGGAATCGCCGTATGCTTCAAGGTATTCTACCCCCAGCTCTCTTGCAAGTTGGAGGCCAATGACCAGAGCGTTGTACTCGGCCACATTGTTAGAGCAGGGCTCTGTGAGGGAATAGGCACGGTTGATCACCAATCCGGAAGAGGAGACCAGCACTACCCCGACTCCGACGACTATATTGCCTTTAGGTCCGGTCCTTGAAGCACCGTCAAAGAACATTCGCTATATAGCCTCGTGAGAGGTTCATGCGAGTTGGCGACCTCGTCTGGGATCTCTTCGTATATTCTGGAGGACTCCGAGCCTGGGTGGGCTGCTAAAAAGACTGCCAGGGCTTGACCTTTGACTGCCTTTTGTGGGACAAAGATCATATGATAAGGGGATAGCAATATTGCCCATGTAGCGAGTCGAGAGCTAAGTGCCCCTGGTTTGGTCATGAGGACTCTGAGAGGGTTGACCCGTGAGATCACATGTATCGTTTGTCCGGTGACATAGTGTCGCGTCTTCTGAATGGCGAACACCAAGGCGAGGCATTCCTTCTCAACCGCGGTGTATCGGTGCTCGGGTCCCACCATCATTCGGCTGAGATAGTATATGGCTTGTTCGTGGCCTGCATCGTTGTTTTGTGCCAACAGGGCACCGAGGGAGTGTTCTATTGCTCGTACATAGAGCAGGAATAGTTTTTCAGGGACTGGGGCCCCCAAGACCGGAGGATTTGACAAATATTCTTTGATGCTGTCGAAAGCGCGCTGGCATTCTTCGTCCCATATGTAACGCCCCAGTCCCAAAATACGTAGGACTAGGAACGTGGCATGCCAGCTGCATATATACGAGATATACTCCAATATATGGAAATCTCAAATATACACATAAGCTGTAATGTGAATAATAATAAACAGTCACAGGTAAAGCTACGTCTCATCCACACAGAACATAAAGAAAATAATATCTCATGAAATCAAGTAAATGTCAAAATATAGTTGTTGGCCGGGCGGAGACAAATCCACTACCGGCACTAGAATAAACTGAAAGGAAATAGAGTCCAACCTCGAAGATAACAAAATAAGAAATGATGATTAAATAGGCTCCTCGACCCAATAGGGACAACTGTGATCAGGAGGTACAACTCGCTCGAACGTGAAGGATGAGTCTATAGCGGAACCATACTCCTACGGGAAGTCCTGCACACCTATACCTGGAGAGATCACCCGGTCCTCAGAGGGACGTAACAAGATACAAAAAGAACATGCCACATAAACTGAATAAATACTGCTCAATAAGAATAAGTAAAATTAGATCATAACATGGTCCAATACACACCTACTGAACTAGCCTACCATCCTCCCAACCAAACAAGGACAGAAGATGGTAAACTAATTCACGGCGACGTATCTTTCCACGCTATAAATCCAATATGGTATCCGGACCCCAACAAGGTTCAATACCTTCTCATCGAAGTAGTAAGCCACACCTACAACCAAACAAGGACAAGATGTGGCAAACTAGTCCGCGACAAGTTATTGTTCCAAGTCACGGTCAGATACAAGTACCTAAACCAAAATTACTCGTACCTAACGGATAAGGGTGCCTAACCGTTCTAAGTGAAATGTAGTAAAGAACAATCCTTCCTGCGCATGGGCCCTGGCTAAATGGGATCGGCGTAGTCCCCCTTGGGCACCAGAGGCCCCATCAGTAAGAGCATGACGTTCCGCAGAATCGCCAGTGGCCGTCAGTATTCATGGGTAATCTGACCCATATCTCCGGCGGAGCTCACGGGTTACAAAAAGCTAAAGTGCATCGAAGCCCATACGCTAAGGAATTATGCTCCCCGTCCAATGCCTACTATGTTGTATCCACAACAGTGAACCTCTATAACCGCTAAGTCAAACTAGCATGCAACCTCTATTAGCGGTTATTCCTATCGCACGGCTTATACGCACCGGTGGCCAGCCAGTCACGCATGTCCGTGTTCTATATGTGACACACAACTTCGTGTTTACAACGTGTCAAGGCCAATGAATGCAACACACAAAGGTGGTCCCTTAAATCTATGTTTAATATGTAAGAAAAATAATACACAGTAGGTAATATAAATAAACAGTAAGTTCTAACAAGTTATGACATGTATCACAGTTTATTTTGCATAAAAAATAATGAACCATGCATGAAATATGAGATAAATAAATAAACAGCTGGTGGCAAGGTATCTTGCCTGGGGTAGTGTGCAGTATGGCGACGCCTGATGACTCAAATCGTCAAAATATGGAAGCAACGAAAGCCAACTTCTACGAACGACCTCGGATACTAAAATAAACATCACGAACAGATTTGGCATAAAAGAAATACCTAGGAAACGCCTGTCCAAAAGTCTAATTCTGGAACAGGGGCAAAATCTTAATTTCGGGTCAAAACGATGTCCGCCGTTAGACCCGTTTTTCACCGAAATGCGTGCCAGAACCTACGGTCTCTAAAGTCGTCAAACTACATGTCTACGGAGCCGGTTTGAGGAGACAAACCCAACCGTATGTCCAAAGTTGGATTCCGGTGGGCTGTGCACAAATTTGCCCGGTAGAGCGGGTCGCGGACCCGCCAATTTTGGCGTTCCGATCAACCTTCTCAGAATCGGACCAAACTTGGCATACAGGACCAAAAAAACGATACGGTCCTGATGGCGCAAGTTTCGTCTCGATACGACGAACGTGCACAAAGTTATGGTCAAGTTTGCAAAACGTCGATACGGGGGTATCTCGACGGATACGCACTGATTTCGTCGCGCACACACAACAAAATCGAGTCCCGTCAGTTCCTACACGTCGGCAACATCCATACGCGTCTTTCGATGCGTATAGTGCACGACCACGTCGCCCGGTTTGTCGGGGCGTACGCCGTATCGGAAAAAGTTTTATAAAATTTTTAGTTTCGAACTAGGTTTTTCTTGATTTTTAGACTCGAATAACTTTCTGCAAAAAATACGAAAAATGGTTCTGCAAAAAGGATTCTAATCTCGTATAGGTTGTTTTAAAACCTGTTCAACTATATGTTCAAAAAATGTCAAGGAATCGACATGAATTCGCCTTCCAAGGCTTGATTCACGATCAGTTTTGTATGCTGATTCCTGTGGGTTTTCCTGAACTTTCGGGAATTTATACGAATTAATCAAGGCAAACCAAGTTAATCCAGTTGATGGGATCGATAGGGGGTCATCTAGACTCTCCGTAAGATTTTACGGATCGCAAAACGGTCCAACATCGGACGCGAAACTAGATCGGGAAGGAGAGTACCTTGTCTGGAACAAAACAGGGGGGTGCCCTGTATCCTTGGTCGTCGACAGCGTCGGCGACGCTCCGGTCGACGGCGACCGCGTGCAGGCGGCCGGACTTGCGCGCGGGGGGTGTCGAGGTTGTGCTGGAACAGCTCTGGGGTCGTGAAGCTCTAACAGATGTCGGTGCAAGTCGAAATTCCAAACCGAGAATTCACGAGTTTAATCCACTCTCTAATTCAATTCTTCAGTCGGTTTAAACTGAGATTTAAACCAGATTTTGGGTGATCTTCTTGGAGAACGTGATTGGGTTTATAGGGAAAGGATTTGTAAAAAAATTTTACAGAGAATTTTAGCAAGATTCGGTTGATTTGAGGAAATCTGGGTTCAAACCTTCAGTCCGTATAGGTTGGAGCTGCGGGAGAAATCAACATAGGCTGACTCGCGAGAAATTGAGTTCAATTTCTCGCGAGTTTATATATATATATATATATATATATATATATATATATATATATATATATATATATATATATATATATATATTACAAAACCCTTATCAATTCTCATTATACTAATAAAAAAAAATTTCTAATACAATTTTAAATAAATACTAAAATATAAAATATTTTCTAAAATCTTATTAATATATTTTGGCACATATTTTTTTTTATAATTATTGCCTACTATTAAATAAAAATCAATTATGAACACTATAATAATATTAATAATGATAATATGGTAATAGTAATAATAATAATAATAAAATTTGTACAAAAATCACTTAGTAACGTTATGATAATTAGGAGAGTCTACTAATATATATTATTACTATTATTTTACAAACATTTAAAACTTCTAAACTCCAAAAAAAAAAATATTTCAAATATTAAAAGGTCGAGATAGCCATAATAAAATTGCATAATTTTAAACAACTAAATATTTATGTAATAAAATAAAAAAAAAATCCTCCAAATCTTTGGGGGATTACATCCTACCCAACTTAAAAAAAATTTCGTCCTCGAAATTAAAGTTAAACCTCATCTAAAAACATGTCAATAATCTGAATAAAAAATATGTATTGGGCTGAATACGAAGGGAGAGCAGCTAGTCAATTCGTAACTCGGTTTTCGAAAAGATGGAGGAGTTATTTATTCGAGGATTTTAAACCGGTACCATATCCTACATGACAAGGTGTTCTTGGTCTTGCATGACTCATGGATATTCCGTTCATCTGATGGAATGGCTCGATATTGCATGGTTAAACATCAGATGGGGCGAAATGGATATCTATAGTTCTTTCTAAGAAAATCGGGTTATACCTGTGTTGTGAATGGAAATAAAGCACGTAATGGTGTGTTTTGGTGGAACATGTATGTCATACGTGTAGGGAGGCTCGTCTAGTTCATGTAAGTGAGGTTTGTTGGAAGAAAAATGGCTAATGCTGTGCTTCAAACATCAAGGTCACGGTAAGGTATCGATATGATATGCGTAGAGATTGGGTGACTTCCTCACATATAAAGCATACGCGTGTTATCGACGGAGGTCACAGAATCTAAGGTACGTTATTCAAGAATAACTAAGTCAAGAGTTTCTGTTTGGTAGCTTGCTAGCCTATGGTCATGATATCTCTAATGGTATCAAGATAGTGCTCATGCATGTTGACCAACTGATGAATGTATTACTCAAATGCAAAGCTATGACTTAATTAAAGAATAATGGTAGAAGTGAAGTAATACCTGCCAGATCTCTAATCTCAGGATGGGGATCTATCACAGCCAGGGTAAATGCTTGCCCTTGCCTCCGCGGCTCGGGACAATCGATAATCTTGTGTTGTTCCGATCCGCACCTCAAGCATAAGCCGAGACGAATTCGACATCCATCTCGAATGTGGCCCTTCTTTCCGCAGTAGTTGCAGGTGGGCTTCTGATAGGGTGTGGGCCTCTGCTGGTACTGTCTTGTAGGCCCTCTGGTGGGTCCACCCTGAGTCGCCCTAACTGGTGCAGCTACCGGTGTGGGGCGTCTCTGTGCCTGCTGTTCCTTACGAAGGAGATCCTGGGTACGTGCTTCCTCCAAGACGGCTGCATGAGAGGCTCGAGACTGGGTAGTAGTAAAAGTCTTAAGTTCTGGTATGCGCCCCTGGTGGAATCTCCTTGCCTTCTCCAGCTCTGTCGGGATTAGTGCCTCACCAAATCTACTCAAACGGCTGAACTCTGCGTCATACTCATCTACCGACATGTTTCCCTGCTTCAGATGAAGGAACTGGTCATAGAGAGCATCTCGAACATGGATGGGGAAGAATCTCTCATAGAAGAGGCCATAAAACTCCTTCCACCTGACCCCAGTGCCCAGTCGTCTTTCTTCCGCCTTCCACCAGTGGTGAGCATTGTCTTCTAAGAGTAAGTCCACTACTGTCAACCAATCATGTGCTGGCAACTGGGATGCCTTCAAGTATTTTGCGGTGCTGATAAGCCATGCAGAAACTTCTAAGGGACCCTCGGTACCCTTAAAACTCTTAGGGCCCATGTCAATGAAGTCAGCAATGGAGCCCAGATATGGTTGTGGAGCTGGAGTTGCATCTGGTACCGGGGCTGGTGGTGGAGATCTAGCTAAGTAGGTCATCATACTCTGCCTCAACAGTTCTATTTGTTGCCACTGAGATTGTAGCATAGCATACATAAACTGGGTGGTCGGGTCTGCATCAGTCGGAAGTGGAGGCAGCTGGGGTCCAGGCTGTGGTGAAAACTGCTGAGGCAATAGGGATGGTGCAGTCTCTCCTGGTGGTACTATAGTGGTTTGCTCAACCTGCCTAACTGGGGGTACTTGGGCTTCCTGCTGCACCATCGATGGGTTCGTGGTATTCTGCTGTGGCTCTAGCTGATACGAAGTCACCGAGGTCATTGGGGAAACCTGTTCTTCCTGGGAAGTTGCATCACCAGATGTGATGACTAGGATAGACGTGTGTCCGCTGTGTAGAATCATATTGCTGGCACGAAGATAAGGGCAATGTTAGAATAGATTCAGATAAGTTTGAGTCAAGCAATTGAAAGAGAATTTAATAAAGAATTCAAAATGTCAATAGCACGTGGATAAGATCTTAGAGGGCGAATATGTTAAGCTAACCATATCTCAATCCATGTAGAATCATATGAAAAGCGAACCAATGCACTATGGTTGATCAGACCACAATACACTAATTCTGATAAGACAATATATCCGTGGGCGCCCACAATAAAACATATGTCCTGAACAAGCTCGATGAGAGAATAAGCTCGCAAAACTAGGCTATAATAGCAACATTAGTCAAGGTAGTTTAATTACAAATACGCAAGATACTGATGAAAGAAAATATAAATAGCTTAAGCTACTTAAGAATCTAAGTCGTGTCCGATATTCGTGCCTATGCAGTCGTCCTACTATCTTCTTATCTAAGGCCTTGGTTAAAGTCAAGGAAGTTAGGTTGTGAGGCTTCCTACCCAACTTATAGGAGTTGAACTAGTAGTATGATTGAATGGTGGAACATGACGACCTAGTACGCACGATAGGGGGATAAAGGTTTACGGAAGAATAATACAAGCAAGAAGCAATTAAGACAGACATTCGGGAGTTCGAAATGAAGGCGAGATAGAAGGTCAGATATGTGGATGAGATCCTAAATTTCTAATCCTATACGCAGGCTTGCTTGGTACGGTAAAGTAACCAAACAATTTATCTAGACCTGCATGGGCCACCACAAAAACATGTAACGCCCCAGTCCCAAAATACGTAGGACTAGGAACGTGGCATGCCAGCTGCATATATACGAGATATACTCCAATATATAGAAATCTCAAATATACACATAAGCTGTAATGTGAATAATAATAAACAGTCACAGGTAAAGCTACGTCTCATCCACACAAAACATAAAGAAAATAATATCTCATAAAATCAAGTAAATGTCAAAATATAGCTGTTGGCCGGGCGGAGACAAATCCACTACCGGCACTAGAATAAACTGAAAGGAAATAGAGTCCAACCTCGAAGATAACAAAATAAGAAATGATGACTAAATAGGCTCCTCGACCCAATAGGGACAACTGTGATCAGGAGGTACAACTCGCTCGAACGTGAAGGATGAGTCTATAGCGGAACCATACTCCTGCGGAAAGTCCTGCACACCTATACCTGGAGAGATCACCAGGTCCTCAGAGGGACGTAACAAGATACAAAAAGAACATGCCACATAAACTGAATAAATACTGCTCAATAAGAATAAGTAAAATCAGATCATAACATGGTCCAATACACACCTACTGAACTAGCCTACCATCCTCCCAACCAAACAAGGACAGAAGATGGTAAACTAATTCACGGCGACGTATCTTTCCACGCTATAAATCCAATATGGTATCCGGACCCCAACAAGGTTCAATACCTTCTCATCGAAGTAGTAAGCCACACCTACAAACAAACAAGGACAAGATGTGGCAAACTAGTCCGCGACAAGTTATTGTTCCAAGTCACGGTCAGATACAAGTACCCAAACCAAAAGTACTCGTACCTAACGGATAAGGGTGCCTAACCGTTCTAAGTGAAATGTAGTTAAGAACAATCCTTCCTGCGCATGGGCCCTGGCTAAATGGGATCGGCGTAGTCCCCCTTGGGCACCAGAGGCCCCATCAGTAAGAGCATGACGTTCTACAGAATCGCCAGTGGCCGTCAGTAATCATGGGTAATCTGACTCGCGTCTCCGACGGAGCTCACGGGTTACAAAAAGGGAAAGTGCATCGAAGCCCATACGCTAAGGAATTGTCCTCCCCGTCCAATGCCTACTATGTTGTATCCACAACAGTGAACCTCTATAACCGCTAAGTCAAACTAGCATGCAACCTCTATTAGCGGTTATTCCTATCGCACGGCTTATACGCACCGGTGGCCAGCCAGTCACGCATGTTCGTGTTCTACATGTGACACACAACTTCGTGTTTACAACGTGTCAAGGCCAATGAATGCAACACACAAAGGTGGTCCCTTAAATCTAGGTTTAATATGTAAGAAAAATAATACACAGCAGGTGATATAAATGAACAGTAAGTTCTAACAAGTTATGCCATGTATCACAGTTTATTTTGCATAAAAAATAATGAACCATGCATGAAATATGAGCTAAATAAATAAATAGCTGGTGGCAAGGTATCTTGCCTGGGGTAGTGTGCAGAATGGCGACGCCTGATGACTCAAATCGTCAAAATATGGAAGCAACGAAAGCCAACTTCAACGAACGACCTTGGATGCTGAAATAAACATCACGAACAGATTTGGCATAAAAGAAATACCTAGGAAATGCCTGTCCAAAAGTCTAATTCTGGAACAGGGGCAAAATGGTAATTTTGGGTCAAAACGATGTCCGCCGTTGGACCCGTTTTTCACCGAAATGCGTGCCAGAACCTACGGTCTCTAAAGTCGTCAAACTATATGTCTACGGAGCCGGTTTGAGGAGACAAACCCAACCGTATGTCCAAAGTTGGATTCCGGTGGGCTGTGCACAAATTCGCCCGGTAGAGCGGGTCGCTGGCCTGCCAATTTTGGCGTTCCGATCAACCTTCTCAGAATCGGACCAAACTTGGCATACAGGACCAAAAAAACGATACGGTCCTGATGGCACAAGTTTCGTCTCGATACGACGAACGTGCACAAAGTTATGGTCAAGTTTGCAAAACGTCGATACGGGGGTATCTCGACGGATACGCACTGATTTCGTCGCGCACACACAACAAAATTGAGTCCCGTCAGTTCCCACACGTCGGCAACATCCATACGCGCCTTTCGATGCATATAGTGCATGACCACATCGCCCGATTTGTCGGGGCATACGCCGTATCAGAAAAAGTTTTCTAAAATTTTTAGTTTCGAACTAGGTTTTTCTTGATTTTTAGACTCGAATAACTTTCTGCAAAAAATACGAAAAATGGTTCTGCAAAAAGGTTTCTAATCTCGTATAGGTTGTTTTTAAACCTGTTCAACTATATGTTCAAAAGATGTCAAGGAATCGACATGAATTCGCCTTCCAAGGCTTGATTCACGATCAGTTTTGTATGCTGATTCCTGTGGGTTTTCCTAAACTTTCGGGAATTTATACGAATTAATCAAGGCAAACCAAGTTAATCCAGTTGATGGGATCGATAGAGGGTCATCTAGACTCTCCGTAAGATTTTACGGATCGTAAAATGGTCCAACATCGGACGAGAAACTAGATCGGGAAGGAGAGTACCTTGTCTGGAACAAAACAGGGGGGTGCCCTGTATCCTTGGTCGTCGACAGCGCCGACGACGCTCCGGTCGACGGCGACCGCGCGTGCAGGCGACCGAACTTGCGCGCGGGGGTGTCGAGGATATGCTGGAACAGCTCTGGGGTCGTGAAGCTCTAACAGATGTCGGTGCAAGTCGAAATTCCAAACCGAGAATTCATGAGTTTAATCCATTCTCTAATTCAATTCTTCAGTCGGTTTAAACTGAGATTTAAACCAGATTTTGGGTGATCTTCTTGGAGAACGTGATTGGGTTTATAGGGAAAGGATTTGTAAAAAAATTTTACAGAGAATTTTAGCAAGATTCGGTTGATTTGAGGAAATCTGGGTTCAAACCTTCAGTCCGTATAGGTTGGAGCTGCGGGAGAAATCAACATAGGCTGACTCGCGAGAAATTGAGTTCAATTTCTCGCGAGTTTATATATATATATATATATATATATATATATATATATATATATATATATATATATATATTACAAAACCCTTATCAATTCTCATTATACTAATAAAAAAAAATTTCTAATACAATTTTAAATAAATACTAAAATATAAAATATTTTCTAAAATCTTATTAATATATTTTGGCACATATTTTTTTTTATAATTATTGCCTACTATTAAATAGAAATCAATTATGAACACTATAATAATATTAATAATGATAATATGGTAATAGTAATAATAATAATAATAAAATTTGTACAAAAATCACTTAGTAACGTTATGATAATTAGGAGAGTCTACTAATATATATTATTACTATTATTTTACAAACATTTAAAACTTCTAAACTCCAAAAAAAAAATATTTCAAATATTAAAAGGTCGAGATAGCCAAAATAAAATTGCATAATTTTAAACAACTAAATATTTATGTAATAAAATAAAAAAAAATCCTCCAAATCTTTGGGGGATTACATCCTACCCAACTTAAAAAAAATTTCGTCCTCGAAATTAAAGTTAAACCTCATCTAAAAACATGACAATAATCTGAATAAAAAATATGTATTGGGCTGAATACGAAGGGAGAGCAGCTAGTCAATTCGTAACTCGGTTTTCGAAAAGATGGAGGAGTTATTTATTCGAGGATTTTAAACTGGTACCATATCCTACATGACAAGGTGTTCTTGGTCTTGCATGACTCATGGATATTCCGTTCATCTGATGGAATGGCTCGATATTGCATGGTTAAACATCAGATGGGGCGAAATGGATATCTATAGTTCTTTCTAAGAAAATTGGGTTATACCTGTGTTGTGAATGGAAATAAAGCACGTAATGGTGTGTTTTGGTGGAACATGTATGTCATACGTGTAGGGAGGCTCGTCTAGTTCATGTAAGTGAGGTTTGTTGGAAGAAAAATGGCTAATGCTGTGCTTCAAACATCAAGGTCACGGTAAGGTATCGATATGATATGCGTAGAGATTGGGTGACTTCCTCACATATAAAGCATACGTGTGTTGTCGACGGAGGTCACAGAATCTAAGGTACGTTATTCAAGAATAACTAAGTCAAGATTTTCTGTTTGGTAGCTTGCTAGCCTATGGTCATGATATCTCTAATGGTATCAAGATAGTGCTCATGCATGTTGACCAACTGATGAATGTATTACTCAAATGCAAAGCTATGACTTAATTAAAGAATAATGGTAGAAGTGAAGTAATACCTGCCAGATCTCTAATCTCAGGATGGGGGTCTATCACAGCCAGGGTAAATGCTTGCCCTTGCCTCCGCGGCTCGGGACAATCGATAATCTTGTGTTGTTCCGATCCGCACCTCAAGCATAAGCCGAGACGAATTCGACATCCATCTCGAATGTGGCCCTTCTTTCCGCAGTAGTTGCAGGTGGGCTTCTGATAGGGTGTGGGCCTCTGCTGGTACTGTCTTGTAGGCCCTCTGGTGGGTCCACCCTGAGTCGCCCTAACTGGTGCAGCTACCGGTGTGGGGCGTCTCTGTGCCTGCTGTTCCTTACGAAGGAGATCCTGGGTACGTGCTTCCTCCAAGACGGCTGCAGGAGAGGCTCGAGACTGGGTAGTAGTATAAGTCTTAAGTTCTGGTATGAGCCCCTGGTGGAATCTCCTTGCCTTCTCCAGCTCTGTCGGGATTAGTGCCTCACCAAATCTACTCAAACGGCTGAACTCTGCGTCATACTCATCTACCGACATGTTCCCCTGCTTCAGATGAAGGAACTGGTCATAGAGAGCATCTCGAACATGGATGGGGAAGAATCTCTCATAGAAGAGGCCATAAAACTCCTTCCACCTGACGCCAGTGCCCAGTCGTCTTTCTTCCGCCTTCCACCAGTGGTGAGCATTGTCTTCTAAGAGTAAGTCCACTACTGTCAACCAATCATGTGCTGGCAACTGGGATGCCTTCAAGTATTTTGCGGTGCTGATAAGCCATGCAGAAACTTCTAAGGGACCCTCGGTACCCTTAAAACTCTTAGGGCCCATGTCAATGAAGTCAGCAATGGAGCCCAGATATGGTTGTGGAGCTGGAGTTGCATCTGGTACCGGGGCTGGTGGTGGAGATCTAGCTAAGTAGGTCATCATACTCTGCATCAACAGTTCTATTTGTTGCCACTGAGATTGTAGCATAGCATACATAAACTGGGTGGTCGGGTCTGCATCAGTCGGAAGTGGAGGCAGCTGGGGTCCAGGCTGTGGTGAAAACTGCTGAGGCAATGGGGATGGTGCAGTCTCTCCTGGTGGTACTATAGTGGTTTGCTCAACCTGCCTAACTGGGGGTACTTGGGCTTCCTGCTGCACCATCGATGGGTTCGTGGTATTCTGCTGTGGCTCTAGCTGATACGAAGTCACCGAGGTCATTGGGGAAACCTGTTCTTCCTGGGAAGTTGCATCACCAGATGTGATGACTAGGATAGACGTGTGTCCGCTGTGTAGAGTCATATTGCTGGCACGAAGATAAGGGCAATGTTAGAATAGATTCAGATAAGTTTGAGTCAAGCAATTGAAAGAGAATTTAATAAAGAATTCAAAATGTCAATAGCACGTGGATAAGATCTTAGAGGGCGAATATGTTAAGCTAACCATATCTCAATCCATGTAGAATCATATGAAAAGCGAACCAATGCACTATGGTTGATCAGACCACAATACACTAATTCTGATAAGACAATATATCCGTGGGCGCCCACAATAAAACATATGTCCTGAACAAGCTCGATGAGAGAATAAGCTCGTAAAACTAGGCTATAATAGCAATATTAGTCAAGGTAGTTTAATTACAAATACGCAAGATACTGATGAAAGAAAATATAAATAGCTTAAGCTACTTAAGAATCTAAGTCGTGTCCGATATTCGTGCCTATGCAGTCGTCCTACTATCTTCTTATCTAAGGCCTTGGTTAAAGTCAAGGAAGTTAGGTTGTGAGGCTTCCTACCCAACTTATAGGAGTTGAACTAGTAGTGTGATTGAATGGTGGAACATGACGACCTAGTACGCACGATAGGGGGATAAAGGTTTACGGAAGAATAATACAAGCAAGAAGCAATTAAGACAGACATTCGGGAGTTCGAAATGAAGGCGAGATAGAAGGTCAGATATGTGGATGAGATCCTAAATTTCTAATCCTATACGCAGGCTTGCTTGGTACGGTAAAGTAACCAAACAATTTATCTAGACCTGCATGGGCCACCACAAAAACATGTAACGCCCCAGTCCCAAAATACGTAGGACTAGGAACGTGGCATGCCAGCTGCATATATACGAGATATACTCCAATATATAGAAATCTCAAATATACACATAAGCTGTAATGTGAATAATAATAAACAGTCACAGGTAAAGCTACGTCTCATCCACACAAAACATAAAGAAAATAATATCTCATAAAATCAAGTAAATGTCAAAATATAGCTGTTGGCCGGGCGGAGACAAATCCACTACCGGCACTAGAATAAACTGAAAGGAAATAGAGTCCAACCTCGAAGATAACAAAATAAGAAATGATGACTAAATAGGCTCCTCGACCCAATAGGGACAACTGTGATCAGGAGGTACAACTCGCTCGAACGTGAAGGATGAGTCTATAGCGGAACCATACTCCTGCGGAAAGTCCTGCACACCTATACCTGGAGAGATCACCAGGTCCTCAGAGGGACGTAACAAGATACAAAAAGAACATGCCACATAAACTGAATAAATACTGCTCAATAAGAATAAGTAAAATCAGATCATAACATGGTCCAATACACACCTACTGAACTAGCCTACCATCCTCCCAACCAAACAAGGACAGAAGATGGTAAACTAATTCACGGCGACGTATCTTTCCACGCTATAAATCCAATATGGTATCCGGACCCCAACAAGGTTCAATACCTTCTCATCGAAGTAGTAGGCCACACCTACAAACAAACAAGGACAAGATGTGGCAAACTAGTCCGCGACAAGTTATTGTTCCAAGTCACGGTCAGATACAAGTACCCAAACCAAAAGTACTTGTACCTAACGGATAAGGGTGCCTAACCGTTCTAAGTGAAATGTAGTTAAGAACAATCCTTCCTGCGCATGGGCCCTGGCTAAATGGGATCGGCGTAGTCCCCCTTGGGCACCAGAGGCCCCATCAGTAAGAGCATGACGTTCTACAGAATCGCCAGTGGCCGTCAGTAATCATGGGTAATCTGACTCGCGTCTCCGACGGAGCTCACGGGTTACAAAAAGGGAAAGTGCATCGAAGCCCATACGCTAAGGAATTGTCCTCCCCGCCCAATGCCTACTATGTTGTATCCACAACAGTGAACCTCTATAACCGCTAAGTCAAACTAGCATGCAACCTCTATTAGCGGTTATTCCTATCGCACGGCTTATACGCACCGGTGGCCAGCCAGTCACGCATGTTCGTGTTCTACATGTGACACACAACTTCGTGTTTACAACGTGTCAAGGCCAATGAATGCAACACACAAAGGTGGTCCCTTAAATCTAGGTTTAATATGTAAGAAAAATAATACACAGCAGGTGATATAAATGAACAGTAAGTTCTAACAAGTTATGCCATGTATCACAGTTTATTTTGCATAAAAAATAATGAACCATGCATGAAATATGAGCTAAATAAATAAATAGCTGGTGGCAAGGTATCTTGCCTGGGGTAGTGTGCAGAATGGCGACGCCTGATGACTCAAATCGTCAAAATATGGAAGCAACGAAAGCCAACTTCAACGAACGACCTTGGATGCTGAAATAAACATCACGAACAGATTTGGCATAAAAGAAATACCTAGGAAATGCCTGTCCAAAAGTCTAATTCTGGAACAGGGGCAAAATGGTAATTTTGGGTCAAAACGATGTCCGCCGTTGGACCCATTTTTCACCGAAATGCGTGCCAGAACCTACGGTCTCTAAAGTCGTCAAACTATATGTCTACGGAGCCGGTTTGAGGAGACAAACCCAACCGTATGTCCAAAGTTGGATTCCGGTGGGCTGTGCACAAATTCGCCCGGTAGAGCGGGTCGCTGGCCTGCCAATTTTGGCGTTCCGATCAACCTTCTCAGAATCGGACCAAACTTGGCATACAGGACCAAAAAAACGATACGGTCCTGATGGCACAAGTTTCGTCTCGATACGACGAACGTGCACAAAGTTATGGTCAAGTTTGCAAAACGTCGATACGGGGGTATCTCGACGGATACGCACTGATTTCGTCGCGCACACACAACAAAATTGAGTCCCGTCAGTTCCCACACGTCGGCAACATCCATACGCGCCTTTCGATGCATATAGTGCATGACCACATCGCCCGATTTGTCGGGGCATACGCCGTATCAGAAAAAGTTTTCTAAAATTTTTAGTTTCGAACTAGGTTTTTCTTGATTTTTAGACTCGAATAACTTTCTGCAAAAAATACGAAAAATGGTTCTGCAAAAAGGTTTCTAATCTCGTATAGGTTGTTTTTAAACCTGTTCAACTATATGTTCAAAAGATGTCAAGGAATCGACATGAATTCGCCTTCCAAGGCTTGATTCACGATCAGTTTTGTATGCTGATTCCTGTGGGTTTTCCTAAACTTTCGGGAATTTATACGAATTAATCAAGGCAAACCAAGTTAATCCAGTTGATGGGATCGATAGAGGGTCATCTAGACTCTCCGTAAGATTTTACGGATCGTAAAATGGTCCAACATCGGACGAGAAACTAGATCGGGAAGGAGAGTACCTTGTCTGGAACAAAACAGGGGGGTGCCCTGTATCCTTGGTCGTCGACAGCGCCGACGACGCTCCGGTCGACGGCGACCGCGCGTGCAGGCGACCGAACTTGCGCGCGGGGGGTGTCGAGGATATGCTGGAACAGCTCTGGGGTCGTGAAGCTCTAACAGATGTCGGTGCAAGTCGAAATTCCAAACCGAGAATTCATGAGTTTAATCCATTCTCTAATTCAATTCTTCAGTCGGTTTAAACTGAGATTTAAACCAGATTTTGGGTGATCTTCTTGGAGAACGTGATTGGGTTTATAGGGAAAGGATTTGTAAAAAAATTTTACAGAGAATTTTAGCAAGATTCGGTTGATTTGAGGAAATCTGGGTTCAAACCTTCAGTCCGTATAGGTTGGAGCTGCGGGAGAAATCAACATAGGCTGACTCGCGAGAAATTGAGTTCAATTTCTCGCGAGTTTATATATATATATATATATATATATATATATATATATATATATATATATATATTACAAAACCCTTATCAATTCTCATTATACTAATAAAAAAATTTTCTAATACAATTTTAAATAAATACTAAAATATAAAATATTTTCTAAAATCTTATTAATATATTTTGGCACATATTTTTTTTTATAATTATTGCCTACTATTAAATAGAAATCAATTATGAACACTATAATAATATTAATAATGATAATATGGTAATAGTAATAATAATAATAATAAAATTTGTACAAAAATCACTTAGTAACGTTATGATAATTAGGAGAGTCTACAAATATATATTATTACTATTATTTTACAAACATTTAAAACTTCTAAACTCCAAAAAAAAAATATTTCAAATATTAAAAGGTCGAGATAGCCAAAATAAAATTGCATAATTTTAAACAACTAAATATTTATGTAATAAAATAAAAAAAAATCCTCCAAATCTTTGGGGGATTACATCCTACCCAACTTAAAAAAAATTTCGTCCTCGAAATTAAAGTTAAACCTCATCTAAAAATATGACAATAATCTGAATAAAAAATATGTATTGGGCTGAATACGAAGGGAGAGCAGCTAGTCAATTCGTAACTCGGTTTTCGAAAAGATGGAGGAGTTATTTATTCGAGGATTTTAAACTGGTACCATATCCTACATGACAAGGTGTTCTTGGTCTTGCATGACTCATGGATATTCCGTTCATCTGATGGAATGGCTCGATATTGCATGGTTAAACATCAGATGGGGCGAAATGGATATCTATAGTTCTTTCTAAGAAAATCGGGTTATACCTGTGTTGTGAATGGAAATAAAGCACGTAATGGTGTGTTTTGGTGGAACATGTATGTCATACGTGTAGGGAGGCTCGTCTAGTTCATGTAAGTGAGGTTTGTTGGAAGAAAAATGGCTAATGCTGTGCTTCAAACATCAAGGTCACGGTAAGGTATCGATATGATATGCGTAGAGATTGGGTGACTTCCTCACATATAAAGCATACGTGTGTTGTCGACGGAGGTCACAGAATCTAAGGTACGTTATTCAAGAATAACTAAGTCAAGATTTTCTGTTTGGTAGCTTGCTAGCCTATGGTCATGATATCTCTAATGGTATCAAGATAGTGCTCATGCATGTTGACCAACTGATGAATGTATTACTCAAATGCAAAGCTATGACTTAATTAAAGAATAATGGTAGAAGTGAAGTAATACCTGCCAGATCTCTAATCTCAGGATGGGGGTCTATCACAGCCAGGGTAAATGCTTGCCCTTGCCTCCGCGGCTCGGGACAATCGATAATCTTGTGTTGTTCCGATCCGCACCTCAAGCATAAGCCGAGACGAATTCGACATCCATCTCGAATGTGGCCCTTCTTTCCGCAGTAGTTGCAGGTGGGCTTCTGATAGGGTGTGGGCCTCTGCTGGTACTGTCTTGTAGGCCCTCTGGTGGGTCCACCCTGAGTCGCCCTAACTGGTGCAGCTACCGGTGTGGGGCGTCTCTGTGCCTGCTGTTCCTTACGAAGGAGATCCTGGGTACGTGCTTCCTCCAAGACGGCTGCATGAGAGGCTCGAGACTGGGTAGTAGTATAAGTCTTAAGTTCTGGTATGAGCCCCTGGTGGAATCTCCTTGCCTTCTCCAGCTCTGTCGGGATTAGTGCCTCACCAAATCTACTCAAACGGCTGAACTCTGCGTCATACTCATCTACCGACATGTTCCCCTGCTTCAGATGAAGGAACTGGTCATAGAGAGCATCTCGAACATGGATGGGGAAGAATCTCTCATAGAAGAGGCCATAAAACTCCTTCCACCTGACCCCAGTGCCCAGTCGTCTTTCTTCCGCCTTCCACCAGTGGTGAGCATTGTCTTCTAAGAGTAAGTCCACTACTGTCAACCAATCATGTGCTGGCAACTGGGATGCCTTCAAGTATTTTGCGGTGCTGATAAGCCATGCAGAAACTTCTAAGGGACCCTCGGTACCCTTAAAACTCTTAGGGCCCATGTCAATGAAGTCAGCAATGGAGCCCAGATATGGTTGTGGAGCTGGAGTTACATCTGGTACCGGGGCTGGTGGTGGAGATCTAGCTAAGTAGGTCATCATACTCTGCATCAACAGTTCTATTTGTTGCCACTGAGATTGTAGCATAGCATACATAAACTGGGTGGTCGGGTCTGCATCAGTCGGAAGTGGAGGCAGCTGGGGTCCAGGCTGTGGTGAAAACTGCTGAGGCAATGGGGATGGTGCAGTCTCTCCTGGTGGTACTATAGTGGTTTGCTCAACCTGCCTAACTGGGGGTACTTGGGCTTCCTGCTGCACCATCGATGGGTTCGTGGTATTCTGCTGTGGCTCTAGCTGATACGAAGTCACCGAGGTCATTGGGGAAACCTGTTCTTCCTGGGAAGTTACATCACCAGATGTGATGACTAGGATAGACGTGTGTCCGCTGTGTAGAGTCATATTGCTGGCACGAAGATAAGGGCAATGTTAGAATAGATTCAGATAAGTTTGAGTCAAGCAATTGAAAGAGAATTTAATAAAGAATTCAAAATGTCAATAGCACGTGGATAAGATCTTAGAGGGCGAATATGTTAAGCTAACCATATCTCAATCCATGTAGAATCATATAAAAAGCGAACCAATGCACTATGGTTGATCAGACCACAATACACTAATTCTGATAAGACAATATATCCGTGGGCGCCCACAATAAAACATATGTCCTGAACAAGCTCGATGAGAGAATAAGCTCGCAAAACTAGGCTATAATAGCAACATTAGTCAAGGTAGTTTAATTACAAATACGCAAGATACTGATGAAAGAAAATATAAATAGCTTAAGCTACTTAAGAATCTAAGTCGTGTCCGATATTCGTGCCTATGCAGTCGTCCTACTATCTTCTTATCTAAGGCCTTGGTTAAAGTCAAGGAAGTTAGGTTGTGAGGCTTCCTACCCAACTTATAGGAGTTGAACTAGTAGTGTGATTGAATGGTGGAACATGACGACCTAGTACGCACGATAGGGGGATAAAGGTTTACGGAAGAATAATACAAGCAAGAAGCAATTAAGACAGACATTCGGGAGTTTGAAATGAAGGCGAGATAGAAGGTCAGATATGTGGATGAGATCTTAAATTTCTAATCCTATACGCAGGCTTGCTTGGTACGGTAAAGTAACCAAACAATTTATCTAGACCTGCATGGGCCACCACAAAAACATGTAACGCCCCAGTCCCAAAATATGTAGGACTAGGAACGTGGCATGCCAGCTGCATATATACGAGATATACTCCAATATATAGAAATCTCAAATATACACATAAGCTGTAATGAATAATAATAAACAGTCACAGGTAAAGCTACGTCTCATCCACACAAAACATAAAGAAAATAATATCTCATAAAATCAAGTAAATGTCAAAATATAGCTGTTGGCCGGGCGGAGACAAATCCACTACCGGCACTAGAATAAACTGAAAGAAAATAGAGTCCAACCTCGAAGATAATAAAATAAGAAATGATGACTAAATAGGCTCCTCGACCCAATAGGGACAACTGTGATCAGGAGGTACAACTCGCTCGAACGTGAAGGATGAGTCTATAGCGGAACCATACTCCTGCGGAAAGTCCTGCACACCTATACCTGGAGAGATCACCAGGTCCTCAGAGGGATGTAACAAGATACAAAAAGAACATGCCACATAAACTGAATAAATACTACTCAATAAGAATAAGTAAAATCAGATCATAACATGGTCCAATACACACCTACTGAACTAGCCTACCATCCTCCCAACCAAACAAGGACAGAAGATGGTAAACTAATTCACGGCGACGTATCTTTCCACGCTATAAATCCAATATGGTATCCGGACCCCAACAAGGTTCAATACCTTCTCATCGAAGTAGTAAGCCACACCTACAACCAAACAAGGACAAGATGTGGCAAACTAGTCCGCGACAAGTTATTGTTCCAAGTCACGGTCAGATACAAGTACCCAAACCAAAAGTACTCGTACCTAACGGATAAGGGTGCCTAACCGTTCTAAGTGAAATGTAGTTAAGAACAATCCTTCCTGCGCATGGGCCCTGGCTAAATGGGATCGGCGTAGTCCCCCTTGGGCACCAGAGGCCCCATCAGTAAGAGCATGACGTTCTACAGAATCGCCAGTGGCCGTCAGTAATCATGGATAATCTGACTCGCGTCTCCGACGGAGCTCACGGGTTACAAAAAGGAAAAGTGCATCGAAGCCCATACGCTAAGGAATTGTCCTCCCCGCCCAATGCCTACTATGTTGTATCCACAACAGTGAACCTCTATAACCGCTAAGTCAAACTAGCATGCAACCTCTATTAGCGGTTATTCCTATCGCACGGCTTATACGCACCGGTGGCCAGCCAGTCACGCATGTTCGTGTTCTACATGTGACACACAACTTCGTGTTTACAATGTGTCAAGGCCAATGAATGCAACACACAAAGGTGGTCCCTTAAATCTAGGTTTAATATGTAAGAAAAATAATACACAGCAGGTGATATAAATGAACAGTAAGTTCTAACAAGTTATGCCATGTATCACAGTTTATTTTGCATAAAAAATAATGAACCATGCATGAAATATGAGCTAAATAAATAAATAGCTGGCGGCAAGGTATCTTGCCTGGGGTAGTGTGCAGAATGGCGACGCCTGATGACTCAAATCGTCAAAATATGGAAGCAACGAAAGCCAACTTCAACGAACGACCTTGGATGCCGAAATAAACATCACAAACAGATTTGGCATAAAATAAATACCTAGGAAATGCCTGTCCAAAAGTCTAATTCTGGAACAGGGGCAAAATCGTAATTTTGGGTCAAAACGATGTCCGCCGTTGGACCCGTTTTTCACCGAAATGCGTGCCAGAACCTACGGTCTCTAAAGTCGTCAAACTATATGTCTACGGAGCCGGTTTGAGGAGACAAACCCAACCGTATGTCCAAAGTTGGATTCCGGTGGGCTGTGCACAAATTCGCCCGGTAGAGCGGGTCGCTGGCCCGCCAATTTTGGCGTTCCGATCAACCTTCTCAGAATCGGACCAAACTTGGCATACAGGACCAAAAAAATGATACGGTCCTGATGGCGCAAGTTTTGTCTCGATACGACGAACGTGCACAAAGTTATGGTCAAGTTTGTAAAACGTCGATACGGGGGTATCTCGACGGATACGCACTGATTTCGTCGCGCACACACAACAAAATTGAGTCCCGTCAGTTCCCACACGTCGGCAACATCCATACGCGCCTTTCGATGCGTATAGTGCACGACCACATCGCCCGATTTGTCGGGGCATACGCCGTATCAGAAAAAGTTTTCTAAAATTTTTAGTTTCGAACTAGGTTTTTCTTGATTTTTAGACTCGAATAACTTTCTGCAAAAAATACGAAAAATGGTTCTGCAAAAAGGTTTCTAATCTCGTATAGGTTGTTTTTAAACCTGTTCAACTATATGTTCAAAAGATGTCAAGGAATCGACATGAATTCGCCTTCCAAGGCTTGATTCACGATCAGTTTTTTATGCTGATTCCTGTGGGTTTTCCTAAACTTTCAGGAATTTATACGAATTAATCAAGGCAAACCAAGTTAATCCAGTTGATGGGATCGATAGAGGGTCATCTAGACTCTCCGTAAGATTTTACGGATCGTAAAACGGTCCAACATCGGACGAGAAACTAGATCGGGAAGGAGAGTACCTTGTCTGGAACAAAACAGGGGGGTGCCCTGTATCCTTGGTCGTCGACAGCGCCGACGACGCTCCGGTCGACGGCGACCGCGTGTGCAGGCGACCGAACTTGCGCGCGGGGGTGTCGAGGATATGCTGGAACAGCTCTGGGGTCGTGAAGCTCTAACAGATGTCGGTGCAAGTCGAAATTCCAAACCGAGAATTCATGAGTTTAATCCATTCTCTAATTCAATTCTTTAGTCGGTTTAAACTGAGATTTAAACCAGATTTTGGGTGATCTTCTTGGAGAACGTGATTGGGTTTATAGGGAAAGGATTTGTAAAAAAATTTTACAGAGAATTTTAGCAAGATTCGGTTGATTTGAGGAAATCTGGGTTCAAACCTTCAGTCCGTATAGGTTGGAGCTACGAGAGAAATCAACATAGGCTGACTCGCGAGAAATTGAGTTCAATTTCTCGCGAGTTTATATATATATATATATATATATATATATATATATATATATATATATATATATATATTACAAAACCCTTATCAATTCTCATTATACTAATAAAAAAAAATTCTAATATAATTTTAAATAAACACTAAAATATAAAATATTTTCTAAAATCTTATTAATATATTTTGGCACATATTTTTTTATGATTATTGCCTACTATTAAATAAAAATCAATTATGAACACTATAATAATATTAATAATGATAATATGGTAATAGTAATAATAATAATAATAATAATAATAATAAAATTTGTACAAAAATCACTTAGTAAGGTTATGATAATTAGGAGAGTCTACTAATATATATTATTACTATTATTTTACAAACATTTAAAACTTCTAAACTCCAAAAAAAAAATATTTCAAATATTAAAAGGTCGAGATAGCCATAATAAAATTGCATAATTTTAAACAACTAAATATTTATGTAATAAAATAAAAAAAATCCTCCAAATCTTTGGGGGATTACACCATACGAATGAGAGTCCTTTCTTCATGAGGTGCGTGAATGGTCGGCATCGCCCGGAGAGGTTGGAAATGAACCTTCTGATGTAAGCTAACCTTCCTTGAAGGCCTCTGAGTTCGCAAAAATTTCTCGGGGGACCCATCTCCATGATTGCTTTTGTCTTTTCAGGGTCTACATGGGTACCCTTTGCAGTGATGATGAAGCCTAAGAACTTCCCACTGGATACGCCCAGGAAGGACTTCGTAGGGTTCATTTTCAAATTGTGCGTTCGTATTAGGTCGAATACTGTCCTTAGATCCTGCAGATGGTCTCCCTTGCTACGGCTCTTGACGGCTATATCGTCAACATAGCACTCTACCGTCTTGCGTAAGTGGTCTCTGAAGATGATGCTCATGGCTCTCTGATATGTGGCGCCAGCATTCTTTAAACCGAAAGGCATGACTGTGTAGCAGTACGTGCCAATCGGTGTTCAGAATGATGTATGCTTTTCGTCGTCAGGAGATATTTTGATTTGGTTGTACCCCGAGAAGCCATCCATGAATGACATACGTTCGAAGCCGCAGGTATTGTCGATCATGATGTCTGTGATAGGAAGGGGGAATTCATCTTTGGGGCATGCCTCGTTCAGGTTGCGGAAGTCGATGCAGATTCGAATCTTTCTATTCTTCTTGAGGACGGGTACTATATTGGCGACCCAATCGGGATGTTGCTCCTTACGAATGAAGCCGCTGGCTATCAGTTTGTTGACTTCAGCTTCGATCGCGTCCATGATGCCTGGGCGGAAGCGTTGCTGTTGTTGCTTGACTGGCTTCGCATCTGGTCGAATATTGAGTTTGTGAAGAGCGATGTCAGGATTTAACCCTGGCATGTCTTCATAGCTCCAGGCGAACACATCAATGTACTCTCTGACAAGTTCTAACAGCGACTCCTGTTCTTCGTCGGTTAGGCTTTTTCTGATGAAGATCGGTTTTGGAGAAGATTCGCTGCCGAGATCCACTTGTATGACCTCATCTTCAGTAGGAGGTTCTCTCAGTTCGAACCGCTTTTCCCATTGCACGTCTAATTGCTGGGCCCATGGCTCTAGCTCGAGGATTTTGGGGATGTCTTCGTCTTCCTCGTAAGCGTCGGTGAACGCCATGTTGACTGACATGACTTGTCTGAACACATCTCCGATGCTGGTATCTGAGTCGGAAGTTGGTGATCCGGTTGAATGTGACTGCCAGTCGCATTCTTCATCTGAACTTTCAGGGGTCGTAGTAGGTGTTACATACCCTAACCCGCATCGAGTTTTGTTGTAGTAGTTCCGTGGTTTGCCTGCCGGGACTGGCGGCTTCAAAGGTAATCGTCGCCCAGTGCCGTAGTTCAACCCTGGCGTCGCCTCTAGATCATACCCCTGTTTCTGTATGAGATATTTAGATTGAGGGCTATAGAGATACAGAGGCAGTCTCCCGACATCTGACCCAAGGTCGACTTCTTCTATGGTACGAGAATGCGGGTTGTTTGTCCGGCCGAAGATGATCGGATGATCTTCTCCTTCGAATATTCGGTAAGCGTCTTCTACTGGAGTAAGCTGGATCGCGTTGTACACATTTGTCACCTGTGTGTGTAGGTGAGCGCCTATACCGTGTTCCATAGCATACATTATACATAGCTTATTGAGCTCGGTGTAGTTCAAAGATAACCCTTTATTGATGAAGTAAGGTATCTTTTCTAGGGGGATTACATCATCAGCGGAGGGGACATTGGTGTAGGTAGCCATATACTTGGCTAGTTCCGGTTCCTCTTCGGCTACCCCCTGTGTGAACGAAGACTGAGAGGACGTCCTAGGAAGCTTGATTATCAGTGGTTCAGTTGATGGCGCAGAGCGGGGAGTTGTTGGCAGACTAGCGACCCCTAGTTTGGCATTTGATGTAGAGCGAGGAGTGGCTGGTTCGCTGGAAGTGTCAGACCTTGCATCGGGGTGACGACCCTTCCTGAGAAGGCATATCGTCATGGGCCTGTCCGAGGGGTTGAGCTTTCCTGCTTGTGGTTGGCTGACTCTTGGTAACCTGATTGTTAGTGGCTCCATTGTGGGTCTCGGCACTTGGCCGGACCTTGGCAGCCGGATTATCATCTGTTCCTCTTGCGCCGAGAGGCTGATCGCGTCCTTCCGTAGAGTGGCGGTGAGGGGTGCGAACTTGCCCGGTTTGCGAGCTTGGAGGTGGATCGTCAGGGGTCCTTCTGATCTCGTGGCTGTCTCAGTATGAGCTTGTGCGTCTCCTTCATCAAGGTGCCTCTTCGACTTTTCGTATAGGCAGGAGCCTGAGTAGTAGGATTCGACCCCTTTGAAGGGATCGATATCAGCAAATTCTGTCTTCACGAAGCCGTATTTGTCAATGTATTTGAAGCACTGGTGTAGCGTGGAAGGCACGATCATATAATCGTGTATCCATGGACACCTCAAGAGGATGTTGTAAGAAGTGTCTACATCTATGACGTAGCAGGTGACTTCGGATTGAAGGTCGCCAATTTGACACTTCAGACGAATCTTCCCAATAGGGTAGCTCCTGCCCGAATTGAAACCGCTGATGGCGGTGCTTGTAGGTATCAGGCGATGCATTGGGATACGGAGATGATGTAGCAGACCCTTCGGGATGATTCTTATGGAAGAGCCAGGATCAATGTGCATCCGATCTACCTTCACGTCGCCGATGTATTCCGTGTAGTATAGCGGGCGATCTTGTAAGTTGGTTTTGATGAGCATGTCCTGCGGAGTAAAGACGATATTGGGCATTGTTCCCGTGCAGGCACTGTCTTGGAGATCCACGGGTGAGTCTTCCCCGGTGAGGTTGGATTGAGCGAGATAGGCATCGGCATTTTGGAGTGCTTCGCTCAATGCAATAGGAACGTCCTTGGAGAGCCTTAGGAGTTCGTATAGTGACAATTTGGCCGGAGTGTTAGCCAATTGTGCTAAGATGTCAAAGTTATAGGGCCTCTCTAGCCCTTGGGCTGCGTCCTTTCGGAGGGATTTGTCGAAGCGAGTCTCCTTCGGCCTAGGCTTGTCGGTCGTCGAAGGCTGAGCCGGTCCCAGAGCATCAGTTGTAGTGGGTTAATGATTTTCGGTTGGGTTGTCAACCACATGTTGGGATTGCGCTCCGGACCGCGTGACGACGGCTGTAGCTTCCTCGGTGTCTGCTGAGATTATGTGGCAGGTCCTGATTTTTCCACTCTTCCTTTTATTGGTGGGAGATGGTGTGGGCCGAGTTACTTCTGATACCAAGTCTGGATGGACCCACATGACCTCCCCTCGTGAGGTGGTAAGAGGTACTAGACCGGCAGCCCGATCTCGGGGAGAGGGAAGATTGGTAATCTCTATTGTTGCCAGAGGGACGGGGATCACCCCGTCTTGAGTCTCCGTCGGAGGGAAGCTGCCGAATTGTACGGATACCATATTGGCTGCTACGGTTACCTTTTCGAAGTCGATGGCCAGAGCGTTCGAATCGATGAGGCTTTGGATGTACCTTTTTAGTTGGTAGCAGTCGTATGTAGCGTGGTGTACATAACGGTGATAATGGCAGAACTTTAGGTTCTCCAGATCAGCCGGCCGAGGCTCCCGTCTTGGTGGAGGAAGCTGAATTCTACCCCCTTGTATGAGCATGTCCAAGATAGGCTTGACGTGGCCGTCTTCGAAGGAGTAATCGATTTGCGGCCATTGTTTGTCTGCTGGTTGTGACTCGAGCTTTTGTGCTGTGTCAGCCACCATAGCCTGCTTTCCCTTGCTGTCCCGATTGTTGGAGGGGTTACCCCCATTATCGTTGTTGGGACGCTTGCCTTTGTTTTCTCCTTCCGAGATGTGCAACCCCAGTTGGCGAGCCTTCTCTAGTCGTTCTTCGGCGCTTGTGGCGCTGATGATGAATGCCTTCCAATCTTTGAATTGACTTTCGCCCATCCAGAGACTGATCGTAGAAAGCAGTCTCTTTTGGCAGATCTCAATCAAAGAGAAATCTGGATTTCCGGAGGGCAGCTTCATGGCGGTCTGGCGGAACCGCTCGATATAGTTCCTTGTCAACTCTTTCTCCCCTTGGACGACGTCCATGAGAGTGGACATAGTGACGTCCTGTCCTACTTCGTAGAATCGTTCCAAGAACAGGCGCTTGAAGCCGGCGAATGAATGGATACAGTTGTCCGGTAGATTGTGGTACCAATCGAAGGCGACCCCTTTTAACGCCCCAATGAATAACCGTGTGAGGATGGCATCATCATGGGGCAGATGGTTGGTGGTAACGTCGAAGTAAGTGATGTACCGACTTGCTGAGGTTTTGCCATCATACGGGTTGATATTGAACGGCTTATATCTTGGTGGGAATGGAACATCCCTCCATTCAGCAGGGTATGGTTGCTGTATTCTGAGATCTTGAGCGTTTTCTCGGGCATGGAACATGGCTCGGAGCTCCTGGACCTCTCTCCTTACTTCTCGGGTCTCATCTGTCGCGGTAGGGGCTGTTATTTCAGGAGGATTATTGCCCGGGTTTGGTGCCGCTGAGTTTGAATCTATATTGACCGCGGGGCCCGTACTTGTTTGACCAGGCGGTCCTCCTTGTAGAGTGGGTAGGGCCGCTTTAATCTCGTCTACAGATTTGACCAAAGCAAGTAATATGGCTTCGAGACAGTCAATGCGCTGGCGATCACTGGAACCACCTTGATTGCTGTCCGTCATGAACACCGTCCTTATGTGAGGAGTGATGGAAGGGATGGTGGAGGATGTGCCCTCCGAGTCGTACCCGTGTACCGAGAAATCATCGGGAAATATGGGAATATTGTCTTCTGGTTCGGACTCGGAGGGAGAAGTACCCCCAGCCTCAGAGTTTACTTCGTCTTGAGAATCACGGGTGTCCTCGGGGACATCGGTGCCTGTCGTACCTGATAGGAGAATCGTTTCTCCGGGCTCGGCTCCTTAAAACATCGGATTGTTGCGGATGTTCGGATGAGTGCTACCCCCAACCTCCAGCGATGCGGATGATGAATTTCCTACTGCAGCAAATTTTGTTTTTGAACGGGTGTGTTGGAATACTCCGGTGGAAGACAACCGTTTAGACGACAGTTTCGTAGCTGTAGTGGTTGATATCTTGGGACTGAAGATGCTTGTCTTTTTCCCCCTCCTTTCGGTGGGGACCTTTTTAGCGGAATTGCAGGAGACAACAGGGGGTGCCTCATCTTCTGAGCTCTGGTGCTGTAGTCTTTGGAAGACGGACGGCCGATCTTCCGTTACTGCCACGTTATTGCAGCAGCAATTGACGATGATTTGGGTGCAGCGATGTCCAAGCGAGGACTCTTTGCACGCCGACACTCCTTCTCTGTCCTTGCATTTATGGAAGATCGCCTCCCGCAGATCAGAGGAACCACTCTGTCCATTTGCCGTCGGGGGCTGGACTCGAGCGGTTGCATACAACTTCCCATCCGAGGCCCGTGTGATAGTCAACGGGATGCCCCGATAGTCAGAGGTTGGGACAGCTGACTGGACCCGATGAGTCCGCGCTGTCCTAGACTTCCTCCTTTTAGCACCTGCGGGTGCGTAATAGGAGGAGTCCAAGTTGAATAACAGAGAGTCTGGCTTATCATCCAGAGAAGTATCAGGGTCAGGACCGTATGAGAGACGGTCGAAGACTGATCTAGAGAAGCGTGAAATGGATGCTATGCGGCTAGGGTTGGGTATCGTGCAGGCTGTCTGCATGCGGTTGTCTTCTGCCGTCGGATGAATTATTTTTGTGCGGCTAGGAGTCACGACCGTACAGGCTGGCCGCATGGATTTTCTGCAAGCGATTGACTCCCATAGCCGCATGAGTTTCATCCGTGTGATTGGCAACTGTAGCCGTATAAGCTATGCGGCTGACAGATATGGTCGCATGAGTTTTCTTCATACGGCTGGAGAATGTAGCCGCATGAGCTTTCTCCCTACGGCTGATACCCTTATGCGGCTCGGATATCATAGAGTTCCTCTTTGCCCCTGCAAGTCTAGCATCATAGTATTTTCTTCTGCCAGACTTGGGGACAGCAGAGTTGTCTACGATCTGAAGTGGGGCCGCAGGGGAATCTTGCTCGCCGTTTTGAACAATGGAGGGTATTTCCGTAAGAGCTTCAGTAGGAACGAAGGATCGGGGTCTCCACTCCTTACGGGCCTTCTTCGTGTGGGTTCGCTTCTGGACCGGGCCAGTGCTCTTGTCGGAGAGCATCTCTTCGAACGCCTGTTGGTCGAACCGGGCGACCATCTTTTGTTGAGTGGAGCCAAGCTTGGCTGCATCCGATTGCGTCACCAACTCCTCAGCCGTGGAGAAGTTTGTCTCCAGCAGAGTCGCCATCATGTTTGCCATAAAATATAAAAGAACAGAACAATTATCGGAGGACCGAACTTTTACTTCACGTTACAAACTCACTTGTACAAAGAAAGCCTAGGGACGAAAACCTAGGTACAGCAGTCTAAGTACAATTGTTTATTTTAGATTCTGGGGGGTAACGATAGAGGCTCGAGAAGGCGACGGCAGCCCTGCCTTACTCCTTGGACGATCGGTATGCAGCCTTGGCTCCCTGTGAAAAGATGGTAGGCGTTGACGAAGAAATGCTCTTCTTGCTCCTCTGTTGCTCTTCTGGCTTCTCTATCTCTCTCTGTGTATTCTTTCCTTTTGACTATTGGGGGGGTCTCTCTGTATATACGTATTTTTCTCTCTGAAATTGTATATGTTACAAGGGAATGACACCTTGCTATTTATAATAGTGGGATGTGATCATTAGGGTTACCAATGATTAGCTTTTGGAGATGGCGGCGGCTTGGAGATTGGTCCATCTTGGCCATCCGTTTTAATTATGATGAATCTGGGCCATTAGGTGTAGATTGCACCAAATCCCATGAGCAATTAATGCTGATTGGAATAAATCTTCGTTATACTGATCTTCTGATATCTGCGAATAAATCAGATCTATTCTTCTGCCACGTGTCCCAGATCTATTGGGATCTGACCCAATCTTTAATGGCAGCCAATCTGAGGAATTAATCGGTTTAGGACACGTGTCCTAGGAGCTGCTGGGGGGAATCTGGACCGCATGAATAGTGAGCCGCATATGAATGTGAGCCGCATATGAATATGAGCCCACGTGTCCGGGCTGCGTGGGCAGTGGCCTTTACTTGAGTCCTCTAACCACAGAGGAGTAATCCTTGTGGGCCGCATAGGTATATATCCGCTTGGGCCGCATGGATATGATCTTCTTGAACCGCATGAGAAGTCCTCGCTCGAGCCGCATGAGGCTTTCATGGCCTGAGCCGCATAGGATGGATTTACTTCTGAGCCGCATGGAAAGTCCTTTGCTCGAGCCGCATGAGGCTCCTATGGCCTGAGCCGCATAGGATGGATTCACTTCTGAGCCGCATGGGAAGTCCTTTGCTCGAGCCGCATGAGGCTCCTATGGCCTGAGCCGCATAGGATTTATTTTGAGCCGCATGAGAAGCGAGCCGCATACGAATGCCCACGTGGCAAGGCCACGTGGCATTTTTATGGCTCTCGGGGGATTTGTGTCAGAGATTTCTTTCCTCTTCCCTAGAGATTCATCATTACGGCAGAGCCATAATTACCTGCCTTTGGTGTCAGGGCTGTCAACTTTTCAGAGGGGTCAGCCGTCATAGCAATTAATGCAGCATGGGTGGAGGGGGCACTATCAGGCCACGTCTTTTCTGAGCCGCATGAAATGCTTTGGGCCGCATAGCTCCTTATGTCGCATGATTCAATGAACCGCATGAGTTTTCTGAGCCGCGTGGATCTTTTCTGGCCGCATAAATTATTTCCTTTAGTATTTTCCATGCTTCTACACGTATGAATACCCACTAAACAGAGACGCATAAGCTCCTTATGAACTGGGCCGCATAACAACCCACCTAACAGAGCCGTATAAGCTCAGAAAGCATTAAGTAGTTTTTCTCTAGCTATCTTCTGATTTCTTTCTTTTTGTCTTTTTTCAGTAAAGTTGCCAGTCAATCCTGCGGGAGAACTCTTGGTAGGTCGAGCCCAATCTGCTGTGGGTGTGGGGTTCGACCATATAGTTGATTATGTGTCAGACCAATTTCCCAAAGACGAACCTGAGGAGAGGTTGAGGGATATCAAAAACCAATCTTTCTTCTTTCTCTCGGGCATGATGAACTCGGGGAAGTTGGAGGGTCAACACCTGAAACCTGCGTTCCTCTTTGGGGATGCCCTGACTGTGAAGAACTCCAACGTTCTAGATATATCTGAAAGTTGGAGTTTTTCTTCTAACGGAATGGCGATCCATATTCCTCGGATGGAGCGTCACTTCTCGCTGTCGTGGTTCAACATGCTGCCAACCAACAGAAAAATTGTAGACTCCTTGACTCCGACCCAACATGGGATATTCGTGGATGATATTCACTATAACAGAAACTCGAGGTCGGTAGTCGCGAGCAGGACACCGGTCAGCCGCTATGTGATGGGGTTGGCCCCGAATAGTTTCTTAAATGTGTAGGGTCCCAACTTTCAGTTCTCTCAAGCTGACACTTTTATGAACCAGCTTGCTCAGAAGGGGTCCTACCCTACTGGTCGGTTGGCGCTGCCGAACTGGATGAACTCCATCCCTTCATGGATCAACTTGACCACATGGATTTTACGGACATACGAGAATCTCCTATGCGAGATTGGCCTCTATCATGCCATTCGGAGAACTTGTTATGGTCTGCCCCTAAACAAGAAGTTATTCATGGCTCTTCTTGAGTTATAAAATCATCATACGTGGACCTTATTTATACCGGGAGGGGAGATGGGACTTGCCCTCCACGAGATGCGAGAAGTCTCTAAGTTGCCCTGGGGAGACGAAGTCTTTGAAGCGTATACCCCTACGAATGAAGAGTTCGAGGAGTTGGAGCAGCGGTTCCCGGTATGTCACCATAGTACATGCTAGCAGACGTCAAAGAAGAAGGATGATAGCTCGGAAAGGAACCTTCCTCATACCATGACCTGGCTTAGTTACCTTTTTAAGCTAGGCATCTCAGGCCGGGTTTCTCCCCCAAGTCCTCGAACCCGGAAAGAAGTACAGAACCAGGTGTCGACTGCCAAAAGAGTGAAAACCACGGGTGACAGATTTGGGAGTCAAACTAACTCATTTAATTATTTTTATCAGGATATCCAGTAGATGTCTGATAAGGCTCTCCTGGCGTGATTTCTGATGGTATGGCTGCGAAACTGCGTAGTTTCGGGAGGGGCTAGCTCTATTGAGAGAATCAGCCGTAACTTTATCCTTCCTACGGTGAAGCTAGTCTTTGGGGCCAAACTAGCTTTCCTCCCTGCTATGGTATGCAGCATACATCATGGCCTCCACACTTTCTCGTCCAAGGTCATTGCCCGTGATACGGTGAAGGACTTTGAACGAATCGAGCTGCCATATCATTATCTGATTGGGTAGCTGTTGATGCACTGCCAGTCTTTGATGAGGCCTGATCCAGAAGACGACGTAACTGTTGATGATGCCTTCATCTTCCAGTATCGACGTATGCCCTGGGAGTGCAGTACCATGCCAGCATGTCGGATGGCGCGGACGAGAGTGGACAAATACACCTTTTTTGTGTCTGTTCGTTATTTTACTGATGAAGAAGTGAGTGGTGTACATCTTGATGGTACTGGGCCTCCCCATCTCTTGTCCGATAAGATGCTCCTCTGGTTGCAGAACATCCGTTCTGCACACCTGGTATATCGTAACCATAACTCCGTCTTCTTGGAGCCTTACTTGTCCAGTCGGTTCTCCCGATAGTTTGGGTACAGTCAGCTATTCTTGGACAATCCCAGCTCCTGCCTGGGTTTTGAGGGCAACGTCCTTGACGGCATCCGGGCTTGGCATTACTATAACACTGTTCACACCCGTACCAGCTTCTCTGTGCCTGATGCTAGGAAGCCAGGGCAAATTTTATACCTGGCGACTATGTACCATGTTATGGTGAATAAGCCCCTAACGATTTTGACCCATGTACCAGTTTCATTGTCGGTACTAGCTTGAAGGAGAAGCCAAAAGGGTCCAAGAAGAGGACAAAGAAGGGGAATACAGTTGATGTGTCAGACTCAGAGTCTACCAATATGGATGAAGAGGATGACCCCGATAACTTGCCTCTTCCTCCTGCAGATGATGTGGTGGCAGATCAGCCCCTATTGTGCCTAGTCCTTCAAGTAAGCGAAGCAGGCGTGAGTCCGCTATTGGCGGCATAACTTACTTCTGGAAATGGGCTACTGTCAAGTCTCGCGGGCCAATCATTAGGGAGAGAAGCGAGGATGTTGATGCCATTTCGGAGGTGAATCAAATTATGACCATCTTTTTTAGCTCTTCTTTTCTGTACTATGATCTGATCATTCTCCTTTTCTTTGTAGGCGTTAGGAGAAGTGGACTCTCGAGAGCCGGCTACTGTCTCTGAGGTCGACCCGGATCTAGCCACTTTAATTAGTGATATGAGTGTCGAGCTTATTTCCGCCAGGGTTCTCCCAGCGACGACTGAGGTTCCTCCCGTTGCTAACTTCTCAACCCAGGGTGATGTGGGCTCTACTGAGCTAATCCTCGAGGTTGCTGAACTTCATCCGGGTGATGCTGACCCAATTGTGTCCACCTTCGGGGCGGCTAGGGTAGAAGAACCAGCTGTATTCGGCTCAGATATCGCTGGTGAAGAGGATACGGTGGCTGGGAGTGAGCCTCAGCTTCAGCAATCCTGTCCTGGTAAGCTAAGTCATGTCTTGACTAGTGAGGAGGTTCATTTGCTCTATCTTCACATCCTTCGGGTTAAGATGATCGATGGTTGTTCCGAACGCACAGGTCCTCCTCCTTTCCTGCCAACGACGGACATCATCGGGGAAGAAGTCACCAGAGGGGATCTGATGGAAGAAAGTATGCCTCTTCCTCCTCTAACTTATATCGAGGGACCTCCTGCCGGATCGAGTTTAGGAGAACAAGCAGTGGAACGGCCGGGGCAGGAAGAAATGGTCCCTGTAGCCTCCTTGGTTCATGTGGCTCCAACGCCGGAGGTTGACCTTTCTGCCCTGTCCAGTCTTCGGATCCTTCGAGCTGCGGAAGAGGATATGGCTGCTATTCAGGCATCCTATCGCTCGGAACTTGTTTCCCTAGTGGCAGGGGCGTCAAGTTCCGGTGCATCTTCTTTAACTCTGCCAGCTACTCTTCCTTTGACGCCGTCTTCTTCGGAAGTTCTGGATGAATCGTCGAAGGACGTGGTTCATAGTTTCTACTGCCATCTGAAGCAAGGGGTTGAAGCTGTCGTGGAGAGGGGGACATCTTTTGTATTGGCCCGTCAATGTGCCCGTGGCCAGATTGAACTCCTCAGAACCCTCCCCGGTGGGGCAGGGATGGTCAAGCTTTTGGAGCCCAAGTTACTAGAAGCCGATCAGCTGGTAGCTCAATTTCAAGGACTGCGGTAAGTCGATCTGTCTTCAGCAATAGATCAGGAGCGTGCCTTTCTTATAATAGCCATGAAAAAGGTAAGGACGGTACGGGAGACGTCCAAGACTGCTTTGGTGAAGGACCTCCGAGATTTATCTCTGAAGTACGATCAATTAAGCCATAGCGGAGAGGACTGTATCGTTCGGGAAGAGGCCACCTCTCATGGGATTGCCGATACCAAGGAACAGATCCTTCAGCTTCAGAGAAAATTGGTTTCTTTGGAATCGGAGCTCCAGGCCTCGCGCGAAGACAAGGAGCTAATTTTTCGGGAGACCGACAAGGTCACCCGAACCTCAGATGCCTTGGAGCATGAATTGAAGAAACTTGAAGACGGTTGGCAGGCACATGCACATCTGGGGGATGCAGAGAAGTTGACGCAAGAGGCTGAGCGTCGGGCCACCCTAATAATTGAGCGGTCGACGTCCAAGCTAAAGGACCGTCTCAGAGAGTTGTACGTCGCCGAACCATAATCGGCTTTTTCTTTCTTTCATTATGTTTCTTCATCTTTTTGATAGGGACGTAGTCCCAGAAAATGTAGTACTTTTGATTTTCAATGAATGACTATGTTTACATCATCCATTATCTGTTGTGCTTGTATCGTATCTTTGTTATTATGATATTTGTCCCACTGGGGGACTTTCTTGTGGACCTATTACCCTTAGCATACCTTGGATTTAGGTATAGATAATAAGTTTAATAGAGATACCTAGAACAATCCCGTGGTAAGGCGGACATGGAAGTTCTTGGTATTGGACGAAAGATTGCCATGGAACAGCTGGGTTCCAAAGGCATGTGATAATGAGAAAAAGAGGCTCATGTACTAGAGAACCTAGTACAATATTTGTGGTCAACTGCGGACATTTGTGGACAACTATGGACATTTATGGTCAACTGTAGACATTTGTGGGCCTATTATCCTTGGCGTACCCTATTTTTGGGTATGGATAATAAGTCGAGAGACAACCAACATACTTACTCAGAGGTAATGAGGATGTGGTAAATATGGAGGCTTTACAATGGAGTCTTCCTACTCAGAGGTAATGAGGCCGTGGCAAGTGTGGACTCCACGAAGGGTACATAGAACAACTCAGAGGTAATATGGACACGGAAGTTCTACGTAAGGGGTGATTTGTTTGTGATGGAAGAGAAACAACTCAGAGGTGACATCGACGTGGTTGTTTCAGGAATTTAGTGGACCTGTTACCCTTTTTATGCACTGAAAGTGCGGGTGATAGATTTTGAGGAAAATGCTCCTTTAGGAAGTAAGTTCAGAGGTATGATCATACATAACTTACTACCCAGAAGATGCAATATGGATTCATTTAGAGTGACCAGAGTGTAAGTTCAGCGGTGTCTAAGGGTACATAACTCAATAATCTGGTTGATTTGGATAGTGTCGTTTAGACATAGTATTTCTTTAGAAACTTGTCGTTGATGGGCATCATAAGCAAGTCTCCATTTTGCTTTACGAGACGGTATGTACCATTGGAGAATACAACCTCGATGATAAACGGGCCTTCCCCCTTTGGTTGGAACCTGTCGGCGGTTTTGTGAGTCATAACCATCGGCCTCCGAACTGCCAAAATGAGATCGCCCACTTGGAATGTTCTGAGTTTAACCTTCTTGTTGAAGGCTCCAGAGATGCGTGCTTGATAAAGCTCGATTCATTGTTGAGCTAACAGACGCTTCTCATCTAAGGCCTTCAACTCTTGTAGCCGGTGACGGTAATTATCATCTGTCGTCAATCGGTAAGTGAGGGCGACGCGGAGCGAAGGGATTTGAGTCTCTAGTGGAAGAACTGCCTCACTTCCGTACCCCAAAGAAAATGGTATATTCCCAGTGGCTGTCCGGACTGTAGTACGGTATGCCTATAAGCATTCGCCAAGCTTTTCATTCCAGTCGCGTTTGTTTGAGGACACGAACTTCTTGGAGAGCTTGATTATAGTTTTGTTGAACGCTTCAGCCAAACCATTAGCCACTGGGTTGTTGGTGTTGATGCAACATTCTGGATCCGATGTTTGTCGCAAAACCGATAGAAGGCGTGGCTTGCGAACTGTGGACCATTGTCGTGGATGATCCTTCGAGGCAGTCCAAAGCGATAGATGACATGATGCTTGAGGAAGCTGATCATGTTTGATGTCTTCACTTCTGCAAGTGAAACAGCTTCCGCCCATTTGGAGAAGTAATCCGTAATTGCCAGTATAAAACGGTGTCCTCTGGATGATGGTGGAGTGATTGGACCAATGATATCCATTCCCCACGCCTCAAATAACTAGGATGCCACCGTCGGATATAGGAATTCGGATGGTTGGTGTATGAAATCTGCGTGGACCTGACAAGCTTTAAACTTTCTTGCATAGTCTATCGCATCTGCCATCATCGTAGGCCAGTAATAGCCCATCCGGCGAAGGCGGTCTATAATTTCGGGCCAGGTTGATGGGCCCCACAAACGCCGTCGTGAGCTTCGCGTACAGCTTCTTTGGCTTCTGTATTTGACAAACACCGAAGCAGTAGTCCATCGTAAGATCGCCGATACAGCATCTTTGTCTCTATATCGTAGAAGAATCTGAGAGGACGTCTTCTAATAGAGGTGGCTTCCTTCGGGTTTTCCGGCAAGATACCATAGACTACGAAGTCAATAAATAGGAGCCTCCAGTCCTGTGTCTCGTCGACCGTCGGGCTAGAATAACTCTCAACAAATTGGACGTTTTTCTTAGGACAGACCAATTCGTAGCCTATTATGTCAACCAAATGATGAGTATAATTTGGGACCGCTAGAGAAGCAGCCAGTCCTGCTAAGGCATCGGCTTCAATGTTCTGGAGTTTGGAAACATGTTCTATGAAGAACCCTTTCAGGGACGTAATGATAGTGATTGATATTTGATGATAGGGATCATGTCTTTGTGATGAACTTTGTAAGAACCCCGGATCTGATTGATAATTAACTGTGAATCGCCATATGCTTCCAGGTACTCTATCCCCAGTTCTTTTGTAAGTCGGAGGCCGATAACCAAGGTGTTGAACTCGGCCACGTTGTTTGAACAAGGTTCCGTGAGTGAGTATGCCCGGTTGATCACCAATCCAGAGAGAGAAATCAGTACCACTCCGACCCCAACGACGATGTTGCCTTTGGGTCCGATTCTTGAAGCACCGTCGAAGAACATTCGCCAGACGGTATCATGGAAAGCCAAGTTTGAATTGGCAACCTCGTCTGGGATCTCTTCATATATTCTGGTTGACTCCGAACCTGGATGGGCCGCTAAAAAGTCCGCCAGAGCTTGACCTTTAACAGCCTTTTGCAGGACGAAGATCATATGGTAGGGAGACAATAATATCGCCCAGGTAGCAATGCGAGAGCTGAGTGCACCTGGTTTGTTCATGAGGATCCTAAGAGGGTTGACTCGTGATATGACATGGATGGTCTGTCCTGTAACATAGTGTCACATCTTCTGGATAGCGAACACCAAAGCAAGACATTCCTTCTCTACGGTGGTGTATCTATGCTCAGGTCCTATCATCATTCGACTGAAGTAAAAGATAGCTTGTTCATGCCTCGCATTATTGTTTTGTGCTAGTAGAGCATCGAAGGAATGCTCCATCGTTCGTACATACAGCAAGAACGACTTTCAAGCAACCGGGCCTACCAGGACTGGAGGGTTTGACAGGTATTATTTAAAGTTGTCGAAGGCGTGTTGGCACTCTTCATCCTATACGAAGGAGACACCCTTCTTCATGAGGTGGGTGAATGGTTGACATCGTCCAGAGAGGTTAGAGATAAACCTCCTGATATAGGCTAGCCTCCCTTGAAGGCCTTTGAGTTCTTGGAGATTTCTCGGGGGGCCATCTCTATGATTGCCTTCGTCTTCTCAGGGTCTATATGGATTTCCTGGCCAGTAATGATAAAACCTAAGAATTTTCTGCTGGATATGCCCAAGAAGGATTTGGTGGGGTTCATCTTCAAGTTGTGCGCTCGCATCAGGTCGAATACTGTCCTCAGATCGTGCAGATAATTTTTCTTAGAGCGGCTTTTGACAGCGATGTCATCGACATAACATTCCACTGTCTTACGCATGTGATTTCTGAAGATGACGCTCATAGCTTGTTGGTATGTGGCACCGACATTCTTTAAACCAAAGGGCATGACTGTGTAGCAGTACACACCAATTGGCGTTCAGAATGATGTATGCTTTTTGTCGTCAGAAGATATCTTGATTTAGTTGTATCCTGAGAAGCCATCTATGAGCGACATGCGCTCAAAGCCACATGTGTTGTCGATCATTATGTCCGTAATAGGAAGAGGGAACTCATCCTTAGGATATGCTTCGTTCAGATTTTGGAAGTCGATGTAAATTTGGATCTTTCCATTCTTCTTGAGGATCGGTACTATATTGGCGACCCAGTCTGGATGTTGTTCCTCCCAGATGAAGCCGCTGGCTATCAGTTTGTTGACCTCAGACTCGATAGAATTCATAATGTCTGGGCGAAACCGTCGTTGCTGTTGCTTGACCAGCTTTGCATCCGGATGAATGTTGAGCTTATGGAGTGCAACCTCGGGGTTTAGCCCTGATATGTCTTCATAGCTCCAGGCAAACACATTAATATACTCTCTGACGAGTTACAAAAGCGACTCCCGTTCTTCGTTTGTCACACTTTTACTGACGAAGATTAGCTTTGGAGAGAATTCATCGCCGAGGTCAACTTGTATGACCTCATCTTCGGTAGGAGGATCTCTCTGTTCGAAACGCTTCTTCCACTGCACATCTAGCTGCTAAACCCAAGGCTCTAACTCGAGGAGCTCGGGTACATCTTTATCTTCTTCATAGGCATCAGTAAATACCATATTGACAGACCAAACTTGCCTGAATACGTCTCCGATGCTGACATCTGAATCAGAAGTCGGTGATCCGGTTGAATGTGAATGCCAGTCACATTCCTCATGTGAGCTTTCAGAAGTCGTTGTGGGTGTAACATAGCCAAGACCATGTCTGGTCTTGCTGTAGTAATCCCGTGGTTTTCCAGCCAGAACCGGCAATTGCAAAGGTAATCGCCGCCCACTGCCATAGTACAAGCCTGGCATAGCCTCCATATCATACCCCTATTTTTGTATGAGGTACTTGGATCAGGAGTTATACAGAAGGGGCAGTCTCCCAGTGTTGGGTTCAAGATCGACTTCTTCTATCCTGAAGGGCTGTGGATCATTTTTTCGGCCGAAGATGATTGGATTATCCTCTCCCTCAACTATGAAGCAAGCGCCTTCTACGGGTGTAAGTTGGTTCGTGGTATAGACATTTGTCACTTGTGTGTGTAAGTTGGTGCCTATACCGTGTTCCATAGCATACATTATACAAAGCTTGTTAAGCTCGACGTAGTTCAAAGATAGCCCTTTATTGATGAAATAAGGTATCTTTTCGGGTAGGATTATATCGTCAGCAGAAGGAACATCAGTGTGGGCAGCCACATACTTGGCTAGCTCTATCTCCTCTTCAGGTACCGCCTGTATTAATGAACACTGGAAGGATGACCTGGACAGCTTGATTATCAGGGATCCCACTGGTGGTGCTGAACGTGGAGTCGTCGGCGCACTAGCGATCCCTAGCTTAGCGCTTGGTGCTGGACGTAGAGTTGTTGGCTCACTGGCAGTCCCTGGCTTAGCGCTCGACTGTCGACTTGTCTTGGACAGGCGAATGACCACCGGCTTAACAGAAAGATTGATCTCTTTTGATTGATGTCCGCCGACTCTGGGCATCCTGATTGTCAGTGGCTCCGTAGTGGGTCTTGGCCCTTGGCCAGACCTTGGCAGTCGGATTATCATCTGCTCATTTTGTGCAGTGAGCACCGGAAGACTAGTTGCTTCTCTACGCAGAGTGGCTGTAAGCCTGCCTGGTTTGTGGGATTGGAGATAGATTCTCAAGGGTTCCTCTGGCCCTGTAATGGCCTCCATTTGCTCTTGAACATCCTCCTTGATCAGGTGCCTCTTTGATTTCTCATACAAGCAGGAATCCGAACAGTAGGATTCGACCCCTTTAAAGGGATCGATGTCGGCAAATTCTGTCTTTACGAAGCCGTGCTTATCGACGTATTTGAAGCATTGGTACAATGTGGAGGGCACGATCATATAATCGTGTATCCGCGGACGCCCAAGAAGAATATTATAGGAGGTATCTGCGTCTATGACATAGCAGGTTACTTCTGACTGAAGGTCGCCAATTTGACACTTCAAGCGAATCTTCCCAATGGGATAGCTTCTTCCTGAATTGAAACCGCTGATGGTGGTGCTGGTAGGAGTCAGCCGATGCATAGGGATGCATAGGAGGTAAAGCAAGCTCTTCGGAATAATACTTATCGAAGAACCGGGATCAATGTGCATCTGATCCACCTTGATGTCGCCGACGTATCCAGTATAATACAGAGGGCGATCGTACAGTTTGGTCTTGATAAGCATATCATGCAGAATGAACACAATGTTGGGTATTGCACCTATACAAGTGCTGTCCTGGAGATCCGTCGGCGAGCTCTCCCCTGTAAGCTTGACCTGAGCCAGATATGCGTTGGCATTCTGGAGTGCTTCGCTCAGTGCGATGCGAACATCTTTGGAGAGTCTTAGGAGCTCATATAATGACAATTTGGCTAGTGTGTTGGCCAATTGTGCCAGAATGTCAAAATTGTAGGGTCTCTCCAGCCCATGAGGTGCATCTTTTCGGAGTGGCTTGTCAAAGCGGGTCTCCTTTGGCTTGGGCTTATCGACCGGCGGAGGTTGAGAAGGTCCTGGGCATCAGCAGTAGCCAGCTGACGTTTTTCAGCCAAGTTACCCGGCATGGGTTGAGTTTGTGCACCGGACCGGGTAACGACAGTTGTCGCTTCTTTAACGTCGGCCGAGATTATGCGACAGGATTTAACTTTCCCGCCCTTTTTCTTGCTGGCAGAGAGCGACGCAGACTGAGTTACTTCAGGTACCAAGTCCCGGTGGACCCACCTGACCTCCCCTCATGATGTGGTGAGGGGTACCAGCCCAACAGCCTGGTCTCGGGGAGGTAGAAGATTAGCGACCTCCATGATTGCCCGGAGAATGGGTACGACTCCATCTTAGGTCCTCGTTAGAGGGAAGCTGCCGAATTTGACCGACACCATGTTGGCCGCCATGGTTACCTCCTCGAAATCAATGGCCAGAGCCTTAGAATCGATGAGGTTCTGGATGTACCGCTTTAATTGGAAGCAGTCCTGTGTAGCATGGTGGACGTAGCGATGGTAGTGACAGTACTTCGGGCTCTCTATTTTGACAGATCGAGGTTCACGCCTTGGCGGAGGGAGCTGAATCCTGTCTCCTTGTAAGAGCGTGTCAAAGATGGGCTTGACATGGCTATCCTCGAAGGAGTAAGTCATCTGCGGCCACTGCTTCTCAGCCTGCTTTAGTTCAGGCTTCTGGGCTGTATCGGCCACCATAGCCTGTTTTCCCTTGGTGTCTCGGTTGTTAGAGGAACTGCCGCTGTTGTTGTTGTTGGCATTAGGGCGTTTGCCCTTGTCCTCTCCATCCGAGATGTGCAATCCCAGTTGGTGGGCTTTCTTCAACTTAGTTTCTGCGCTAGTGGTGCTGATGATGAAGGTCTTCCAGTCCTTAAATTGACTTTCGCCCATCCAGAGGCTGATTGTAGGGAGCAGTCTCTTTTGGCAAATTTCAATTAAGGAAGAGTCCGGATTACCGGAGGGCAACTTCATCGCGGTTTGGCGAAATCGCTCAATGTAGTTCCTTGTCAGCTCCTTCTCTCCTTGAACAACGTCCATGAGGGTTGACATTATTACATCTTGTCCCACCTCATAGAACCTCTCCAACAATATATGTTTGACGCCGGCGAAGGAATGGATGCATTTATCCGACAAATTGCGGTACCAGTCGAATACGACTCCCTCCAATGACCCGACGAACAATTGTGTAAGGATGGCATCATCATGCGGCAGATGATCTGTTGTGACCTTAAAGTAGGTCACATACTGGCTTGCAGATGTCTTCCCGTCATATGGATTGATGTTGAATGGTTTGTATCATGGAGGAAGGGGACATCTCTCCATGCAGCGGGATACGGCTGTCGTATCTTGAGGTCCTGAGAGTTTTCTCGGGTGTAAAACATTAGCTGAAACTCCTGGACTTCTCTCCTTGCCTCCCTAGCCCCTTATGTAGCAGTGGGAGCCGACATTCCGGGTGGATTGTTACCCGGGGTTGCTGCGGTTGTGTTTGAGTTTGCATTGACGGCGGGACCCAAGCTTGTTTAGCCAGGTGTTCTTCCTTGGAGAGCCGGTAGAGCTGCCTTGATCTCGTCTACTGACTTAACCAAGGTATGAAGTATGGCCTTAAGAGTGTCGAGGTGTTGTCGATCACTGAGACCGTCTTGTTTATTCTCAGTCATGAATACTGTTCTCACATAAGGAGCAGTAGAAGGAACTGTAGAAGATATGCTCTCCGAATCATACCCCCGAATCGAAAAGTCATCGGGGTATGTAGGAATGTTCTCCTCTGGTTCGAATTCAGAGGAAGTGTCACCCCCTGCATAGGAGGTTGCCTCATCTTGGCACTTGTGGACGTCTTCAGGGACGTCAGAATCTGCTACATCTGTTGGGGGGATTGCCTCCCCGGGTTGATCTTCTTGGAACACCGGATTGTTGTGGATGTTTCGGGGAGTGCTACCCCCAGCTTCGGCTACCCCCAGGGATGTAGATGACGAATCTCCAAGTGTTGAAGATTTTGTCTTCGAGCAGGTGCCTTGATAAACTTCTCCTGTGGTGGTTGTGGTCAACCACTTAGATGAGTGTTTCCAGGCCGTGCTCGTTGAGATCATCGGGCTGGAGACATTTATTTTCTTTCCTTCCTTGCCGGTAGGGACCTTCCGGGCAGAATTACAGGAGGCGAAAGGAAGCGCCTCGTCTCCCGAGCTTTGTTCTAGGACCGGTCCTGGCTGCTGCAGTCGTTGGAAGACGGACTGCCGATCCTCTTGTACTGCTGTCTTGTTGCAGCAACAGTTGACAATGACTTGAGTGCAGTAATGTCCATGGAAGGACCCTCTGCACACCAAGGTTTCCTTACTATCCTTGCGCTTGTGAAGGATCACATCACGTAAGTTAAGTGCATCTCGAGCAACCTTTACACTCGTTTTGTGGGACCGGGAGTCCCGAGCACATGAGTGCGTTGGTATCATGTTTGCTCCCTGATGCGGGACTAGTAAAAGTACTTGCCCTTGATCATTGTTGGGAGACTCTTGAGAACCACTTTGTCCGTTGGCCGCAGGGGGCTGGACATGGGTGGTTTTGTACAACTTTCCATCAGAGGCTCGCATAACAGTTAGCGGGACTCCCTGATGGTCAGAAGTTGGGACAGCTGACTGAGCTCGACAAGCCCGCGCTGTCCTAGACTTCTTTACTCTAGCACCCGAGGGTGCATAGTAAAAAGAGTCCAAGCTATGCCGCACAGAGTCTGGCACATCCTTATTGGAGCTTCTGAGGTCAGGACCGCATGAGAGGCGATCGAAGACTGAACCCGAACCGCATAGGGTGGATGGTCTGCGGTTGGGATTGGATGCCGCATAAGCCATCTCCCTGCGGCTGGGCTTGGCGGCCGCATAAGCATTCTACATGCGGCTGTGATAGGTGGCCGCATGAGCAGTCTGCATGCGGCTGAGATTGGAGGCCGCATGAGCCTTCTGTATGCGGCTGGAATTTGTGGCCGCATGAGCCTTCTGTATGCGGCTGGAAGTTGTGGCCGCATGAGTCTTCTGCATGCAGCTGGCATTTGTGGCCGCATAAGCTTTCTGCATGCGGTTGGCACCCTTATGTGGCCTCTTCCTGGACCGCATAGAGTTTCCATTTGCCCCTGCAAGTCCAGCATCGTAGTGTTTTCCTTTGCCTGACTTAAGGACAGCAGGGTCCTCTGCGGCCTGAAGTGGGGCCGCATGTGAGTCTTCTCTGCCGTCTTGGACAACAGAGAACACTTCTTCTAGAGCTTGGGGAGGAGCAATAGTTTTGGGCCTCCACTTCCAGCGGTCCTTCTTCGTGCCGACTCGCTTCTGGATCGGGCTAGCGCTCCCGTCGGAGAGCAACTCTTCAAACGCTTGCTGGTCGAAGCGAACAACCAGCATCTGTTGCGTGGAGCCGAGTTTGGCTGCGTCAGATTGCGTCACCAACTTCTCAGCAGTGGAGAAGTTAGTCCCTAGCAGAGTCGCAATCGTGTTTGCCATTGATTATCTAAGAACAGAACAGTTTTATGGGAGGACTGAACTTTGATTCACAATTACAAACTCGCTTGTACAAAAAAAGAGCCTAGGAACAAAACCTAGGAAAAGCAATCTAAGTACAATTCTTTAATTTGGATTCTGGGGGGTGATGGTAGAGGCTCGGGAAAGTGCTATCAACTCTGCATTACTCCTTAGACGATCGAACGCAACCTCGGCTCTGACAAAAAAATACTCTCTGTATGTATATGTATGTCCCTCTGTGTATGCAAAGGAATAATCCCATGCTATTTATAGGAATTTGTGATGAGTGGGGTATACAGCCACGTGGCTAATTTTAGGCCACATCCTCGTAATTGCGCCTTGAGAAGTGGCAGTTGGGGATTTGTTAAGATTACTCTTAATCTGTTTGTTGCAATAAATATGAACTGTTATGATCTGTTGGTTGCAATAAATCCGAATTGTTAAGACTTGGTCAACTCCTGCCACGTGTCTCAACTGATACTCTTATGGTGAGCCACATAAATGATGCGTCCTGGCTGAGCCGCATGAGGGACTGTCCCACAACCGAGCCGTATAAAGAGTGTCTCATGGTCGGGCCGCATAAGGGTGGCCTCATGACTGAGCCGTATGAAAGTGGACCCCATGACTGAGACGCATAAGAGTGGTCCCCTGACTAAGCCGCATGAGAGTGGTCCCCTGACTGGAGCCGCATGAGAGTGGTCTCCTGACTGAGCCGCATGAGAGTGGTCTCATGACCGGGCCGTATGAGAGTGGTCTCATGACCGAGCCGCATGGGAGTGGTCTCCTGACCGGGCCGCTCGTAGGTCGCACAGGCGATCCGCACAAAGAACTTCTTTTGGAATTTATGAACTGTGTCAGATATTATAAAGATTTTCTTGTCTTTTTTGGAGCATATCGCGTCTCGTCTTTATGTCAGAGCCATCATTTCTGTCAGAGCTGTTACTTTATTGTTAGAGTAATAATGGCCAGCTGTATGGCCAGCTGTATATGTAGAGTTTTTGAACCGCCTAAGGCCGCAGAGAGCTTTCTGAGCCGTATGAAGCTTTTTGAGCCTAATGAAGCTTCCTGTATTTTGTGCCACATGAAGCTTCATGTGTTTTGTGAGCCGCATGAGGCTTCCTGTGTTTTGTGAGCCGCATGAGGCCCCATGGATAAAAATCATTCTTATCCATGCTTCTACAATAACCAATGACCAATCAACAAAATATAGTAAAATTCAATATTGGAAACAGACAATAAACTGTACTCGCCTGGTGTCCTGAGCTGCTGACACGGGTCGAGGTCCGAGAAGAAGTCCAAGTAACCTATTTAAAGAATTTACAATGTCATTTATACTAAACAATGAATCAAATTACTCTTATCTAAATTATTTCTTAGAATCCTAACCTGGTGCCTTCATTTGGTAAGGTTTTCTATAGTTGATATTATCAAGTCTAGTGCCTTGCTTCCACTCTATTTATCTTATGAATTTCCTATCCAAACCTTAACAGTTGTACTTAATTGTGAAACTCCACACAATAGTTGGTAATCCTGATTGCCCATCCTTTTTTACTACCATATACCTGTAGGTCCCCATACTTCCTACTAGTACCCTCTGTTCTGGACACATACCCCCACATGCTCATACATAATCGAGTACAATGGAGGTAAAGAAGGGTCTCTATCACCATAAAAGATAAATGTTTTGGTTTGTAGTGTATCCCCTGGGTCCTGACAAGAGGGCATATGCAATGTTGCTTGATGGCAGGTGATTAGTGTCACTGTAAACTCAGTGTATAGTGAACAGATCCATGACTCGGGTCATTCTATCACAGGGAATGGTGTCTGTACTAGTGTTTACACACACCTACCCTCATAAGTTGATTTCAACCTAAACAGAAAGAGTCTACCTAGGTGTCAGGGTTTTCCAAGATACCACCTGGTGTAACAGGTCAAGCTAATACCTATTTCAATTTTCCCCATCCTGTGTACTCTAGTTGATACCCAGCCCCCATATTGTAATCCTCTGTTTTAGCTCGTGTCCTCTACATCACACTTTATAGCCTATGTGGTCAGGGTGGACAATAGTTGATGCCACAAGGTGGCTTCGAGTTATTCCTTTCTCCAGACTAATCGTAGGACCTAAGTCACCTGCTATATGAACTTATGCCTATAAGAAAATACCATGCCTTTGTCCACTAGTTACTAGGAATACTCCTAAATTTGGTATCAACCTAATACAAGGATTTTCCCTGTGCTTGTTCCTATGAATCCCAGGATTTCCTCTTAGAGTGTTAGTTGGTGATACCTCCTGGGAATGTGTACACTAGTACAGGTTTATAACTTTAGCACTTTATGTGGTAGTGTATTGTACCAGACATCAGGACCTATACAATAGTAGGTGAGGTTACATTAATACTTCCTATTTAACTTGGCTCCAGATGATAAGGGGGGTAATGTACCTGTCTAACACAGGGTCAGCCCCAAGACACGGTGAAGTCCTGAAATATCTTATTACTCATAGAGTTTATTGACCACAGTGTTAACAAGCACCAAATTCACTGAGTCTACAAGTAGACTCCTGTACTAGGTCTTAGGTTTGCAAGGGTTGTTTTCTCCCTATGTCAGGGTCTTGGTTTCAAGGTCAAACCATGAATTTGTATATTCCTAAAGGAGCTGATGTCAGTTCCAGTATTGTATAGGCACTTATGTGGCAGGGTCACTTGTGTCCTGTTAATTAAGTTCCTAGGTACAAAACAACCCCTCCCTATTGGTTGTAGTAATCCCGACATCTAGGAACCTAGCATCTACCCTACATTGGCTGATACCTCCTATAGGTTCCTTGCTAAGGTATGCCCTGTCTTCAGGACATCCTACTCTCCCATCTAAGGTTACAACTCGAACTATGCCACCCTGGTTACCTAGTTATCTAAGGAGTTAGTCCCTCAGTCTTGTCACAGGGCCAATCCCAGTCCTACCATTGTCTCAAGGATAGTAGGAAGGTTCATGGTTATATCACTGGGTATACTAAGGAGGCATGATCAGTTGGTACACCCTGGATGCAAGGACATACATACAGTAGTATGGGAAAACACAAGGAAACCCTTATCAGTATCCTGGTCATTACTTGGCAGATGGTTTTACTCATCCTTAACCTTGGTATTATAGTCTAATATGTGGTATCTGAACTCCCCTCACCTAGTTATCCATGGTGGACTCCATACATATGTTGATGTATTCCTGAATGCGTGCCATATTACCTGTCCCTGGGTCCTGAACCTCCCAGTTCTGTACAGTGATTTGATTTGGGAAAAACAACAAACACCTAACCCTCCCTTCTACTCTAATACTGACAACAGAAACTATAACATGGCACTGTCAAGAAGGTCGATAAACTCACCTTGTGTTCGCACGAAATCCTGCTTTCTTCCTGGTGCCTACTCTTGCGTTTTCTCAGCAAGAGATATGCAGGTGGCTAGGGTTTGAAGGGGAAAGACATAACAGGATTACACACAAACACACACACACACACACACACACACACACACACACACACACACACACACACATATATATATATATATATATATATATATATATATATAGGATGGATAGAATCGAAAAGAAAACCTAGAGGAATTCGAATTATTTGAATTCTAAATCCTGCTCTATCCATTGCTGTTGAGACCATTATCATGTGTTCGACTTATATTATGAATATGGGTCATATCCTGAATGAATTTAAATTCAAAAATAATATTAAGGTCCCTGTATAATATTCTTTTACAAAGTAGCCCTTTTTACAAAACATATATATACACCTTTATGTGTGTATAATCAAACATGAGTCTAAAGTTAAAAAAAGGCAATTTAACTAAATAATAAATAATAATAAAAAATATATGGGTCTTATACTATGACAATATTTAGCCTCACTTAGAAACCGCGACAGCGGTCAATAGTATCCAATAAACTCGTGCCCCTTCTTAGAAACTGTCCCTTCCAGAAATATTGTAACAACGATTTACACGGTTAACCAATTTCTATAAGTTGGGTAGAGCTCTGAACGAAAAATACCATATCTTGTAAGATTTGGCACCAATTTGGAATCCGTGATAACTACCTCTTTCACCTTTACGGAAACCGGGTTACGATTAACGTACTTGCTCTCCCTTCGTATGTAATATTGTTATTTATTTTATTATTATTATTTTAATATTAAGACTTACTTTAATTTCGAGGTCAAAATTTTTATAAGTTGGATAGGATGTAAGCCCCCTAAATTTTTTAAGTTTATTATTATTATTATTATTATTATTATTATTATTGAAATAATTGTTAGTATTTTTATAACCTTGTAATCAATGTCACAATTTATTTTATATTAAAACTAGTAGGTAAGCCCTATTTTTATCTGTATGGAAATTATTTTATAGAGGATTACTGAAATACTCTAGAGTATATATTTTATTTTTGGATATTTAGAATTTATTTATTTATTTTGATAATTTATAATATTTGTAAATTATCAAATAGTTTGTTTTCTTTAAATATTGGAATTTTGTAAATGTTAGGATTATAAAGCAAACTGCTACGTTATAAGTTAACTTGTAATAGATATTGATAAAAGATTTTGAAAATATTTTTCTTGAATTTATTTAGAAAATTTTGGATTTTATCATATTACTTTTAGATTTATTTAAAGTATTTTGGTCTATTATAAAACTTGTTTTAAAAAGAAAAAGAAAAAAGAAAAGAAAAAGAAAAAAAGGGGGTGTGATCGAATCCCGAGCCCCTCTATCCCTCTGTATGTGTGTGTGTGTGTGTGTGTGTATGTGTGTGCGTATATATATATATATATATATATATATATATATATATATATATATATATATATATATATATATATATATAATATATATATATATATATATATATATATATATATACAACATAATAAAAGAGGAAAACCGTAACTTACCATCCAAAACCCTAGCACCATACGCCCCGACGCGCCTCACGCGTGCTTGCGACCACTGGAAGGCCGACCGTCGCGCAACATCGCCGGCAGCACCACCGACGGCGGCAGCACAGCCGCGTGGGTCACAGCAGTAGCGGCTGCAGACGCTCTACTTCACGACGTAATTTCTCCGTCGTTTCTCTGCCGTTTTACGAACCACTTGGTCAGGTACGTCGACAACCCTACCCTCTGTAACCCCCTTCAAATAGTTCGAAATAATTCGCTTTGTACGCGATGGAAAACGAGTTCCAAAACCGATAAAAATCTCGATTTTTGGGTTTAGAAACTGTCCCAAACCTCCATATTTGAGATCAAATTTCGACCAGAATATGGCGAGATTTCAAAATCTATTTGAACAGATTTATAGATATCCTGTAGGAGATCAAGACCTTTCTTGTAGATTTATTTGTCGCTCACTATATGCAAAATTATTCAATTTCAAAGTTTGTAAAAAATCAGTTTTTCAGAATAACAAAAATTTAGAAAATCTCTGATACGGTGTACGTCCCACCAAACCGGACGACGTGGTCACGAACCAAAACCATCGAAAGGTGCGTATCGACTTTGCGGTCGTGTGGGCTTTGACAGAATTCAAATTGGTTGCGTGTGCGCGACGAATTTGATGCGTATCCGTCGAAATTCATCGTATCGGCCTATTTGTAAATTTTCCAATTACTTTTTGCACGTTCGTCGAATTGCGACGAAACTTGCGCCAACAAGACCAAATCATTTTTCTGGTCCTGTATGTCAAGTTTGGTTAGGTTCTGAGAAGGTCGATCGGAACGCCTATTTGGCGGGCCCGCGATCCGCTCCAACGGACGAAATTGTGCACGACCCGCTGGACATCGTTTTGATCCAAAATTATGATTTTACCCCAGTTCCAGAATTAGACTTTTGGACAGGTGTTTCTTAGAAATATTTTATATTCCGAACATATTCTGGTGTTTATTTCAGCATCCGATGACATATGCGGGATTTGGCTTTCATTGCTTCACTATTCTGACGGTTCGAGCTATAAGACGTCGCCCTTTTTGCACACAACCTCATGCAAGATACCTACATATTTACTGCTTATATTTAGTCTACATTTTTATTATTGTATATCATTGTTTACTTATTTTTATTTCTTGTAGCTGTACCTTTATTACAGTTCATGATTTATTGCATGCTCAGTGTTATTAGCTTTACTTTATTTATTATCCTTTGATTGCGTATGGACCTAGAGTTAAGGGACTACCATTTGTAGTTTATAGCATAAACCTTGACACAGTTGTACCACGAGGTATGTGTGAGATGAGTAGCATGTAGAGGTACTTGCGTGCTGGCTGATCACCTGTGCGCATGCGTTAGAGCTAACTGCTAATAGAGGCATGTTAGGAGACTTGGCAACTAGTAGAGGTATATGAGTCATGGATGTGACTCTACTAGGCGTTGTCTGGGAAGAACAGCTCCTTAACGTATGGGCCACATATGAACTTTCCTATTATTGCCGGTTATCTCCGTTGGAGATACGGTCCTGGATCCTGATACCTGATTTCCTGCTGGCCTCTGACATTCAATGAATGTTATGCTTTGAGGTCCCTGGTATCCTGGTGGGACCATACCTGAGTTTCCTGCTCCTGTAGCCAGAGCGCCCATGCGTTGAAGGTTTTTTCTTAACTGCATGAACACAGTAGAATGGTTAGGTAACCTTAGTCATTGTCATGTCACCCCCACAAGTAGCTTGGAACAATGTCGCATCGCAGAATATTATGCTACCCCATGTCCTTGTTTGGTTGTAGGGGTAGTCCACTATTTCGATGATGAGATATTGGATCTTGTTACGAATGAGGCTATTTTAATTTACTTGTGATTGATAACATATTATATATATTCAGTTATGTGGCATGTTCTTTATGTATCTTGTTACGTCCCTCTGAGGACCTGGTTATCTCTCCAGGTGTGTGCTTTATGACTTTTTGCAGGTATTCTAGCCATGGCCATGATCTTCTCCATTCCTTCGAAGATGATTGCTATTGGTTCGTCTTGCCATTTTATCGATCATTTTCTTGTATATTTTCTTTCATTCCAATTAGTTGGTAGTGGATTTGTCTTCGCCCAACTACATGTATAAATGACAAATTTTATAGTTGATTCGTATTATTATTCTCTTATTTGGTGGATGAGATTTAGTTGTCTTGGTTTACTGCATTTTACAGCTTATGGATACATACGAGGTTTCCATATGTTGGAGTATTCTTCGTATGCATGCAGCTGGCATGTCTTCGTATCTAGTCCTAAGTATTTTGGGACTGGGACGTTACATATTTTTGTGGTGGCCTATGCAGGTCGAGTTATCACTTCGGTTACGTTACTGTACCGATGTGAGCCTATATAGGATTAGAATATAGGAATCTCATCCACAAGCTTGACCTCCTCCCTTGATTCCAATTTCGAACTCTCGTCCGGTCACCTTGATTTTCTTCTGCTTGATTCCTTTCGATGCAAATCTTAACTATTCCTTCGTGCCAGATAGAAAGGTTGGGAAGATAACTCATACCAGTTACACATGTTATATTTCTCAATCACTCCATTAGTTGATTTTTTATAAGTTGGGTAGTATGCCTCACGACCTATCATCCCGTGTTCCTATAACCCATTAATGAAGTATAACCGGGTGGCACTGAACATATACTAGTGCAGAAAGATATGTTTGCCTAGAATGTAGAGTTTTAGTAGCCCATACTCCATTGGTCAACCACGGTCTGATACAAGAGCCAGTAGGGCGACTGTATAAATAGGAACACCGGATAAGGCTTAGATCCTTGTGAAACTTGAACTATTTATTACTGCTTTCAATGTTATCTTTCGTACCATTATTTTGTAATATCATAAATAATGTTGCTATTTATAGCCTAGTTTTGCAAGTTTATTCTTTATCGAGCTTGTTCTGGACATATGTATATAGGGGACGCCCACAAGCATATTGTCTAATTAGAATCAATGTATTATGGTCTGATCAACCATAAGTGCATTTGGTTCGCTCTTTATATGATTATCCCACGTGGATTGAGATATCGAGGTATCTGGGATCTCGTCCGCGACTACATTGACAATTCTTCTTGAATTATACATTTGCCTTTGAAGCACAGAATTGTATTCGGTGACATCTTTCTTGAACTCTATATTGCTGTTGTCTTTCACTGATTTGAAAAGACGAACGCTCACATTTGGTAGATAGATACAAAGTATCCCCAATGGCCATGATAGTTGTATACACAAGTATAGCTACCATCGGCCAGCCATGTGACTACAACCTTACCTCGAGTTATTTGTCCTCCCCTTGACCCTAAAACTAATAACATGACCTTCTAGTCATTTAAATTTGAGAACGATTAAGGTCTTACCCTTGGTCAAAACATCAACCAAGGGGACTATATATTCTCAAAGAACCAATTATTGTGAGTCTCTAATTATTCTTCTCGATTCTTGCTTTAACTATCAACCCGTATACCTTAAAACAACCCCTACTCTACCCAGCCCCCACAGTTTAGACATAAGAGGAATATAGAAAAAGTAAGGACAAGCATTTACCATTACTATTGTAGACATCCATCCCAAGATTTGAGTCCAACAGGTATTATTCTAGTTATGCAGATCTTGTTATTAAGACCCGACTTAGCATTGGAACATCACAATCACTAGCTTAGCCAATACCATAGCATAATACCCTGTCACATGATGATTTACTAGTTATTAACATCAATACATGAGCACTACATTCGACACCATTAGAAACCTTATGACCGTATTCTGGCAGGCTTTACACAAATAGAAATTCATGACTTAGCCGTTATAGATCTTTCATATGACGTGCCTTAAAATTCGTTACCCCATCGATGAGCTCTCATATACTATAGAAGAGTGGATCCTTCTATTCTATCGACTCATGTATCGTTGTACGCAATCGTTTTCCATTTATTAGAAATTGAGGAACGATCTCCGAACTCTACCCGAATTCGGTCTACAAAATACTATAAATAGAGAAGAACTTTCACATTTCCAAATCACTATTCCTTGTCTTCTCTATTCATTTCTAATTGTTTTCTACGAGCTACACTTTTAAATCAAGCATATACTACTCTTAGCCAAACCAGTACAGTTTCTGTTTAATCTAGAGTTTGGTGATGAAGAGTTGTATCAGAGGTTCTATTCATAAAATGTTTCAGTTTTTAAATTGTCCTCTAAAGTTGATCGTGCACTTGTCGCCAAGCACGGTGTTGTAAGAGTTGTAAGCAGTCAGTTAAAGCATGTGCCATAGTAGATTAACATCGAGTAGGAGTACTCGAGACTGGACTTGTCCTCTTAGAGGGAAACCTGTATATTTTCTGCTGCACATGCATACACTCTATTCATCCCCCTCAAGAGGTGCTCAATAGTCCTACAATTGGTATCAGAGCATGTTATACATATACATAACCATCTAGAGAGTATATATATCTATGACGGCTGTTAAATCTATAATCAACGGTGATCAATAACTCGATATTGTCGTGGCTGCTGTCAGTCCGATGCTCGCGCGCACGCGTCTGCCCGCCGACGGTGGCCTGCGGTGACGCTGTGGTCGCCCTCGAGGTCGGAGGTCGTGGGGTTGCGCTGCTCGAGCAATAGGTTTGGGGTTTTTCGTATCGACCCTCTCGTTCTCTCTGTATATATATTCCTAGCCGCTCGGATTGAACAAAGGAGGGTCGGGCATGCTGGCTGTGCGGGGGATGAGGTTGGGCTCGGTTTGGGGAGGCCCAGGCTCGGGCTTGGGCTGGGCCATAGCTTGTGGCTCGGCTAAAGGGTTGGGCTGGGGTTTCCTTTACCTACTTTACTATATTCTTTTTCTTTTTCTATTTATAATTACACATATATATACATATATACATATAAATACGCGTACGTATATTTACACACCTATACGTATATATATTTATATATACATACACATACACACATAATATATATATATATATATATATATATATATATATATATATATATATATATATATATATATATATATATATATATATATTATATACATGCACATACATGCACATACACACATATAATATATATATATATATATATATATATATATATATATATATATATATATATATATATATATATATATATATATATATATATATATATATATACACACACACACACACACACATATATAATATATTTGTATAAATACGTACACATACATTTATGTATTTATTTATATAACTCTTTATATATTTATAAATATTTTCTATGCATACCTACCACTATAACAATAAATATTCACAGCAACCAAATAATATCCTAATAATATATATATATATATTCATAATATAGTGTCTTATATATATATATATATATATATATATATATATATATATATATATATATATATATATATATATATATATATAATATATATATATATATATATATACATATCATTTATATAATAAATAATTTAATAATTATAAATCGTTATCATTTAATAACAACAAAGTAATATTAATGATAATAAAAATCCTAATAATAATTAAAATAGCCCGAAAGTCGTTTTTGATGGATATAACATGCACACTACTTATCTGGCTCCAGAAGATCATACAAATTTTGTAAAATACTATTTAATAATAATAATAATACCTATAATCTACCTATAACAAATATTTAGAAAATAATTGCCAATTCCTAAAAATATATACAAAAATATTTGCATTTACCAAACATGTCTACAAGGCCGTAATTGGTCCCACTACATGTCTACATTGGCTTGGATTTGACTTGGGCCTAATCGGGACAGGTTCGGTACAACCGGATTCCCGAAAAACTCAATAATATAATTAAATAATAAATAAAATCTTCGGTAAGGGTTAAGTCGCAACTTGGCCTGGTTTTCCTAGTTAGGACGTCACTATGGCTCGACCTTCCCTACCAGGGCTAATACACTAGTCAAAGCACGCCATTGTACTATCCGTTCCACGATTTCTAATCACCTGATACTTCAAAACTCAATCACGGCTAAAGTCATCTACCGAAATAATTAACTAAATAATCATTTATAAAATCCTAAAAATCACCATTTAAAACAAATAAATAAAAAAATAATAATTCAATAATTTTCGGGAAGGGGAGCTACAAATCTACCCACCTTAAAAATAATTTTGTCCTAGAAATTCTAATTCATAACTATGCCTTAAAAATCAAAGTCTACTATTACCTTAATCTCCTCAAATTTAATTTCTCAAAAATATTTTATGGCCTTCTCTAGTCATTTTATAACTCCGGGTACTTGAGGACTTCTACCTACCTTTTTTCATACTACTCCTCAAAATACGGTCACTAAAATCTTATAATCTTCTAACTACTGGCTAACAGTCCTTCCAACAAATATCTAGGGCATATGGCATATATAATCCCTTATATCTATAAACAACCAAATATTCAATAGTCAAGCAATATTATACTATAATTTATAAATTTTTGATAGATTCTAAACAGCATGATCGTTCGTCGCCCCGAAATAAAAGGAGAAAAAAAATCAATGGTTTGGAAGGCAAGGAAGAATAATCGAAAACAAATATGATATTTCAAGGACGTAGAGAAATTTCTAGGAGAATTTCCAAGGCAGAGTGGATTGAGATTTCTAATGGTTTAGTCAGATGCGCACGCTCGTATCAGTACATTTACGTAACCGACACGATATACTCTGACCTGTATGTGCCACCAAAAAAACTTGTCACGACCCGTACCCGATTTTTGGATGCAAGCACATGAGCAAGCCAGCTACGCATCAAGCGGACTCCAGCCCGACTCGAATACGTAAATGCTGTCAAGGCTATGGTATACTGCCAAATTATGGCAATGCAATCTATATCTCAAATCCACAAGAGTAATATAAGCATGAATGAACAACTATGGATCGTGGTCTGCAGCCCACTAGCATATATGTCCGATAGGACTCCAAGGAATATAACAAGAGTATTTAAAGTGAATCAATAAGCAGGGTATCTCATGATAAGGATTGTAAAGCATGAAAGGATAATAATATAAAATCACTGACAAATACTTGAATTATGCATCACAATCATCTACCATCTCGCGCTGCTAACTAACTCCATGCAATTGTTAACCTGAAGAGATCATCAGGTCCTCAGGGGACATAGCAAGATACATAAAAATATGCTTATCTAGCAGTTTATCATGCAATAGAGAAAAATATATATATAAACAAACAAAGACCCAACAACACGAAACCATGACCATACACGACTGGGAGAACCACTACGCATAAACGAACTGCTGTAGGAGAAACAAGAGAATACAACGTCACGATGTCAACGGATAACCAATCGAATACTCAAACCCTCGCCCCTAGTGTGGACTCCCAGGTTAGCTTCAAGAAATCATCCTCGCCCCTAGTGTGGACTCGTAGGTGCGGACAGATATCTACTAACCCTCGCCCCATAGTGTGGACTCAAGATACAAATAACTACTAACCCTCGTCCCTGGTGTGGACTCGCAGGTTAGCTTTAATAATTCAAGGTACAACAGTTCCGTTATGACTTATTCATCCTATGACACGATGCGACACAGTCGAAGTACAGGCGATGACACGACATGACCCAATCAAGATACACGAGAGAACCAATCCAATATGAACTACAAGATTAACTATGAACAAGAACTATATATATATATATATATATATATATATGATCAAATATATGGGAATTCGTGGAGCGGTCTCCTGCCGATTTCGTGCGATTCCAAGGCGTACGGCGGATGGAGGACTCGGCGGGGGGCTCCGGCCCCCATGGCCCTCGGCCACTGTCGAGGGTGGCTCAGGCGGCTTCGTCTGACGCCTCCCCCGGGGGAGATCGGGATGCGGGGGGGCCCTCCGCCCAGATCGGCCTAACTCCGGCGGCGGATGGAAGTTTCGGCGTACGGCGGATGGAGGCTTCGGCGGGAGGCTCCGCCGCCCATGGCCCTCGGCCTCTGCCGAGGGTGGATCAGGTGTCATCGTCGGACGACTCCCCCGTGGGAGATCGGGATACGGGGGGGCCTCCGCCCAGAGCGGCCTAACTCCGGTTGGAGACCTCGGCGTACGGCGGTTGGCGGCGGGGGGCTCCGTCCCCCATGGACCTCGGCTTCTACTGAGGGTGGCTAAGGTGTCAGCCGCATCTCTCGGGGGTGATCGGGATGTTGGGGGGCTCCGCCCCTAAGCACGGCTCTGTTATTCCGGCAGAGGTGGGGCGGCTGATGGCTCCTTCGACTGAGTCGGGTAAGGCGACGGGAGCGGGTGGCAGATTGTCTGGACTGGTAAGCTACTCTACAGCGGTGATGGGACATTCGGCGACGGGTCCGGCGGGCGGGTCGTCGAGAGTGTCTTACCGTCCTGCCGTTGATGTTGACGGTCGGAAGGTGGTCATTTTCTCCATGACGGACATGGAGGCTCTCACAGCGCCTTGTTGTCACGACCCGCACCCTAGAATAAGGGCACGAAAAGTGGGTACGTCCAGCCTACGCCGTAGTGTCGGCGGTAGAACGCTGTCCTAGGTCTCATGCATCTAACAGTATACGGTTAAACAGTTTAAACTCCCCGAATGGGGGTGACATAGCTGATACAGACTCAATCACATCTAAGGTAGAGCATGATAAGGATAGATAAAACATGAAATCCCAAAAGAGGTACAACAGAGAGAAATCTAAGTGTCTAAGATACACAAATCCAGAAATACATCTCAAATCTCCAAACTCAGACACAGTAATCCATAAAGTAAATACAACTCCAGAAAATTGAAATAACTATCTAAACAACCTCTAATGTGTCTCCTCTAGGCTAGCAGGCAACCTCCAGCTATCTGTAAAATTTATCAACAGGTCCAGTCAGGACGGGAACGAGCACATATCTCTAAAACAGTTCATAGCAGGTTAGGAGTATAAATCATGCAATAGAGTAAAATAAAAGAAGTGCCGAATAGGAAGTACGAGTAAACAAGAGATATTTTGTAACTGAAAGTAAATACATGATAGTAGAGACTGTAAGTGGCTACGTGATTTAGAGCACAATGGTTATGTAAACGGCTTGGGGGCACATGAATACAAATTAGGAGGCACATGAATACAGCTACTGGGGATAGTGATCACATAACCAATTCTACTCACCCCGTCCCAATCAATACACAAGGATCCGTTCAAGTTATGTTATAAGCACATGAATACAGCTAAGATACGTGAACTCATGTAATGAGTAGTACATGAGGCACATGATAAGCACATGAAAGCACATGAAGCACATGAAAGCACATGAGAACATGTAAAAACATGAACTAGTACGAGTACAAGGAGTACCTGATGCACATGATAAAGTACATGAACATGAAATACCAGATGCACCCCTAGAGGGATAACATCTCAGGAAAGGATCCATATAGTACTAATCCGTGAAGATACGTGTCAGCATCAAGTAGAGTAATCTAGAGCAAGAAAATAATCCAGGTAAGTATGAAAAGATCAGAGAATGTACTCGTCTCGATAACCTGAACAGCTGATAAGTATAGGGGTCCAACTGAAGCCACAGAGTCCTATTTAAAGCAACACAGGTTACAAGGTATTCAAATTGTAATAAATAAATCTCTACAAGCAATCTATCTTATACTCGGTTCTTCTAAGTCAAAACGACTCTAGGTCAACTCCGGTCAATAATCTAGTCAAACTAGGTCAAGTGTTGACTTATAGTTGACTTTGGGTCAACTGGTCAACCGGGTTAATTCTAGTCTAATTATTAAGGATATAAAGTGTACTTCGTTATTCGTACGTCGAAACTTATAACACGCAAATCGAGATAAGATGATTAACTGTAAAGTTAATAATCTTATTATAATGTTTTACGTGTCCATCTTGTCAATTTCAGCGATATGAGATCACTGGATGATCTCAGTTTCGTTGTACTAATCCCGAAATACGAACATTATAAGAATTAATTATTAATTAACTATAAAAAGGTTAAACTCAGAGAAACTATTAACAAACATTGTCGAACGATGAAATAAATATCGCCAACGTGTCCAGAATAGTCAAATTAGCTAGGATAGCCTACCCTTCGGTCCAATTTGGACACAAGGGCAAAAAGGTAATTTTGGGTCAAAACGGTGTCCTTGTCGGAGCCATTTTGCACCGAAAGATGTGCAAGAAAATAAGTTGATAAAATATAGAAAATTATATGTCCATGAAACCAGAATGACGATACGAACCCAACGGTATATCAGGAATTGGATTCCGTTGACCCGATCTCAATTTGGTCCGTTGACCAGAAATTAGAATTTCAATTTACACGATAATGCGTGCCGGAGGCAATGTTCTCAAAACTCAGCAAACTACATGTTAACGAGTCCAGAATGACGATACGAACTCAACGGTATATCCGGAATTAGATTCCGATGAGCCGATCTCAAAATGACCCGTTGACCCGGATATTGGTATCTGACTTGCACCGAAATACGTGTCCTATCCAATGTCCACCAAAACCTGACAAATTATATGTCAACGAGTCCAGAATGATGACACGAACTCAACGGTATATCCGGAATTGGATTCCGATGAGCCGACGTCAAAAAGTCCCGTTGACCCAGAATGTGGGACCCACTTTGCACCGAAAAACGTGCCAGGGCCCACGTTCTCCAAATCTAACAAATTTTATATAAATTTTAATATGCCAGAACGACGCCACGAGTCTAATGGAGGTTTCAGAAATGAAATCTGTAGTCCCGTGTTCAAAAATAGAATTTTACAAGTTGGAAATTACGAATTCGGACGGCCAACTTTGGCGTCGAATTCAACCAATCAAACAAGCTCACAATGAAACGAAACTGGAGGGGTAGCAAGAGGGTTATACCAGCTTCGCACCGGAACTGGTAGCATGCCAAACGGAGCTGCGGTGGAGGAGATACAAGCTGACAAAGTTGGCCCCGTGAAACTGTCCAAATTTAATACAATTTAAACGGTCAACTTGGTGGCCGGCTTTGATGTATCAAACGATAAAATTAACGGACAAAAATTGACAAGGATGAAGGTGGATATACCGATATTATGACGGGGCAAAGAAATTGCCGATCCAACGATCGGATCTCCGGAAAAATGTGCGTGACGTCGCTGCGACGGAGCGCCAAAATAAACTCGATTCCGCGCGCGTCACGACGGGACGTCGTGCAAAACGCACGAATCGCCTCGACGGCGCGTCCCGGAGGACGGTGGCCGTCAGGGGAGGACTCGCCGGAGTGGGGCGCACCCAAGACGAGCCACGGTGGCCCACGCGACTGCGCGGCGGCACACAACGGCGGCACGCGCGCGCGCACGTGTGCCCGCCTGTGCAGCTGCTGCTGCTGTGCGAGGCCATGCTCGGCCAGACCGGCGACGGCGGAGGGCTGTGCAGCCTTGACGAGGGTCGGGCGGCGGCACACCTCGACGAGGGTGGAGGTGGTAGAATGGCTTGGTGAAGATGGAGGAATGGTGAAGACCATGGTGATGGTGATGGCTGTTATGGAGAAGGAAGATGGAAGGAGATGGCCGGGCTGTGCTCGGCCAGGGGTGGCCGACGGCGAGGCCACGCCGGAGTGGGGAGATGGTCGGCCAGGTGTGGGAGGTCGGGCCTGTGTTGGTATTGTAGCTGCTGGTTGCAGTTGAGAGTTTTTGTGGGAAAATTTGTTGAGTAGTAATAAAGAATAGTGAGAGAGAGAAATAATAATTGAGGGAGGAAGAGAGAGAAAAAGGTGGTCTTTACATAAAATTTAGGGCCGACCACCCATAGGGATTGTTGGCTGCTATATGGGGGGAAGAAATTAATGGTTGGGATTACATGGAGAAATCAAGGGCTAGATTGTACATAGGAAAAAAAAAGGTAATTCCCATGGATTTAATTCAACAGAGATTTTTAATAATAATTAAAAATGGGTAGAATGAGTACTAATATTTTTGGGCAAGAAAATATGAGTGCGTCACGATGGAGAGTAACATGGGGCTGGACTGGACTCGGTGGAGCCGAATTGGGTCAAAACCGGACATTGTGCAAAAATCGAATAAAAATAGGTGTTGATGATCATGGGTAAATAAGTAGCACATGGGAATTCCAATAAATGGGACACAAGTGTCAGACGGATAGTAGACTCAATGTGGGCCATGTCCATAATTGGGGCTGACAGGTTTTGGTCGACAGGGCACCCACCAATCAAGTTGGAAAATAAATGTGACGTCGTGGAGTAAAATAAAATCGGATCACGTGTCAGGAAAGTTGTGCGAAGCAAATACAGCACAAAATGACGTGTCTGAGTGGGACACGAAGGTCAAGGGTGAAGAGCGTCTCGAGTAGATCATACATTATGAGTTGGTTTCAAGAAACTGACTGGTCTTGCGCTCCCAATTTAAAAGTCACGGTAACGCGCTGAAAATGATCAAGGAAAAGAGTGGGAAAATAAATAATAATCAAATGGTCTAAATCGACCCGAAGTTCAGCGAAGCAAAAAGAGCACAAGGGAACAAGTTTGGATGAGACACTATATACCATCATGAAGGTAATCCTGTCCACTCCAAAACTCATGAAGAAGATTTCCGGAGTTGAACGTCCCTGACACTCCAAATATCAATGGCACCGGAAAGTACACTTAAAGATAAATAACAGAATAAATTATTTATTAAAACTAAATCAATCAGAAAAAATAAAAAAATCAACCCGAATTTCAGGGTGCTCATATCCTACCCACCTTATAAAAATTTTGTCCTCGAAATTAAAATGTTCGTACTCCCTCTAGGTCAAACCCCCACAATCAAAGTCCCAGAATTTAAACAAAGCATACCATCAAAAAGGACGACATACAAGGTCATGGCATACGGTGGTAGTGAAAGTCTCATCTAGGTAAACTAGTCATGCTAACCGAAACGGTCATAGGGTATCAACACCCAAGCAGTCTAGGGTGTTAAACCGGAAAAGACACTGAATACAAATGATCAAACTGTAAGGCAGTCTACCATCCGACATGAAACTAGTACTCATCAAAAAGTAAATATAACTACCAATTATCCCTAAAGGGGTATTATTCAAAAATCAAATCAAAAGTTAAAGAATGAAAGTCAATTGCATGGAAATTAAATCACAATATATATATTAAGAATATTTAGTCTCGATACGATCTAAATTGATCAAATTAGGGAAATCAAGATTTATGCAATATGGGGGACAGGTTCAACAAAGTCTGAGAATGAGCATACAAGGATGGAAATTCAGGTCGTAATCAAATTGAAGTCAATTGAGTACAACCCAAGATATAAATATGGTAAGAAAGGTGATCGAAGTCGAATTGGTCGTGATTAAGGAAACTAGGTTTCAATGAAATTGAAAAACCCTTTTGAGAAAAACAGGAAAAGATTTCATATGAAGTCAGCAAATCATCTCTCTCTAATACTATCAGTTTACCATTTGCCAATCATATTTTCTCACAAATTCCAGTATAAAAATTAACCCTCATATGACTATCATCGTAATTTTATAACCTTCAGTCATCTAAATTTTTACCATGATCACCATAGAAAAAAATTTCAAACTTCTAAAACATTTTTCACGAAGCATACCCCTCTTATTTAGGAGTCGACACTTATTCATTTAATCAAATTTCCAAATTCCTTCACCTTGTTCTAAATTAATCCGAACCTCTAAATCCAGTTTACGAAATCCTTGTACTTGTTTAAGTCAAGTCTCATATTTACTAAACTCCAATACCACTATGTCACACAAAATTTATTCTTATTTATAAATCAACCTTCATATTTTCTTCAACGTTCACCTTCAGATATTATCCTTTTGAATTCTACAATTTTTTCCCAATCATCTAAAATAATTTCTATAACTTAAAATCCTTGTGTTCTCTCTGTCTCTAGTGACACTCTTACAATATCTAGTTCAATTTCGCATAATCATTGAATACAATTAAATTCTCCTTTCTATCTCTAAATTTCTATATAGCCTTGTAATAGTTCCCAAGAATTAATAACCAGGATTTTCTAGTCCTCAAAACTAGGTTGACCTCTAATATCCTCATTAGTTTTTTTTTTGAAATACATCTATGAATTTCTTGTAACCCAATTTTCTGCAATTGTTTCCAAATTGATAACATTTATCACTCGATTCCATTCTAAACTTTTACCACATCTCCCTCTCAATTTTTTTTTCCATATTTGACACCCAACATTCTGATTCCTACAAATCATTCTATGATAAACGTTTACGTCATTTCCGCACTAGATGATTTACGTCACTTCCTCAACATTTCTCAGGCAAAAATGATATAAAGATTCAAGAGTTTTCAAGGTATAGTTGACAGAATTATATACGAGACAGGGAATTGATGTAATCATGACAGGTATATAAGACAAGGAATGATTGGAAATAAAAAAAATTGGTAGGAAAATAAATGATAATAGAATTTGTTCTGCTTATTTGTTTAAAAGAGGAACCCGTTTTGAAATCAGAGCTATAATAACAATCTAAAATAAGGTCTAGCAAAATCATTGATTCATTGTATTAAGAAAAAATTTGTAAGAAGTTACACAAGGGTTTATAAAAACAGCTAAAGCTACTACTAAGTTAAATAATGAGAAACAAAACAAAAATTCTCTTTTTTTTTGAAAGACCGAACAAAAGTAGTGAAAATATGTTCAAAAACATTTAAGGTACAATCTGATAATTATATGCGTCTATCCAAAATCATGGTGCTCTAAATCCTCGTCATACTAGTAAGCAAGGCTAAGATAATCACAAAGTCCTCGACTTAGGCACATACCTCTAGAATCGTGGTATTTAACATTTTTGCGATGCCGCTAGCTTGGCTACGAAAACCTTAAATTCCCACACACAAGAAATATATCCAAATCCAGACTATGTGTCCTCACTATGCTGGCTAATGTGACTATAGAAGACTAGATTCCAAACTTAGATGACCTAGCCCATATAATTTCATCTTGACAAAAATTAAGTTAAATCAACAATGAATACTCAAAAATCAAATTTATCAACGAACATCAAGATTTAAAAAAATAAACAAAAATTCTTCAAATCTTATAAATACAAACTCAAATTCAACAATAATCCATCAAAATCAAATTTGCCAACAGAAAATAAAGATAAATCAAATCAAAGAAAAGGGAGTTTTCAAATCGAAGTTAAATAAGATTCTCAAGGGTCGTCCCAGGAATCTCTCAAGGGATCCTAGCTGTGATTGAGTATCTTCAAAATATATCCTATTCCTACTGCAGGCTGTAGTGGTACTCTAGTTCGAATACCACTACACAAACTCGACCTGCATGGGCCACCACTAAAAATGTGTCACGACCCGCACCCTAGAATAAGGGCACGAGAAGTGGGTACGTCCAGCCTACGCCGCAGTGTCGGCGGTAGAACGCTGTCCTAGGTCTCATGCATCTAACAGTATAAGGTTAAACAGTTTATACTCCCCGAATGGGGGTGACATAGCAGATACAGACTCAATCACATCTAAGGTATAGCATGATAAGGATAGATAAAACATGAAATCCCAAAAGAGGTACAACAGAGAGAAATCTAAGTGTCTAAGATACACAAATCCAGAAATACATCCCAAATCTCCAAACTCAGATACAGTAATCCATAAAGTAAATACAACTCCAGACAATTGAAATAACTATCTAAACAACCTCTAATGTGTCTCCTCTAGGCTAGCAGGCAACCTCTAGCTATCTGTAAAATTTATCAACAGGTCCAGTCAGGACGGGAACGAGCACATATCTCTAAAACAGTTCACAGCATGTTAGGAGTATAAATCATGCAATAGAGTAAAATACAGGAAGTGCTGAATAGGAAGTACGAGTAAACAGAAGATATTTTGTAACTGAAAGTAAATACATGATAGTAGAGACTGTAAGTGGCTACGTGATTTAGAGCATAATGGTTATGTAAACGACTTGGGGGCACATGAATACAAATAAGGAGGCACATGAATACAGCTACTGGGGATAGTGATCACATAACCAATTCTACTCACCCCGTCCCAATCAATACACAAGGATCCGTTCAAGTTATGTTATAAGCACATGAATACAGCTAAGATACGTGAACTCATGTAATGAGTAATACATGAGGCATATGATAAGCACATGAAAGCACATGAGAATATGTAAAAATATGAACTAGTACGAGTACAAGGAGTACCTGATGCACATGATAAAGTGCATGAACATGAAATACCCGATGCACCCGTAGAGGAATAACATCTCAGGAAAGGATCCATATAGTACTAATCCGTGAAGATACGTGTCAGCATCAAGTAGAGTAATCTAGAGCAAGAAAATAATCCAGGTAAGTATGAAAAGATCATAGAATGTACTCGCCTCGATAATCTGAACAGCTGATAAGTATAGGGGTGCAACTGAAGCCACAGAGTTCTATTTAAAGCAACACGGGTTACAAGGTGTTCAAATTGTAATAAATAAATCTCTACAAGCAATCTATCTTATACTAGGTTCTTCTAAGTCAAAATGACTCTAGGTCAACTCCGGTCAATAATCTAGTCAAACTAGGTCAAGTGTTGACTTATAGTTGACTTTGGGTCAACTGGTCAACTCTGGTCAACAGGGTTAATTCTAGTCTAATTATTAAGGATATAAAGTGTACTTCGTTATTCGTACGTCGAAACTTACAATACGCAAATCGAGATAAGATGATTAACTGTAAAGTTAATAATCTTATCATAATGTTTCACGTGTCCATCTTGTCAATTTCAGCGATATGAGATCACTGGAATTGACTGATCTCAGTTTCGTTGTACTAATCCCGAAATACGAACATTATAAGAATTAATTATTAATTAACTATAAAAAGGTTAAACTCAGAGAAACTATCAACAAACATTGTCGGACGATGAAATAAACATCGCCAACGTGTCCAGAATAGTCAAATTAGCTAGGATAACCTACCCTTCGGTCCAATTTGGACACAAGGGCAAAAAGGTAATTTCGGGTCAAAACGGTGTCCATGTCGGAGCCGTTTTGCACCAAAAGACGTACAAAAAAACAAGTCTATAAAATATAGCAAATTATATGTCCATGAAACCAGAATGACGATACGAACCCAACGATATATCCGGAATTGGATTCCGTTGACCCGATCTCAATTTGGACCGTTGACCAGAACTTGGAATTCCTGTTTACACGGAAATGCGTGCCGGAGCCAATGTTCTCAAAACTCAGCAAACTACATGTCAACGAATCCAGAATGACCATACAAACTCAACGGTATATCCGGAATTGGATTCCGATGAGCCGATCTCAAAATGACCCGTTGACCCGGATATTGGTATCTGACTTGCACCGAAATGCGTGTCCGATCCAATGTCTACCAAAACCTAGCAAATTATATGTCAATGAGTCCAGAATGATGACACGAACTCAACGGTATATCCGGAATTGGATTCCGATGAGCCGGCGTCAAAAAGTTCCGTTGACCCAGAATGTGGGACCCACTTTACACCGAAAAACGTGCCAGTGCCCACGTTCTCCAAATCTAACAAATTTTATATAAAAACATGCCAGAACGACGCCACGAGTCTAATGGTGGTGTCAGAAATGAAATCTGGAGTCCCGTGTTCAAAAAGAGAAATTTATAAGTTGGAAATTATGAATTCGGACGGCCAACTTTAGCGTCGAATTCAACCAATCAAACAAGCTCACAATGAAACGAAACTGGAGGAGTAGCAAGAGGGTTATACCAGCTTCGCACCGGAACTGGCTGCATGCCAAAGGGAGCTGCTGTGGAGGGGATACAAGCTGACGAAGTTGGCCCCATGAAACTGTCCAAATTTAATACAATTTAAATGGTCAACTTGGTGGCCGGTTTTCATGTATCAAACCATAAAATTAACGGACGAAAATTGACAGGGATGAAGGTGGATATACCGAGATTATGACGGAGTAAAGAAATCACCGATCCAACGGTCGGATCTCCAGAAAAATGTGTGCAAAGTCGCTGCGATGGAGCGCCAAAATAAACTCGATTCCGCGCGCGTCACGACGGGACGTCGTGCAAAACGCACGAATCGCCTCGACGGCGCGTCCCGGAGGACGGTGGCCGTCAGGGGAGGACTCGTCGGAGTGGGGCGCGCCCAAGTCGAGCCACAGTAGCCCACACGGCGGCACGGCGGCGCACGACAGCGGCCCGTGTGCGCGCGCGTGTGCGCGCGCGTGTGCGCGCCTGTGCAGCTGCTGCTGCTGCGCGAGGCCATGCTCGGCCAGACCGACAACGGTGGAGGGCTGCGCGGCCTTGACGAGGGTCGGGCGGTGGCATACCTCGACGAGGGTGGAGGTGGTGGAATGGCTTGGTGAAGATGGAGGAATGGTGAAGACCATGGTGATGGTGATGGCTGTTATGGAGAAAGAAGATGGGAGGAGATGGCCGGGCTGTGCTCGGCCAGGGGTGGCCGGCGGCGAGGCCACGCCGGAGTGGAGAGATGGTCGGCCAGGTATGGGAGGTCGGGCCAGTGTTGGTGTTGTAGCTGCTGGTTGCAGTTGAGAGTTTTTGTTGGAAAATTTGTTGAGTAGTAATAAAGAATAGTGAGAGAGAGAAATAATAATTGAGGGAGGAAGAGAGAGAAAAAAAGTGGTCTTTACATAAAATTTAGGGCCGGCCACCCATAGGGATTGTTGGCTGCTATATGGGGGGGAAAAATTAATGGTTGGGATTACATGGAGAAATCAATGGCTAGATTGTACATAGAAAAAAAATTGGTAATTCCCATGGATTTAATTCAACAGAGATTTTCAATAATAATTAAAAATGGGTAGAATGAGTACTAATATTTTTGGGCAAGAAAATATGAGTGCGTCACGATGGAGAGTAACATGGGGCTGGACTGGACTCGGTGGAGCCGGATTGGGTCAAAATCGGATATTGTGCAAAAATCGAATAAAAATAGGTGTTGATGATCATGGGTAAATAAGTAACACATGGGGATTCCAATAAATGGGACACAAGTGTCGGAAGAATAGTAGACTCAATGTGGGCCATGTCCATAATTGTGGCTGACAGGTTTTGGTCGACAGGGGACCCACCAATCAAGTTGGAAAATAAATGTGACGCCGTGGAGTGAAATAAAATCGGGTCACGTGTCAGAAAAGTTGTGCGAAGCAAATGGAGCACAAAATGACGTGTCTGAGTGGGACACGAAGGTCAATGGTGAAGAACGTCTCGAGTAGATCATGCATAATGAGTTGGTTTCAAGAAACTGACTGGTCTTGCGCTCCCAATTTAAAAGTCACGGTAACGCGCTGAAAATGATCAAGGAAAAGAGTGGAAAAATAAATAATAATCAAATGATCTAAATCGACCCGAAGTTCAGCGAAGCAAAAAGAGCATAAGGGAACAAGTTTGGATGGGACACTATATACCATCATGAAGGTAATCCTGTCTACTCCAAAACTCATGAAGAAGATTTCCAGAGTTGAACATCCCTGACACTCCAAATATCAATGGCACGGAAAAGTACACTTAAAGATAAATAACAGAATAAATTATTTATTAAAACTAAATCAATCAAAAAAATAAAAAAAATCAACCCGAATTTCAGGGTGCTCACACTTGTGGACTGGACCTTATTGGAAAATTCGCTAGGCGGAGACTTCCGATTGAGGCCATTAAGAAGGATTTTGCTTCGAGGGGATTTCGGGGTTTGATTGAAGTTAAGGCTATTGACGATCGTCACGTCCTCATTCGTCCCAACGATGAGAGCGATTTTCTTCGGTTAGATCCAAGGACTGTTGGTTCGTTGGACGGGTCCCGATGGTGATATTCAGGTCTTCGTTGGATTTTTTGCCGATGAGAGAGGATCCTCGCGTTCCAATATGGATTGCCTTCCCTGGGCTTCCATATTGCATGTTTGATACTAATGCGGTTCTATCAATCGCTTCTGGGCTTGGGACTCTGCTGTATACGGACCACGCGACGGCTTCCTTTTCCAGGCCGGGTGTTGCTAGGATTTTGGTTGAAGTGGACGTCAGTAAACCATTACAACATGAGGTATTTTTCTAACTTCCTGATGGCGTTCGTTCGCAGCCGGTCGTGTACAAGCAGACTCCACTATACTGTGTTGCATACAGATTACATGGCCATGTAGAGAGCGATTTTGGTCGGCCACAGGGGGCGAAGCCGGCGGTGGACGTGGAAGATAGGCCACCCGTTACTGATGATCCTTCCTTTGGCGTTACGTTAGAGGAAGTTGGCCCGGAGGGAGGACGTGGCGTCAACAGAGGCCGTCGACGACGTCGATCCAGGCATGAAAAGAGGAAGGGATACGACAGGTTTGGCGGCGCATCCAGGGGCGTGATTCTAGCAGGGGGTTATCGCAGCCTGGTTTACGGAGGAGTGAAGGCAATCGTACGAGTTCCGTTCTGCCATTCTGGCACGTGGGGGAGTCATCATCGGGCCAGCTGGCTCTATGGTCGGATGTTGGATGGCCCATGCAGAGAGGTTACAGCATTCCAAGTTCGTGCCTAGATGGGCACTCGGGGCCAGAGCGGGGTATTCACCCCATCGCCTTACCAGACCTTCCAATTATTATCCATAGTCAGTTGGGATAAGGACTCATAGCGGATAGTTCAGACACGGAAGAACGGAGCTTAGTGGTGTGGGAGGAGCCCGCCCTTGGCTCCATCTTCACCCGGGATTCATGTTCCTTATCCGGGGAATGAGTTAGTCTCATTGCAAGATGATAGAACTTCTATTATTACTCCGGAGGGTCGTGAAGAAGGATGGCAGATGGTACCTTTCAAAAAGGCGGTTGGTAAGCGAAGGAAGTCGTTGGCGCCTCAGTTGGATCGCCTCCTTCGATCACATGCATCTCGGGATAGGCGGGACCCCCAGAGGGTCCATGGTTAATTTCTTTATTTGGAATGTTCGAGGGACGGTAAACAGATCCACTTTATGCTGTCTCAGGTCCTTGTGTCGGACCAACTCTATCCAGGTTCTTGCTATTATCGAGCCCAAGGTGATATCCTCCAAGCATCTCTCTTATCAATTGAGGTTGGGTTTTGATATTAGTTGTTGTAATGAGAAGGGTAATATTTAGTGTTTTAGCAAATCGGGTACTGGGCTCAACTGTATTGATTTCTGTGATCAGGCTATTACGGTACAGCTTTCTTTGAGCTGTTTCTCGGATCCGATACGGTTGTCTGTTGTTCATGGTGCAGGAACACGTCAGGAGAGGAGGCGACTATGGCGGCACCTTCTGGACGTCCAAGCCAGGGATTTTATTTTGCCTTGGGCTGTGGGCGGGGACTTCAATATCATTGCTTCTTCGGACGAGAACTTTGGAGGCTGGCCACCTGACAATCTAGCCATGGTGGATTTCCTCGACTTTCAGTTGGCGGCCGGGCTATCAGATGTTGGCTTCAGAGGGAGCACTTTTACTTGGGTGAATGGTCAATCTGGGGTTGACCGGCAGGGATCCCGCCTCGATTATTTGTTAGCGACGGGTTCCTGGCTGGATGGAGTCCAGGTCTCCTGTGAGCATCTCAACCGGGCAGAATCTGATCATGCTCCTCTCTTGATATCCAACCAGCCAGTTTCTTCCGTTCAGCGTCGAGGTTTCCGTTTCCTCGACTTCTGGACTTCTCACCCTGAGTTCCTCACGGTAGTTGCTCGGGCTTGGGAATCATGCAGGCACTATGATGCGTTGGAGCGTCTGGGCATACGTTTGAGGACGACGGGTCAGGTCCTGGCCGGTTGGAGCAGATCTACTTTTGGGGATGTTTTTTAGGAGGTCCTGCAGGCAGAGGCCGTTGCATTGGCGGCGGAATAGGATTATGATCTTTATCCATCGGAGAGGGGGAGGGCTTCCTGGATGGAGGCTGTAGCCAGACTGAAACAAAAGGTCCATGTTGAGGAGTCGTTCTGGAAACAGAAGGCCAGACTGAAGTGGGACCTGGAAGGAGATAAGAATACTCGATTTTTTCATGCGTGCACCCAGAGTAGCCAGCGAAAGGCTGCTATCCAGAAAATTATTCGTGATGATGGTACAGAAACAGGCTCTGATGCGGAGGTGGCAGTGGAGGCTTCTTTATTCTTCTCTAAGTTGTTCCGGGCTGAGGGTATTTTCGATGATGATGACTTTCTCGATGTCATTCCTAGCATTATCTCTGCGGAGGACAATTCTGATCTTGTCCGGTGTCCGGATAGATCGGAATTATTGGAGATTGTTCATGGGATGGACCCGTCTAGTGGCGCCGGACCGGATGGGTTTTCTGGGAGATTCTTCTCTTACTGTTGGGATATTATCGCTACTGACGTGGAGGAAGCCATTGGCGCTTTTTTCTTGGGTGGTCGTCTTTCGGCTTCTATATCCGATACTTTCTTGTTTCTTATCCCCAAAGTCGAGCACCCCAGGAGTCTTTCAGATTTTTGCCCTATTAGCCTTTGCAATTTATGTAACAAGATTATTTCCAAGATTCTTGCTTGCAGGTTACGGGAATTGCTTCCCAAAATTATTTCTCCGGATCAAAGTACTTTTGTTAAAGGGCGAAAGATAGTTGATAATATTATTATTGCCCAGGACATGGTGTCATCTATGAGAGAACCCAATCATGGGGGCAACGTGGCTATCAAGCTTGACATACAGAAGGCTTATGACAGGATTAATTGGCAATTCCTTTTGCGGGTTCTTCGGAGATTTGGCTTTAATGAAGCCTTCTGTGATATCATTTATCGTCTCTTGGCGGACATCCGTTATGGGGTTCTTCTCAATGGAGCTCCAACTGATTTCTTCTCGGCGTCTCGAGGGATCCGGCAAGGGGACCCTCTGTCCCCCGCTCTATTCATTATTGCTGCGGAGGTGCTCTCTCGGAATCTTAAGCTCCTTCAAGACTCTAATAGGAGATCTTCTTTTCATACTCCGATTGGAGGACCGCGTATATCACACCTGGCCTACGCGGATGATGTTCTTATTTTTACTTCGGGGGATATTTCTGGCTTGTGTGCTCTTCAGAAGGTGTTGCTCCGTTATGAGGCTGTTTCAGGTCAGAAGATTAATTATTCCAAGTCTGCCTTTTATATGCGGCTCCATTGGCCGAGGATCGTGCTCGGGTTATATCTTCATTATTTTGTTTTTGTACCGGTACTTTGCCTCTTACCTACTTGGGTTGCCCTTTAACGTGTGGGAGAAGGAATGCGGGGTTGTTCAGGTATCTGATTGATAAAATTAGGTCGAAGCTGACGGGATGGCATAACAAAATTCTATCTCCTGGAGGTAAGCTGGTTCTTATTAAAAATGTTCTTTGCTCTATTCCTATGTATACATTGGCAGCTTGTTGTCCGTCCAAAGCCGTTATTAGGACAATTGAGAGGATGTTTGCGGCCTTCTTTTGGGGTAGCAAGGATGGTGTTGCTAAGAGGAGCTGGTTGGCGTGGCGGCTTGCTACTCGGACTAAATCTGAAGGGGGTCTGGGGATCAAGTGTCTGAAGGATATTTTGGATTCCTTCTCTATGAAATTATGGTAGAAGTTGCGTGTTGGGAGGGGCCTGTGGGTGGACTTCCTTAAATCGAAATATTTTCGGAAGCGTCGTCCTTGTGAAGCTTTCAAGACGTCCAAGTGCTCTCCCATTTGGCGACAGATTTTGCGGGGGAGGAAATTGGCGGAACCTCATATTTATTTTAGACTTGGACGTGGAGCGGGTTCAGCCAGGTGTGAGACATGGATTCCAGGAGGTCCTCGGCTGGGTCGCGTTGCTGATCCGACGTTCGTTGGTGTGGTCACTGGGGCCAGGCGTGGAGCGGGGAGACGGTCGCGGGGGATTGCTCCTGGGTTGGCGGGCCAGTCCATGGACCTAGGGAGGCGAGCGTTGATCAGGTGGCTACTTCCCAGCGTCGGGCGAACCCCCGGGGGAGGGGTACGGCGGGTGGTGGCACGGGGGAGCTCCGCAGGTCGGCCAGATTGGCTGGAAGGGGGTTTTCCATCCTCATCGACCGGTGATAGTGAGGGTCCTTTCGGAAAGGGAAAGAAAGATCCGAGATTCTCGGGCGAGGAACTCAGACAATGGAGGTCCTGATATCCGATCTTTTTGGTCGGCTGAGGGTTAGAATTTATCGTTGATCTCGGAGCATTTTGGGGAAGAGGCAGGGCGGCGTATCATTGCGGCTAATCTGAATTGCACTTCGGTGCCTGATTCCTTTGTCTGGGGTGATCGGCATGGATCTTTCTCTCTGGCAGCGGCTTGGAGGTTGTGTCGGACTCACCATCCAACTTTCCCCTTATTCTCTCATATTTGGGACAAATGTATTTCGACGAAGTGGAGCATTTTATTATGGCGGGTGTGCCACAACCGGCTTCCCACTGATGCCAACATTCAAAAGATTGGTTTTCATTTGGCATCCAGATGTCATTGCTGTCAGGATGGGCAGGTGGAGACTCTTCAGTATATTTTATTCCAGGGGGATCTTGCTATGGAGGTATGGTCTTTCTTCCGGAGTTTTTTCAAGGCGAGGATGCACCATAATTTTTTGGTTTTCCTTCAAAGATGGTGGCGTGGCCCCGGTAGTCATCATCGGAGATCCTTGGCCGCTGCGATTATTTTGGTGCTTTGGAAAAATCAAAACAAGCAGCGCTATGAGGGGCGCAGTGCTGGTTCTGGTTTCTTGGTTCGGGAGGTGAAGCGGCAGTTTCGGAAGTCGCTTTCGGGTTGTCGTCATCTTCCATCTATCCCACAGTGGACATGGAAATAATGTTTGATTTTGCTCTGTTTTTATTTTTCTGTGTTACCGTACAGGTCGGATGTACTCATTACCTTCTTTTCTATCAATAAAGGTAACGGTTCCAAAATATATATATATATATATATATATATATATATATATATATATATATATATATATATATATATATATATAAAATATATATATATATATATATATATATATATATATATTAAAAAAAAAAATATATATATATATATATATATATATATATATATATATATATATATATATATATATATATATATATATATATATATATATCTCCAATGCGAACTACAAAGCTAACTATAAGCAAAGACTATATATATACTAGCATGCATGAAGTACAAATCAAATGTCAATAATCAACTAGTAAAATTATATAATAATAAAAATATGCATGTAAATAAACTATAGAGGGAGGCAAGGTATACTTGCCTGGTGGTAGCATGTAGATCCAAATACATCTCATCAAACTGATAAGCCACAGGAGTCAAATCTCACAATAGTCCCCGAAAGCTGAATCAAACATTGCCAACATTCTCAGAATAGTCAAATTATCTATGATTGCCTGTCCTTAAGTCCAATTCTGGACACAGAGGCAAAACGATAATTTTGGACCAAAACGGTGTCCGCCGTTGGACCCGCTTTGCACCGAAAAGCGTGCCAGCTTCAATGGTCTCTAAAGTCGTCAAACTATATGTCTACAAATTTGTTTTGATGATACGTACCCAACGGTAAGTCCACTTGTGGATTCCAGTGGGCCGTGCACGAAAGCGCCCGTTGAATCGAATCGTGGGGCCCACGAAACGGCGATCCGATCAACTGTCTCAGAATTGGACCAAACTTGGCATACAGGACCAAAAAAATGATTCGGTCCTGTTGGCGCAATTTTCGTCTCGATCTGATGAACGTGCACAAAGTAATTAGAAAGTTTGCACAGAGGCCGATACGGTGAATATCGACGGATACACATCAAATTCGTGGCGCACACGCGACCAATTTGAATTCTGTCAAAAGACCACACATTCGCAATATCCGTACGCACATTTTGATGCTTACGGTGCACGACCACGTCGCCCGGATTGGCAGGACGCACGTCGTATCGAAGGTTTTTCATAAATTTTAATATTTTCAAAACAAATTTTCGCCAATGTTTGGAATCCGATTTCTCAACGTACAGTCGACGAAATCAAACTCTGTAAGTTGGGTTGCAGAGTCCTATAGGTTATCTAGGACTGCCTTCAAATAGTTTTTGAGAAATCCTTTTGTTTGGTTTATAAACTGCCTTCCAATCGTGTCGTTGGACTGTCATATATGTCTTGGTTTCGATCAGTTATTTGATCATCTTCGTATAGATTTTCTGGGGTTTCTACTGTCATAGAATAAAATCCATCTGAAGGTGTTTGAAGAGGGTCTAGTAGGCTTTCTGTAACAATTTACGGATCGGAGATTAGAGGAATACACAGAGAGAAATCAAACCTCAAAAATTGATCAATAACTCGCTACTATCGCGGCTGCTGTCAGTCCGATGCTCGCGCGCACGCGTCTGCCGGCCGACGGTGGCCTGTGGTGACGCCGTGGTCTCGTTCGAGATTGGGGGTCATGGGGTTGCGCTGCTCTAGCGATAGGTTTAGGGTTTTTCGTATCGACCCTCTCGTTCTCTCTGTATATATATTCCTAGCCGCTCGGGTTAAACAAAGGAGGGTCGGGCATGCTGGCTGTGCGGGGGAAGAGGATGGGCTAGTCTAGGGAGGCCCAGGCTCGGGCTTGGGCTGGGCCATAACTTGTGGCTCGGCTAAAGGGTTGGGCTTGGGTTTCTTTTACCTACTTTACTATATTCTTTTTCTTTTTCTATTTATTATTACACATATATATACCTATATACATATAAATACGTATACGTATATTTACACACCTATATATATATATATATATATATATATATATATATATATATACATATATATATATATATATATATATATATATAGACACGCACACACACACACATACACACATATACACATATATAATATATTTGTATAAATACATACACATACATTTATGTATTTATTTATATAACTCTTTATATATTTATAAATATCTTCTATGCATACCTACCACTATAACAATAAATATTCACAGCAACCAAATAATATCCTAATAATATATATATTCATAATATAGTGTCTTATATATATATATATATATATATATATATATATATATATATATATATATATATATATATATATATATATATATATATATATATTATATAATAAATAATTTAATAATTATAAATCGTTATCATTTAATAACAACAAATAATATTAATGATAATAAAAATCCTAATAATAATTAAAATAGCCCAAAAGTCGTTTCTGATTGATAAAAAAATATAAACTACTTATCTAGCTCCAAAAGATCATACAAATTTTGTAAAACACTATATAATAATAATAATAATACCTATAATCTACCTATAACAAATATTTAGAAAATAATTGCCAATTCCTAAAAAATACACAAAAATATTTGCATTTGCCAAACATGTCTACAAGGCCGTATTTGGTTCCACTACATGCCTACATTGGCTTGGATTTGACTTGGGCCCAATCGGGACAGGTTCGGTACAGCCGGGTTTCCTAAAAACTCAATAATATAATTAAATAATAAATAAAATCTTCGGTAAGGGTTAAGTTATAACTTGGCCTAGTTTTTCTAGTTAGGACGTAACTATGGCTCGGCCTTTAATACCAGGGCTAATACACTAGTTAAAGCACGCCATTGCACTATCCGTGCCACGATTTCTAATCACCTGATACTTCAAACCTCAACCATGGCTAAAGTCATCTACCAAAATAATTAACTAAATAATCATTTATAAAATCCTAAAAAACTACCATTTAAATCAAATAAATAATAGAAAAATAATTCAAAAATTTTCGGGAAGGGGAGCTACAAATCTACCCACCTTAAAAATAATTTCGTCCTCGAAATTCTAATTCATAACTATGCCTTAAAAATCAAAGTCTACTATTACCTTAATCTCCTCAAATTTAATTACTCAAAAATATTTTATGGCCTTCTCTAGTCATTTTATAACTCCGAGTACTTGATGACTTCTACCCACCTTTGATCATACTACTCCTCAAAATACGGTCACTAAAATCTTATAATCTTCTAACTACTGGCTAACAGTCCTTCCAACAGATATCTAGGGCATATGGCATCTATAATCCCTCATATCTATAAACAACCAAATATTCAATTTTCAAGCAATATTATACTATAATTTCAGAATTTTTGATAGATTCTAAACAGCACGATCGTTCGTCACCCCGAAATAGAAGGAGACGAAAATCAATGGTTTGGAAGGCAAGAAAGAATAATCGAGAACAAATATGATATTTCAAGGACGTAGAGAAATTTCTAGGATAATTTCCAAGGCATAGTGGATTGAGATTTCTAATGGTTTAGTCAGATGCGTAGGCTCGTATCAGTACAGTTACGTAACAGATACGATATGCTCTGACCTGCATGGGCCACCAAAAAAACTTGTCACGACCCGTACCCGCTTTTCGGATGCAAGCACGTGAGCAAGCCAGCTACGCATCAAACGGACTCCAGCCCGACTCGAATACGTAAACGCTGTCAAGGCTATGGTATACTGCCAGATCATGGCAATGCAATCTATATTTCAAATCCACAAGAGTAATATAAGCATGAATGAACAACTATGGATCGTGGTCTGCAGCCCACTAGCATATATGTTCGATAAGACTCCAAGGAATATAACAAGAGTTTTTAAAGTGAATCAATAAACAGGATATCTCATGATAAGGAATGTAAAGCATGAAAGGATAACAATATAAAATCATTGACGAATACCTGAATTATGCATCACAATCATCTACCATCCCGCGCTGCTAATGTAACACCCAGTTTTCCAAATGTGGATAATTTTGAAATTTTGTGTTTTTAATTATTTAATTATGATATTTAAATAATACTATGATTTTTGGTGATTTTTAATCAATTTAAAACTATTTAAAACATTGAATTATGATTTTGGTGGTTAACTTGTTAAACCCTAGAATTGCTAAACCTAGAGACTAACCATGACCAAGGGAGCCTAGTCATATGATTAGAATATAATATTACAACTTTTTAGTCTAAGGGTATTTTGGTCATTTTGACAATTTTGTGAAATTGTAATCTGCATTAATTAAATTTTGTGCTAATCTTTTAGTTAAGCCTTAACCTAGAAGTCTAGCCTTATCCAGTTTAGTCTTGAGGTTAGAATCATGGTTAGTAGCTATTCACTAGATGCCAAGAATTTAAATATCTAGTTTTAGCCTTGTAAGATATTTTAGAGTAGATATTATTGAATGAAACCTAGTTTTCTTCATGACCTTTGATCTAGACTTAGTAGCTAAGTTAGAATCATGGCCATACATTGTGAACCCTAGCAAAACCCTAATTCTTATACTTATGGCCAGCCTAAGGATCCCTCCATCACTATAAAATCCCTCACAAAGTTTAGTTGCTTCTTTTCATTCATCCCTTTATTTTTCCTAAGGAAAGGTTTGTTCTTCATTCAATGTTTCCTATTTTTAATCAATATAAATCCTTTTTCATTCAAATTTCTTCCATGATGTTCTAAATAGTGTCCCCCTACTGTTCATGGAGATTATTGGCAGGTTTGAAACAATTTGGAGCCATTGGCTAGCTAGAGGAGATCTCATTTTTTGAAGTTTTTCTTTGAGGACAACACCTATAGGTAAATTCCTATTCGCTCAACCAAATTTTGATTTCTTTTCTTGGTTAGGAAGCCCTAGGTGTCCTCTAACTGTAGGAATAGGATTTGTTAAGCTTCGTGTCCTTTACGTGTCCGTATCAGACACGAATCAGTCAGCAGTCGTAGGTGTTCGACGAAATGCCACAGTGGGCATTTCGATCGTGTTTCAGAATGTATTTGAATAGAAAAATAGTTTTTCATATCGGTTATGGATTTCTACTCGACTGAGGTGATTTCGTGTCGTGTCTGAGTCACACTAGACTCGTGGACACAGCCCCGCACGCGGCTAGGGCTTCCCCTGCTGCTCGAGGCCTCGTGCTCATCGTACAGGCCATGTGGCGAGCTGTGGTTGGACTCAAAGGAGTGGGCAGTGTTTGCGAACCTGTTCTCCAAGTCTTGTGTCCAACGGAGTTGTGTCGGACATGCTAGGTCACGCACACTGGTTACACATGCGCGCGCATTCAGTCAGAATTGTGTTCTGATACGCGAGTCGTGTCCACTCTAGACACGACATGGTCGTGTCGTGTTTTGTCATATGTGTAGCCTGACATATAGGCTACACGTGGGCATGACCACGAGACCCCACGTGTCGTGTGTCGTGTCCTACATGCGTGTGCACGTGTGCACGATACTGTCTGAATGCAGTTTAGTGTCTGTGTTCGTGTGACTGTTTGGACACTTCGTGTCCAATTTCTTGGACACGATTTGACTTCCCTGGACACGTGAGATATGTATCCATGTTTGAACACATGTTTTCCTATTTGAATTGAAGTTTGGTATTGAAATTGTGGTTCGAAATTATTTGAACTGATACATTCCTATTCTTTGAAATCCTGATTTTAATTTCCCTTTTTAACTGATTTTGAATGTTAAGTTTCATGATTTATTCATCTATACATGTGTATTAGACCATTGTAAAGTTGATTATTGGTTAGTATTGGGTTTTTAGTTTTCGAATGTGATTTTGAAGTGTTGAACTGCTACAAATTTAATGTCAACTGATGCCTTGTGCAGTCCTCAAATTCCTGAACTCTCCTTCCCTGTTTTAAACTGATTTGATGTTAAATTAATATGTTAAATTCATGTTCAAATGGATTAACTACTGCTAGATAGGATTGGCATGATAGATTAGGTTTTTGTGATCGAGAAATGGGATTTTGAATGTGGGTTGGACTGTTTTGAAAACCTGGGAAAAACATGGATTGATGTTCCAATTCGAAACAGGAAATAAAACATGGGTTGGCTTTGTGAAAACTAACTTTTCCTTTATGTTAAAACCTGGGATTCAACACTGTTTTGTGCAACAATGATATATACACCACTGTCAATACCAAACTGTCAAGGCTAGATTATTTCCTGAATTATATTACACACATACCTATCTAACACACACACACTTGCATCTTACTGAAACCGAGACACTATGATACCTTGTTTCCCTACATGGCACTAGTTAGTACACTCAATCACTGATTTCCTGATTTTTCTTGAATTGGTTTTGCTAATCTCTTATTGATTCCTATATTATCTGAGTTTAGTTGCATTGGATTCATGGTGGTGTAGATGATTGGCTTTGATTTGGCATTGTATTTCTAACCTGAAAACCTGGTAAGTGCTACACTATCACATGTTTTCCTGGATATCACAAATATCATTATTCACTTGATACACACCTCTATGTGACACTATAACCTACACACTCACACATATTCATTCCTGTCACTGTTGTCCTCACACACTCACTGACACACACATGCCTATACACCTATATGGCATATTGCACACACATTAGTTCCTGTCACATAGGACTGAGAACCCAATCTGTGACACAAACACCCTCACACAACACTCTTCCAATTCCTGTCACACACAGGAACAAAATACACACACTCACAATCTCATATGTAAACACACACATCTATACTAACACTAAGACACTGTCACTTGTATAAATCCTGAGAATTGGGTTCCTGAGAACTCACACACAGAAGAAATGGTTCTCCACTTGAACACTATTTGAATTCCTTAACCCTGAGAACACCTGCGCATTCACTCACAAACTCTCATGTATGCCTATACTCACCCATGTGACACACATGCATACACATTACCTTGATTTTCATTTTCCCTCTCTAACTCTCTATGTGTATACATGTATATATATGTAATAATATACATACAACCAATGTGAATTGTAATTTAATGTAGGTATAGCCTACATAGATAGCGTGTATAAATATGTGAATATAATGTGTAAGTTGAGATTCCTATGTTATATACATATATATGTGTGTGTGTGTGTGTGTGTATATATATATATATATATATATAAATATATATATATATATATATATATATATATATATATATATATATATATATATATATATGTAGAGTGCATTTGTAGTTGGCCTATATGTGATATGGCCTAGTGTTTGGCTATTTGCCCATGGGATAGGGTCTATGGCCTATAACCTAGATGGCATAGCCTAGGGTACCCTTGAGTGGTATTGTGTGTATGAAATACACACATGTGTAATATTCCATAGACTAGTGTATGGTGTGTTGTCACGTCCCAGAACCAGAATACTGGAGAGCGGGAGAATGACTCAGCCAGCTACGTATTACGGGTAGATGAATACCGTATAATACGATCAATGATGTCTAACCAGACGAGGGGGTGCATACTACATAAAAGTCTTGCTATGGTCATTACACATCTATTGTCTCAATCATTCAAGCAAGAAAACAGAAATAGAGAACATGTAAGATAAAGCAGTAAGGCATCCCAAACGCTCAGTCAAAATGTTCTTGAGATCTGGCTTTACAAAACATAGCCAGATGGTATAGCAAGTATACACAATTGTTATCAGCTGCAGTCTGACTTAATTACAATCATGTAAAAGTAAGTACAAGACAATCCGACTAACATGTCGGTGCCAAACGGCTAAGTATAAAGGTAAATAACAAAACGAGCGGTGAAGTAAGGAACCCACTCGAGTCCTCCTGCAATCATTCTCCTAGTATTGACCATCCTGGAGGTAGAAGTAAGCTGAGTCCTCGGGAACCGGCTCTAAATCTGGCCATGCAAAACCAGAGAGGTTAGACCTCTAATAGCAAGTACCACAAGGAAGGACGATATGAAGGACTAAACCAGTAAGTAAAAGAATATAATGATAATAGATCTCTGCTTTCCACTAGGATTCACATCACATCACGACACTTCGAACCAACCTCCCAACCAAACAAGGACAGAAGTTGGCCCGTCATGTCCTGACATTCTGATCATCCCAGTTAGGTAACAGAGTAGTACAGTACACAAACAAATCATCTTGAACGGCCAATTAAATCCTACGGCTTGCTATTACGAGTCCCAAGTTATCCTGGAATTATGCAATTAGGGATTCCTCAGTTCTTACTATGTGCAAGCAAGGCTAGTCTATCCAGTCAATCATGTGTGCCATGCATGAATTAGACGAGTCCTAGCAGGACGCCCGTCAATATACAATATACAATAATAATAAAAACAGATACTGTTCCCTGCCCGTGTGGCAGATTTACAGTATCTGTGGGAACTAGCCGGCCCGTCGGGTACTACTCGTCCCAAGGGGGCTGCCATGTAAGAACTCGGGAATCCATTCTCTCCATGCAATCATTATTTTATTTAACTTAATAGTCCCTACGTTGAGTGAAATCCCATGCCGTGGATCATGGTCATTCAAATGAGTACTTTCGTACGGAGTACGATATGCACAACTCTACAACGATACCAGTGCGGTTAGGTTGCAGGTCTTACATAGCGTAATACAACAACCAAATCTAACCAGGGTAATCATGCCTTGACCATAAAGTACACATGCTTCTTTTATAGAAAATAAATAAATAAGTAAATAAATAAATAGATTGAAGCCTGCATGTGCATGTATGTCAATATTTCGGGATCAGCCAGTCGATTGCAATAGTTCATAACATGAACGTGTCTCATTCATTTATTTCAATAAGATGACTAGCCAGTCTCTTAGTTCCAACTAGGAACGCATGATCAAATTAGTCAAGATAACCATCGTCATTAATGGTGACAAGGCATGAAAGTCATTAGCATTAAATAGGGTTGAGTTTATAACTCTCAAGGTCAAGTTCCAATCTCACTGGATATCCATATACTAATCCAGACACTTGGCACTAATACACAACCCTAGGTATTAAAATATTAACATGCTAAGATTTTCGGGTTCATGCAAAAAGGCGTAAGGATATAATAGGGAATTATCATGCCAACATTAAATGAATAAAATATAGAACAAATAAAACTCCCAAATCAGGAAGTCATGCTAACAAGTCTAAGCTAAGTCCAAAAGTCACGCAAGAATCGTATGCATGAAAAGTACGCCAAGTCTGGCATGAAGGAGCGAGCGTAAAAGAAGTAGTGTACTCAGGAAAGCGTGACCGTGAAAAGTGAAGCGTGACAAGTGATGCGTGACAAGTGATACGTGCTGGCAACGTGAGCGTATGAGCGTGACAAATAATTCACGTACGCGCAGCGTGAGGGTGAAAAGTCACGCACGCCAAAAGTTACGCACAATGTGATCGTGAAAAGTCACGCACGCAAGCTCAGGGACATGAGCGTGAAAAGTCACGCACGCAGCACAAAGACAGGAGCGTGACTCAAATACACGCAGTCAACGCGAGCGTGACTGAAAATACACGCACTCAAATGCGAGCGTGACTAATAATTCACGCACGCACAGAGTGGACGTAACTCAAAAGTCACGCAGACACGCACAGACATGAGCGTGACTGAAATACACGCACGCTCATGAGAACGTTAGCGTGACTAAAATACACGCAAACATGTATAGACGTGTGCGTGACTGGGCTGATGTTTACGCGAGCACGTAAGAACGTGTGCGTGAAACATCTCCCAAACCCCAAGTCCCATGGGGCCTTGTTCCAGTGCCAGAAATACACGCTAAGTTGGTGGATCAAGAACCCATGAACAGCCGAAATACTATAACTTAGATCTAGAGAAAACCAGCCGTAGAAATCAAAAATGCTAAGAACTAATCTCTCTTGGAATCACGAGAAAAAGGCAAATGAACCAAAAAAATGGGTGATTGAGAAGCAAGTTTGCACTTGCCTTCTCCTGCTGCTGGTAGGTGGTGGGGAGTAATGAGAGGAAGAAGAAGAAGTAATGGTGAGAATGAAGTAATGATGAGAGAGAAAGAGATGGAAGCTTTAAATAGGAAGGGTAGTGGTAGGTGGGGTGTTGGGCCGGGTTTAAGGGGGTCCAGCAAACCGAAACCCAATAACACTAAAGCAGCAAATAAAATGCAGGTAATAAAATTACAGAAATATAATTGCAGAAATAAAATTAACATGAAAATTTAAAGAGCAGATAATTAATTAACATGAAACTAAAGGAATTTAAATACATAATAATACATGATAAATACTAACTAAATACACATGAGTTGTACATATACAAAAATACGCATTCCGGGAACGGGGAGTGACATGTGTTCTAGCTAGGATAGACTATTTAGGCTTAGTTAGACTTCATTGAGTCTAGGTTGACCTAGTTGACCTAACCTTGACTATTTAGTTGACTGAAGTTGACCAGGGTTGACTTTGGTCTAGGATTGACCTAATATCATGTAGACTGCATCATAGTATCATACTTTATTATCTGGACATGTTGTGATTTGTGCTGTTCTGATTAGGAGCCAGACACCACTCCTCAAACAGTATTTTCTTCCGGACATTCATGATATCAGGCGAGTACATTCTCTGACCGTTTCATACTTGCTAGGATTTATATTCTTACTCTAGATTACTTTACTTGAAGCTGTATAGCTTCCCTTCCCGAAATTTTTTAAAATATTTTTTATTTATTTATTTGAATTAAATGGTGATTTTTAGATTTTTAGAATTAATTATTTTAGTTAACTATTACGGTAGATGACTTTAGCCATGGTTGAGTTTTGGAGTACAAGGTGACTAGGAATCATGGCACGGATAGCGCAATGGCGTGCTTTGACTAGTGTTTAGTCATGGTAGAGGAAGACCGAGCCATAGTGATGTCCTAACTAGGAAAACCAGACCAAGTTGTGACATAACCATTATAAATAGTTTAATTTATTTATTATTAATATTATATGACGTTGAGTGACCTGGTCGTACCGAACTAGTCAAGCCGGACCCGAACCGAGCCCAAGCCCATGTAGTCATGCGGTACATCCAAAGACATTCGTGTTGATGTATTTTGGTATGATCATGTCGTATTCCATTTTAGTGATATAGTGAATATTTCTAAGTATTCTTATTTAAATATTATAAATATCATTATTAGTTATATTCAAGGATATTTGCCCTTGTACATTTTTGGGACTTGTAGGCTGTACGAATGATATATATACCATTATTGGTTTATTAAATTTTGTTATTATTATTATTATTATTATTATTATTATTATTATTAATGATGATTGTTATTTAATGTTATTATTTTATTGGTTATATTATTTTTGTCAAATAAATATAATGTATATGTGTATGTGTATATAAATATATACGATGTACGTGTATATTTGTATGTATATATATAAATATCTTATATTATATCATATATATTTATATGTATATATAAATATATATTAATGTGTACGAGTGTATATATATATAAATATTGTATATGAGTGCAGGTATACATATATGTATATAAATATTATATGTGTGTAAATACGTGTATATATATAAATATATTATATGTGTGTATTTAATGTATATATAAATAGATTATATAAATGTGCGTATATGTGTAAACATATATATATATATATATATATATAATATATATATATATATATATATATATACACATATATGTTAATTGTAATTAAAAGAAAAGAAAAAGAAAAGAAACTAATACTAATAAAAAACCCAAAGGTCCAGCAGTAAGGCCGGCCCGCGGCCTGCCAGCCCGAGCCCCCCCAGGTTCTTCCCAAAACCCGACTACTCGTTCAGTTGTAGAGTTATATAATCGGTATAGAGAGAGAGATTGAGATCGAGAGATGATGAAACCCAAACCCTAATAGCGCGCCACCCTTCCTCCCATCTGGGCGCACCCCGTGTGCGCGCGTGCGCCGCCGAGGGCAAGCCGCCGGCCGGCCAGAGTCGACGGAGCAGCGCGCGAAGCGGAGAACAAAACGACAGCAGCAGCCCGAACACCCCTACTTCACAGGTAATTTACTCTCCACTCGTTCGACCATTTCTCGTCTCGTTTTCACGTATGCGATCACAACTTGACCACCTACCCACCTCGAATACAACGACAGATTTATGTAACCTGAAGGCCCTGTTCCTCGACGATTTGTGACCAATATATCATAAATCTAGAAATTCTAATTAAACAGTATTTTAGACAACCTATAGGACACTAGAACCCAATTGACGTTTTTTGATTTCGATTATTTTACAGTAAGATATAGCAGCGTGAATTTCACGAAAAACCCATCTAAATCTGTTTTGAAAATCAATAAATTCATCCACACGACGTGCGTCCCGCCAATCCGAGCGACGTGGTCGTGCACCGTAAGCATCGAAAGCTGCATAACGGCTTCGTGGTCGTGTGGACTTTGACGAAATTAAAATTGGTCGCGTGTGCGCGACGAATTTGATGCGTATCCGTCGAAATTTACTGTATCGTGCACTTTGCAAATTTCTCAATTACTTTATGCACGCTCGTCAGATCAAGACGAAACTTATGCCATCAGGACCGTATCATTTTTCTGGTCCTCTATGCCAAGTTTGGTCCGATTCTGAGACAGTTGATAAAATCGCCGTATCGCAGGTCCCCCGGTCCGACTCAACGGGTGTTTTTGTGCACGGCTTGCCGGAATCCAACTTTGGACATACGGTTGGGTTCGTATAAAAAAACTAGATTCGTAGACATATAGTTTGACGACTTTAGAGTCCGTTGACTCTGGCACGCTTTTTGATGCAAAGCAGGTCCAACGGCGGATACCGTTTTTGCCCGAAATTACCGTTTTGCCCCTGTGTCCAGAATTGGACTTAAGGACAGGCAATCCTAGCTAATTTGACTATTCTGAGAATGTTGGTAACGTTTATTTTAGCTTTCGGAGACAGTTGTGATGGCTTGGACTTTCTGACTTGTGATTTGGCGATACATTATTGGTTCTTCGCACTGCCACCAGACAAGTATACCTTGCCTCCCTCTACAGTTTATTTACATGTATATTTATATTATTATACAGTTTTACTAGTTGATTATTTATATGTGATTTGTATATCATGCCTGCTAGTTTATATATAGCCTTGTTTATAATTAGCTTTGTAGTTCATATTGGATTGGTTTTCTCGTGTATCGTGATTGGGTCGTGTTGTGTCATCTCTTGTACTTGGATTGAGTCGTATCGTGTCATAGGATGAATAAGTCATATCGGAACTGCTGTACCTTAAAATTCTTGAAGCTAACCTGCGAGTCCACATTAGGGACGAGGGTTAGTAGTTAAGCTAACTTGCGAGCCCACACCAGGGGCGAGAGTTAGTAAGCTAATCTGCGAGCCCACATTAGGGGCGAGGGTTAGTAGTTAAGCTAACTTGCGAGCCCACACCAGGGGCGAGAGTTAGTAAGCTAATCTGCAAGCCCACATTAGGGGCGAGGGTTAGAAGTTAAGCTAACTTGCGAGCCCACACCAGGGGCGAGAGTTAGTAAGCTAATCTGTAAGCCCACATTAGGGGCGAGGGTTAGTAGTTAAGCTAACTTGCGAGCCCACACCAGGGGCGAGAGTTAGTAAGCTAGCCTGCGAGTCCACACCAGGGACGAGGATTAGTAGTATATGGTTCAAACCTGCGAGTCCACACCAGGGACGAGGGTGATGCTAGCCTGCGAGTCCACACCAGGGACGAGGGTTAGTAGTATATGGTTCACACCTTCGAGTCCACACTAGGGACGAGGGTGATGCTAGTCTGTGAGTCCACACTAGGGGCGAGGGCTAGTAGTTGTTCAAACCTGGGAGTCCACACTAGGGGTGAGGGTTTGAGTATTCGAGTGGTTGTCCATTGACATCGTGATATCGTGTTCTCTTGTTCTTCTCCAGTAGTTCGCTTAGGCGTAGTGGTTCTTCCAATCGTGTATAGTCGTATTTTCGTACGGATTGGTCTTTCTCGTTTATTTCCTGTATTTTATTTATTGCATGATAAACTGCTAGATAGGCATGTTTTTATGTATCTTGCTATATCCCCTGAGGACCTGATGATCTCTTCAGGTTAGTTATTGCGTGGAGTTAGTTAGCAGCTCTGGATGGCAGAGGTGATGATACGCTTGCGGGATTCAGGTATCGTTATTGTGTTTATTATCCTCTCGTACTTTTCTTCATTATCATGAGATATCATGTTTCTTGATTCAGTTCAGACTCTTGTCATTTTTTTCCTTTAGAGTCTTATCGGACATGCATGCTAGTGGGCTGCAGACCACGAAACATACTTGTTCATTCTTGTTTATATGAGTTATGTGGATTGAGATATAGTTTAGACTAGATATGATACCATGATCATGATAGCTTATACGTACTCGAGTCGGGCTGGAGTTCGCTCGATACGTAGCCGGGCTTGGACACGTTTCGTATCCAAAAAGGGGGTGCGGGTCGTGACATGCTGACACATTGGTAGCACAGATTGGTACTATATGGATCTTTTCATGAGATGTTATCCCCCTCGGGAGCATCGGATACTGCATGTTTTGTGCGTTTCACGAATCTTCACGTATCTCTATGCTTCCACTGATTCACGAATCGCTTGTGACACATATACTCTCATGTTCACAGAGCCATCATGAATTACCTTCACGTATCACTCATTTTATGAGCCATGTGAAGTTTTACGAATCTTAACATAACTTGAACAGATCCTTGTGTATTGATTGGGGATGGAGGAGTAGAAATATGCATGTGAATAATATCCAAGTAGCTGTAGTCATGAATCACTCTTAGCTGTAGTCATAAATCTCCTATGCCATTCACATGTTTATATTTTACTCTGATTCACTAGTCACTGCTACTTCTCTATTTATAGTAGATATTTCCTTACAGTTATCTCCTTTACTTCATATATTTCTCTTTTCAGCATTTCATGTATCTTACTCTATTGTATGCTTTATTTTTCCTAACTTGATATGAACTGCGTGAGATGTATTGTGCTCGTTCCTGTCCTGACTGGACCTGCTGAAAATATTACAGAGGATGAGGCCCTATGCACCACCTATTACGGAGCAGGCTTAGACGACACCTGCGACCTGGTTCCTCTGGAGGACCCAGCTGCAGTACAGGATGCTACTCCCATAGTCTAGGCTAGATACCTAGACTTTATCTTTTCTTTTTAGCATTGTTTATTCGACTTTCAGTTGTTGTTCTGAGATGTTGTATATATATATATTTAGAGACTTGTATTGAGCTGGATGTTCTTGAGTTGTTATCTTAGACTTCTATCTGATTGTATCTATGTGGATTCATTCGTTCCATGTCTATCTATCTCTTTATCGTACTCTATCTTAGATGTGATTGAGACTGTATTACTATGTCACCTCCATTTGGAGTGTATATACTGTACAGGTACCTTATGTATTGTTAGATGTTGTGACCTAGGACAACATTCTACCGCCGACACTACGGCGTAGGCTGGGCGTTGTTACGTTCTCGTACCCTCACAGTGGGTGCGGGTTGTGACACATTTTTAGTGGTGGCCTATGCAGGTCGAGTTTATATAGTGATATTCGAACTAGAGTATCACTACAGCCTGCAGTAGGATTAGGATATTTTTAGAGGTACTCAATCACATTAGGAAAAACTCTTAATCGGATTCCTGTTACCTAAAAATTTGCTGCATTATTGTCTTTCTTTGAAAATAAACCGACCTCCCTTGATGTTATCGCTTCATTTTCAGTGATTTTCCTCTCGTTTGATCTGTCTTCATGATGGTTATGGAGACGCGATCTCATCGTCTCGATCGGGAAGATACCACTGAGGGGTCTACCACTCCTCGTCCTGATCAGCAGGGCCCCGAGACTGCAGCTCCTGTTATGCCAGCTCAGGCTGGGATATCTGCAGGTTATGGGAGTGCACCTTTTCCTACTCCGAGACTTTCCCCAGTCGTCCCGAACGTTCTTCAGCAGCAGTCGCCATCAGGACCAGAGGATGTGACACGGTTGTTCTCCTTCTTCCAGCAGATAGTGGAAACTCAGCAGCAACAGTTGTTCAAGAAGGGAAATGACATTCATGGAGTTAGCAGCAGTGGAGGTCAGGCTAAGAGGCCTCACGTGCAGCTTCAGCATCAGTATCAGCAAAGGCCTGTTCAGCAGCACCTTCAGGGTCAGAGACGTGCATATTTCTACCAGGCATCCAAATAGCAGCATGACGCTAGGTACAACTTCTGCAAGAAGGTAGGCCATGGGTGGAACGACTGCAGAATGAGGCTTGGCAGGTGTTTACTATGTGGAGCAGCGGACCACCAGCTGAGAGAATGTCCCAGGAGACATGCAACAATGACTCAGGTAGTAGCAGGAGCTAGGGCTCCGACAGAGCAGCCGAAGGGACCACCGTTACAGACGTAACAGACCCCTAGATAGCAGCATGTTACCGGTTGCCCTTACTGTAGGAAACCAGGGCACGATTGGGTCGAATGTCGGAAGAGGCTGGGCAAATGTTTACTTTACGAAGGATCCGATCATCGGCTGAGAGAGTGTCCTGAGTCATCTGGACAGACAGAGCAGAGAACAGGAGCTAGGGCTCTGGTGGGCCAGCAGAAGGGATTACCCTTACCGACTCAGCAGCAAAGGTACATACAGCATCAGCAGCAGGCCAGGGGAGGCCAGCAGGGGCGAGCTTTCGTCAGGACAGTCGAGGATGCTCAGGCCATTGGAGATCTAGTTGCAGGTTCCGTTCTTTTGATTCCAATTCTGCAATTGCCTCTTATAACTGTCTTGAAAATTCGATTCCCTCTATTCCTTGTTGATTGATCAATTTTGTCCTATTGTTCTTGTGTTACGTTTGATTTTCTTTTGAGATGAATCATATGGGCTTGGTCACCTCAGTTATGGGATCTAGAATCTTCGATAGTCATGTTAGCTGGCATAGTGAGGACATATAGTCAGGTTAGGACTAATTCTCGGGTGTGGGAATTTAAGGTTTTCGCTGCCAAGCATGCGACAATGCAAAAATTTTAAATACCATGATTCTAGAAGTATGTGCCTTAGTCGAGGGCTCTGTGATTATCGTAGCCTTGCTCACTAGCATGACGAAGATTCTGAGTATAATGATTTTGGACAGACGCATATGATTATCGGACTGTGTGAATTGAGACTTTGATTGTGGGGTGTTTGACCTAGAAGGATTACTTCCATTTTAATTTCGAGGACAAAATTTTTCTAAGGAGGGTAGACTTGTAACACCCAGTTTTCCAAATGAGGATAATTTTGAAATTTTGTGTTTTTAATTATTTAATTATGATATTTAAATAATACTATAATTTTTGGTGATTTTTAATCAATTTAAAACTATTTAAAATATTAAATTATGATTTTGGTGGTTAACTAGTTAAACCCTAGAATTGCTAAACCTAGAGACTAACCATGACCAAGGGAGCCTAGTCATGTGATTAGAATGTAATATTACAACTTTTTAGTCTAAGGGTATTTTGGTCATTTTGACAATTTTGTGAACTTGTAATCTGTATTAATTAAATTTTGTGCTAATCTTTTAGTTAAGCCTTAACCTAGAAGTCTAGCCTAATCCAGTTTAGTCTTGAGGTTAGAATCATGGTTAGTAGCTATTCACTAGATGCCAAGAATTTAAATATCTAGTTTTAGCCTTGTAAGATATTTTAGAGTAGATATTATTGAATGAAACCTAGTTTTCTTCATGACCTTTGATCTAGACTTAATAGCTAAGTTAGAATCGTGGCCACACATTGTGAACCCTAGCAAAACCCTAATTCTTACACTTATGGCCAGCTTAGGGATCCCCCCATCACTATAAAATTCCTCTCAAAGTTTAGTTGCCTCTTTTCATTCATCCCTTCATTTTTCCTAAGGAAAGGTTTATTCTTCATTCAATGCTTCCTATTTTTAATCAATATAAATTCTTTTCCATTCACATTTCTTCCATGGTGTTCTAAATACTGTCCCCCTACTGTTCATGGAGATTTGGCAGGTTTGAAACAATTTGGAGCCATTGGCTAGCTAGAGGAGATCTCATTTTTTGAAGTTTTTCTTTGAGGACAACACCTATAGGTAAATTCCTATTCCCTCTACCAAATTTTGATTTATTTGTATGGTTAGGAAGCCCTAGGTGTCCTCTAACTATAGGAATAGGATTTGTTAAGTTTCGTATCCTTTACGTGTCCGTATCGGACACGTATCAGTCAGCAGTCGTAGATGTTCGACAAAATTCCACAGTGGGCATTTCGATCATGTTTTCAGAATATATTTGAATAGAAAAATAGTTTTTCATATTGCTTATGGATTTCTACTCGACTGAGGTGATTTCGTGTCGTGTCTGAGTCAAACTGGACTCGTGGACACAGCCCCGCGCACGGCTAGGGCTTCCCCTGCTGCTCGAGGCCTCGTGCTCATCGCACAGGCCACATGGCGAGCTATGGTTGGACTCAGAAGAGGGGGCAGTGTCTGTGAACCTGTTCCCCAAGTCTTGTGTCCAACGGAGTTGTGTCGGATACGCTAGGTCATACGCACTGGTTACACGTGCGTACGCGTTCAGTCAGAATTGCGTTCTGATACGTGAGTCGTGTCCTCTCTGGGCACGACGTAGTCATGTCATGTTGTGTCATATGTGTAGCCTGACACGTGGGCTACACGTGGGCATGACCACGAGACCCCATATGTCGTGTGTCGTGTCCTACACGCGTGTGCACGCGTGCACGACATTGTCTGAATGCAGTTTAGTGTCTGTGTTCGTGTGACTGTTTGGACACTTTGTTTCCAGTTTCTTGGACACGATTTGACTTCCCTGGACACGTGAGATATGTATCCATGTTTGAACACATGTTTTCCCATTTGAATTGAAGCTTGGTATTGAAATTGTGGTTCGAAATTATTTTAACTGATACATTCCTATTCTTTGAAATCCTGATTTTAATTTCCCTTTTTAACTGATTTTGAATGTTAAGTTTCATGATTTATTCATCTATACATGTGTATTAGACCATTGTAAAGTTGATTATTGGTTAGTGTTGGGATTTTAGTTTTTGAATGTGATTTTGAAGTTTGAACTGCTACAAATTCACTGTCAACTGATGCCTTGTGCAGTCCTCAAATTCCTGAACTCTCCTTCCCTGTTTTAAACTGATTTGATGTTAAATTAATATGTTTAATTCATGTGCAAATGTATTAACTACTACTAGGAAGGATTGGCATGATAGATTAGGTTTTTGTGATCGAGAAATGGGATTTTGAATGTGGGTTGGACTATTTTCAAAACCTAGGAAAAATATGGATTGATGTTCCAATTCGAAACAGGAAATAAAACATCGGTTGGCTTTGTGAAAACTAAGTTTTCGTTTATGTTAAAACCTGGGATTCAACACTATTTTGTGCAACACTGATATATACACCACTGTCAATACCAAACTGTCAAGGCTAGATTATTTCCTGAATTACATTACACACCTGCCTATCTAACACACACACACTTGCATCTCACTGAAACTGAAATACTATGATACCTTGTTTCCCTACATGACACTGGTTTGTACACTCAATCACTGATTTCTTGATTTTTCTTGAATTGGTTTTGCTAATCTCATATTGATTCCTATATTATCTGAGTTTAGTTGTATTGGATTCATGGTGGTTAGATGATGGGCTTTGATTTGGCATTGTATTTCTAAACAGAAAACCTGGTAATTGCTACACTGTCACATGTTTTCCTGGAAATCACAAATATCATTATTCACTTGATACACACCTCTATGTGACATTGTAACCTACACACTCACACATATTCATTCCTGCTACTGTTTTCCTCACACACTCACTCACACACACATGCCTACACACCTATATGGTACATTACACACACATTAGTTCCTGTCACATAGGACTGAGAACCCAATCTGTGACACAAATACCCTTACACAACACCCTTCCAATTCCTGTCACACACAGGAACAAAACACACACACTCATAATCTCATATGTATACACACACATCTACACTAACACTAAGACACTGTCACTTGTATAAATCCTGAGAATTGGGTTCCTGTCACGCCTCCGCTCCCTTAGGATCAGTTTTAGGACAGATGCCTTGGCCTATTTCGTGTTTCAAGACCATCCCGTGCTTGCAACATTCAACGTTAACCTATCAAGTCGTGTTTGCCTTACGACACTTAATCAGAGACGCAACTACGCGATGAGGCTCCATTTTTATGTGATCGTGCTAAGAATCCATCATGCCGTGCCTCGCAACTCAGGAAGACTAAACCATATCGCCGTCTCGCGGCCCTTGCTACTTTGATCACCAACCGATCTAATCAAGACTTGTGAATGTTAGTGTCACTCAACCAACTTTGCCTTGCGGCGGTTTTCCGACTTAAGCTCAAACAACTCAACCAACTTATGCAACTTATATGCCGACAACTCAAGACTCGATGCCACACTTCGTGTCGAAGCACGTCGCCTACGTTGTAGCCATTCTTAAGCCCAAACATTTGTATTCTAACTGTGCACACATTCAACAACTCGACTCAATCCAAAGGCACACACGCGGATTGCCGCCATACAGACTCATCTATATGATTTGGTCACTGACTCCCAGAGCGATCATGGACTCCTCTAGCTTTTGTTAGACGGGCCACTACTAAAATATGATCTATTAGCAACATAATTTAGCGACGGCATAAAATTACGTCGCTATATATGGAATTCAACGACTCCTTTACATAAACATCGCAAAACGTCGCTGAATTGCGACGTTCAGCGACAGGAGTTAAATTACGTCGCTGAATAGCGACATTCAGCGACATATTATTAAAATATGTCGCCATATATTAAAATTTTGCTACGTTTAGCGACGACATCTCTTGACGTCGCTAATATTTTTACTTAGGGCACAGCATTTCATTTTTTCCCCCTCACTCAAAAATTCTAATTTTCACTCGATCCCTTCCGCCCCGGCGACTCCTTCGGCGACCCCTTCCCCCTCCGGCGACTCCCTCTCCCCCGGTGACTCCCTCCTCCTCCGGCGACCCCTACCCCCCCCCCCCCGTCGAGCTCCTCCTCCTCGAGCTCCTTGTCACTTTCCGTTCCCAGAATATGTATTTATTTAATATTTATCATGTATTATTCTGTATTTAAATTCCTTTAATTTTATGTTAATTAATTTCCTGTAATTTTATTTCTGTATTTTACTTTCTGCTTTTATACTCTGCTTTAGCTTTGCCTTGGGTTCGGCTTGGATTGGTTTAATTATGTTGGTTCATAATGAACCGAAACAAACCCCCACCTACCACTACCCCTTCATTTAAAGCCCATCCCCTTTTCTCTCTCTTCATTTACTTCACCATTATTCTTCTTACTATTCTTCTTCCTCTATTACTCTCCCATCCACCCAATTGGAGAGACAAGTATATCTTGCACACCATGAGAGATTTCATGCATCCCCATTTATTTTTAGTCCATGTTGTTCATCTTCTCTTCCTCTACAAGTTCAGGTCTTGAAGTTCTTGATTTCCATGGATGGTTGGGTGTAGATCTAAGTTTTAAGTTTTGGTTTTCATATGGATTTTAGGGTTTTGGTCTATCAAACATTGTTGTTTTCGAAAATAAGTGGTTCCATGTTGTAGAGAATTTAATTCTACTAAAGTTTGGCTTTTGAAAAGTTAGATTTTGATTTATTTTGTGGAAGTTATGGCCAAAAGTATTTTTGTTCATTTCTATATTCATCTGCCGCATGAGCTACATGTCGCAGTAGCCGCATATGGTGTCGCGAATGAGCCGCATGAGGCACATGTCGCAGTAGCCGTATATGGTGTCGCGAATGAGCCGCATGAGGTACATGTCGTAGTAGCCGCATATGGTGTCGCAGTAGGGCCATATGAGCTACATGTCGCAGTAGCCGCATATGGTGTCGCGAATGAGCCACAAGAGCTACATGTCGTAGTAGCCGCATATGGTGTCACGAATGAGCCGCATGAGGCACATGTCGCAGTAGCCGCATATGGTGTCGCAGTAGGGCCGCATGAGCTGCATGTCACAGTAGACTGCATATGGTGTCGCATTTGGGCCGTATGAGCCGGATGTCGCAGTTGGTCCGCATGCATGTCGCAGAATAGGCCGCATAATGCCTATTTTGGTTGTTTCTGACTGTTATATGTCCTAATTGACCGAATTGTAGCTAGAATTTCTTCCAACTCCCAACATGAAAGTTGTAGATCTTTTCCTTGGCTTCAAGAATATGTTCCCAACTATTTTATGCTAGTTATAGACTCGACCATGCTTAATACTAGTTTGACTTTCATGTCTTGTCACAAAGTGACCCCGACTATTACTTCGATTAATAATTGATCATGCGTTCCTAGTTGGAACTAAGAGACTGGCTAGTCATCTTATTGAATTGAATGAATGAGACACGTTCATATTAATTATGAACTATTACAATCGATTGGCCAATCCCGAATATTGACATATAGATATATGCAGGCTACAATTTATTTATTTATTTTTACAAAGCAGCATGGGTACTTTATGGTCAAGGCATGATTATTTCATGGTTAGTTTTGATTGTTGCATTACGATATGTAAGACCTACAACCTAACCGTACGGGTAATCGTTGTAGAGTTGGGCATATCGTACTTTGTACGGAAGTACTCATTCTGAATGACCATGATCCACGACATGGGATTTCACTCAACATAGAGGCTATTAAGTAAAATAAAATAATGATTGCATGGAGAGAATGGATTCCCGAGTTCTTACATGGCAGCCCTCTTTGGGACTATTAAGTGCCTGACAGGCCGGCTGGTTCCCACAGATACTACAAATCTGCCACACGGGCAGGGAGCGGTATCTGCTTTTATTATTTATTGTATATTGATGACGGGCGTCCCGCTGGGACTCGTCTAATTCATGATTGGCGCAATTGATTGATTGGGTAGACTAGCCTTGCTCGTACATAGTAAGAACTGAGGAATCCTTATTGTATAATTCCAGGATAACTTGGAACTCACAATAGCAAGCCGTAGTAGTTGCATGGCCGTTTAAGCTGACTTGTTTGTGTATTGTACTTACTCTGTTCACTAACTGAGATGAGCAGAACGTCAGGACATGACGGGTCAACTTCTGTCCTTGTTTGGTTGGAAAGTTGGCTTGAAGTGTCGTGAGGTTGTGCGAACCCCAGTAGCAAGCAGAGATCTATTTTATTCTTAAATTTTACCACTGGTTCTAATTCCTCATGTCGTGCTTCCTTGCGGTACTTGCTATTAGAGGTCTAACCTCTCTGGTTTTGCATGGCCAGATTTAGAGTCGGTTCCCGAAGACTCAGCTTACTTCCACCTCCAAGATGGTCAATACTAGAGGGATGATCGCAGGAGGACTCGAGTGGGTTCCTTACTTCCCCACTCGTTTTGTTATTTACTTTATACTTTACCGTTTGGCACCGACATGTTTGTGGAATTGTCTTGTACTTACTTTTACATAATTGTAACTAAGTCAGACTGCAGCTGATAAACAATTGTGTATACCTTGCTTCATCATCTGGCTATGTTTTGTAAAGCCAGATATCAAGAACATTTTGACTGAGCGTTTGGGACGTCTTATTGCTTTATCTTACATGTTCTTTATTTCTGTTTCTTATTTGAATGATTGAGACAATGGATGTGAATGACCATAGTGAGACTTTCATGTAGTATGCACCCCCTCGTCTTTTAGACAACATTGATCGTATTATACGGTATTTATCTACCCGTAATACGTAGCTGGCTGAGTCATTCCCCCGCTCTCCAGTATTCTGGTTCTGGGGCGTGACAAGGTTTTAGTGGTGGCCCATGCAGGTCTGGTTTCAGACTTGTGGGGTGTTATAATAGGATGTCTCAATCACACATGTTCCCCCTTGATCTCATGATTCGTCGATTCTCAACTCCAGCTTGACATACCAGTATCCTTTGACTTCATTGATCCTTCAAGTCCGGTCGTTTGATTGTTCTCTTGTCCCTTTTCTTAGGGGCACTTCGTCCACATCTGTCAGAGCTGGACAGCAACAACAAGGGCAGCATGGACAACCTGACCATGTTGATCAGCAACAAGGGCCAGTACTACCTCAAGGGACTATCCAGGAAGAAGTGATAGTGGAAGCAGCAGCTGGATCACAGTATCCAGAGGTTCCACCACCACCAACAGTTCCACCTACCCCTGTGGAAGTGGACACACCAGCCCTTTTGGAGATCATGAGAGGGATGATGGATACTCAGCAACATCAGATGTTAGCCCAGCAGCGCATGCACGCTCAGTTATAAGAGCAGAATGTATTACTCAATCAAGGATTGCAGACGGCTTTGGAAAGAGGGATGAGGACAGATTCGGGAGCATCAGCCAGGTTTTACAAGTTCAACCCCGCCGTTTCGAAGGAACGGAGGATGCCATCTCAGCAGATGCATGGCTTAAGGATATTGAGGCTATTCTGATAGTAGCTAAGGTGCCGGCAGAAGAACGTGTGGATCAAGTGAAGTTGTTACTTCAGGATCTCGCACGTGATTGGTGGGAATCAGAGGAAGTGGGCATCAGACGTCCTGTTGCTTGGGACGATTTTACTGCAAGATTCAAGACAAAGTACTATTGGGTTGTGGCGCAGTTTGAGCTGCAACAGAAGTTTATCAACCTCAAGCAGTCCGGCAAGACGGTAGATGCTTATGCAGCAGAGTTCTGCAGATTGAGCAGGTTCGCCCCAGAGATGGTAGCAACGGAGAGCCAGAGGGCTATGAGATTTCAGCAAGGGTTTCACCTTGAGCTCTTGCAATTGATAGAGGGGCAAAATTACCAGACTTTTGATGAAGTATTGACGGCAATCCGAAGGCATGAGGTCACCATTCAGAGGATCACAGCAAGGACCGGGGGTCAGAAGAGATCCCGCAGTCAAATTGAAGGAGAAGGGAGAGTAGCACCCCGAACAACAGCACCATCCCTTGGCATTCGCATTCACGATGTGGCAATGCGAGGGCCAGCACCGCCAACAAGACAGCAGCAACAAAAACAGAAAAAGAATCAGCAACCCCCAGCGGGCTGTACTTATTATGGGAAGGTTGGGCACACTAGAGATGTGTGTCGGACATTGAACGGGCAGTGTTTGATATGTGGAAATCCAGATCATCGGGTTACCACCTGTCCCATGAATTCAAGGTCAGGAGGACCAGTACAATAATTTTCTGCTCTGCCAGCACCAGGGGCAGGACAGTATCGAGGACCAGCAGTGGCAGTGAGACCATTGGCCCAGCGTCCGTTGATGCCACAGGCTCAGATGTTTCGGCAGCAGGGACCGTCGATGCAGCAGCACCAGCATAGACCACCACAGCATCATCAAGAAAGGGGCCAGCAGCAGCACCAGGCTAGGCCACAGCATGGAAACCAACAAGGAGGTCGAGGGCAGGCATTCACTCTATCCTTGGAAGAGGTGTTAGCATCGGGAGATGTTGTGGCAGGTAACATTCTCGTCGCCTCATATCCCGCAGTAGCATTGTTTGATTCAGGAGCATCACATTCATTTATATCTGCACAATTTACGACACGGCTAGGAATGGAGTTCGAGGCATTGCCAGGAAGGTTGAATATACTCACTGGCGATGGGCTCGTAGGAGTTAGTAGAGTTATTCTAGCTTGTAGCATTGTAGTTTGCGGGCATTCCTTACCCGCCCAGTTGATAGAATTTTTTGTTGGAAATTTCGACGTTATCTTAGGCATGGACTGGCTGAAAGACAATCATGCGACAATAAATTGTCGTAGTGGGAGTGTATCTTTTGATATTCCAGGCATGAAGAGATTCACCTTAGTCAGATCCGTGGCAACTCAGCAAGAGCAGGGAGTAATAACGGCAATAGAAGAAGTTCAAGTTCCGAAGGTAGTTGAGGAGTTTTTAGACGTATTTCCTGAAGAACTTCCAGGTCTACCACCGATTAGAGATATTGAGTTCAGTATAGAATTGGCACCTGGAACTAAACCAATATCAGATCAAGTTTACAGAATGGCAGATTCAGAGCAGGCCAAGGTATATCAGTACATAGAGGAACTGAAGGAGAAGAAGTTCATCCAAGCTAGCATATCACCATGGGCAGCACTAGTGGTACTTGTGGGGAAGAAGGATGGGTCATCCAGATTGTGCATTGATTACAGGAAGCTTAACGCGACAACAGTAAAGAATAAGTACCCACTACCCAGGATCGACGACTTGTTTGATCAGTTGAGCAAAGCTAGAGTTTTCTCCAAGATAGATCTTCGTTCAGGGTATCATCAAGTGAGGGTTCGGAAGGAGGATATTCCCAAGACAGCATTCAGGTCGAAGTATGGGCATTATGAATTCTTAGCAATGCCGTTTGGTTTGACCAATGCTCCAGCAATATTTATGGATTTGATGAACCGCATCTTTATGCCGTACTTAGATTAGTTTGTCATGGTATTTCTCGACGAAATTCTTGTATATTCTGCCAGTGAAGAGGAGCATGAAGACCACCTTGGAAAAGTGTTACAGGTTCTGAGAGAGAACCAGTTGTATGCCAAGCTCAGCAAGTATGAGTTTTGGTCGGATCATATTTCATTTTTGGGTCATATCATATCAGGAGCTGGAGTAGCAGTAGATCCCAAGAAGGTAGAAGCAGTAGAGAGTTGGCTAGTACCCAAGACCGTAGCTGATGTGCGGAGTTTCTTGGGATTGGCAGGATATTATAGAAGGTTCGTATCAGACTTTGCAAGGCTTTCAGCAACCATGACCCGCTTGACACGGAAGGTTGTACCATTCGTCTGGTCGGCAGAATGCCAGGCATCATTTGAGAATCTGAAGCAGAAGTTGATATCAATGCCTATTCTTACATTGCCAGTTGGACCCGAAGGTTTTACAGTATATTATGATGCGTCAGGAAAAGGACTTGGGTACGTCTTCATGCAACATGGAAAGGTGATAGCATACGCATCTAGGCAACTTCGAGACCACGAGAAGAATTATCCAACTCATGACTTGGAGTTGGCAGCAGTAGTATTTGCTTTGAAGCTATGGAGGCATTACTTATATGGTGACCGAGTGGACATGTACACAGACCATAAAAGTCTGAAGTACATCTTTACCTAGAAGGATCTGAAAATGAGGTAGAGAAGATGGTTAGAGTTGATCAAGGATTATGACATGGAGCTTCAGTATCACCCAGGCAAGGCTAATGTGGTAGCAGACGCTCTTAGCAGGAGAGGCGGCACATTTATGTTGACAACACAGAAGCACATTTTAGAAGACCTTCAGGAGATGGGCATCGAGGTTATACTTTCTAGTGATGTAGGAATTCTGGCAAGTCTACAAGTTCAATCCGACTTGGTATACAGGATCAAGGCAGCTCAGGTACATGACCTAAGGATTCAGAAACTTAGGGCAGAATGTGAGTCAGGACTCAGAAAGGAGTTGAAAATTCACGAAGATGGTACGCTTAGGTTTGGATCACGCCTATGTGTGCCTAGTGGAGATATCAGACAGGAGGTTATGACAGAAGCTCACAGTTCTCAATATTCTATACACCCTGGAGGGACCAAGATGTACCAAGATATCAAGCAACACTTCTGGTGGAACGGAATGAAGAGGGAGATAGCTAGATTTATTTCCCGTTGCTTGGTATGCCAGCAAGTGAAGACAGAACAGCCTGGATTATTACAACCGCTTTCTATCCCGAAATGGAAATAGGAACACATCACAATGGACTTTGTGACCGGTTTACCGAGGTCACCAAGTGGTAAAGATGCTATTTGGGTGATAGTAGATCGGCTTACGAAGGTGGCACACTTTCTTCCTTTTAGAGTAGGGCAATCTACAGAAAAGTTGGCAGAGTTGTATATGCAACAGATAGTCAGGCAGCATGGAGTCCCTGTTAGTATTGTGTCAGACAGAGATACCCGTTTTACGTCACATTTCTGGAAGAGCTTACATCATAGTCTGGGTACCAAGTTAAGATTTAGCACGGCTTACCATCCCCAGACAGACGGGCAATCAGAAAGAACAATTCAGACTTTGGAAGACATGTTACGAGCTTGCATTCTGGATTTTGGAGGATCTTGGAAGAGCCACCTGCACTTAGTTGAGTTCTCATACAACAACAGTTATCAAGCCAGTATCCAGATAGCGCCATTTGAAGCTCTATATGGTAAGAAGTATAGATCGCCACTAGCATGGGATGATATAGGGGAGAGGAAGATGCTAGGCCCAGAAATGATTGTTCAGACAGTTGAAGTGGTTAAGGGAATTAGAGAGCGACTTCGAGTTGCACAGGATCGGCATCGTCATTAGGCAGACCAGCATCGTAGGCCGCTAGAGTTTTCCGTTGGGGACCACGTGTTCTTGCGCATGTCACCTACCCGTGGGGTCATTAGGTTTGGCGTTCACGGGAAGTTGAGTCCGCGGTACGTGGGCCCATTTGTTATCCTTGATAGGATAGGCGATGTTGCTTATCGTTTATCCCTTCCACCTTCGTTACGAGAGGTGCATGACATATTTCATGTATCTCAGTTGCGAAGGTATGTATCGGACTCAAGCCATATCCTTGATCATTCTGAGCTGGTTGTTGGTACCAACCTGTCTTACGAGGAACAGCCTGTGTCCATTTTGGACCGAAGAGAGAAGATACTCAAGAACCAAACAATTAGCCTTGTCCGGGTTGCTTGGGGTCATCACTCTTTAGGGGAGTCAACGTGGGAACGTGAGGATGATATCCGATCACGGTATCCGCACCTGTTTGACTCATAAGGTATATCTCTCTCTGTATACCTTGATTGTTTTAACTCCTCATGCTTGCCACCTTATGAGTAGAATTGCTTGATGTCGTAGATTGTTAAACATAGATATGTTACTTGTTGTTGACATCGTAAAATGATTTCTTGCTCCAATTGCTTGTACTTAGATTAGTTTAGCTTTGATGTTCTCATCCTGCTTGGATTTAAAATTCCGAGGACGGAATTTTTCTAAGAAGGGTAGAGATGTCACTTCCCGTTCCCAGAATACGTATTTATTTAATATTTATCATGTATTATTCTGTATTTAAATTCCTTTAATTTCATGTTAATTAATTTCCTGTAATTTTATTTCTGTATTTTACTTTCTGCTTTTATACTCTGCTTTAGCTTTGCTTTGGGTTCGACTTGGATTGGTTTAATTATGTTGGTTCATCATGAACCGAAACAAACCCCCACCTACGACTACCCCTTCATTTAAAGCCCATCCCCTTTTCTCTCTCTTCATTTACTTTACCATTACTCTTCTTACTCTTCTTCTTCCTCCATTACTCTTCCACCCACCCAATTGGAGAGGCAAGTACATCTTGCACACCATGAGGGATTTTATGCATCCCCATTTATTTTTAGTCCATGTTGTTCATCTTCTCTTCCTCTACAAGTTTAGGTCTTGAAGTTCTTGATTTCCATGGATGGTTAGGTGTAGATCTAAGTTTTAAGTTTTGGTTTTCATATGGATTTTAGGGTTTTGATCTATCAAACATTATTGTTTTCGAAAATAAGTGGTTCCATGTTGTAGAGAATTTAATTCTACTAAAGTTTGGCTTTTGAAAAGTTAGATTTCGATTTATTTTGTGGAAGTTATGGCCAAAAGTATTTTTGTTCATTTCTATATTCATCTGCCGTATGAGCTACATGTCGCAGTAGTCGCATATGGTGTCGCGAATGAGCCGTATGAGGCACATGTCGCAGTAGCCGCATATGGTATCGCGAATGAGCCGCATGAGGCACATGTCGCAGTAGCCGCATATGGTGTCGCAGTAGGGCCGCATGAGCTACATGTCGCAGTAGCCGCATATGGTGTCGCGAATAAGCCGCATGAGCTACATATCGCAGTAGCCGCATATGGTGTCGCGAATGAGCCGCATGAGGCACATGTCGCAGTAGCCGCATATGGTGTTGCAGTAGGGCCGCATGAGCTGCATGTCACAGTAGGTCACATATGGTATCGCAGTTGGGCCGCATGAGCCGCATGTCGCTGTTGAGCCGCATATGGTGTCGCGGTTGGGCCGCGTAAGCCGCATGTCACAGTTGGTCCGTATGCATGTCGCAGAATAGGCCGCATAATGCCAATTTTGGTTGTTTTTGACTGTTATATGTCCTAATTGACCGAATTGTAGCTAGAATTTCTTCCAACTCCCAACATGAAAGTTGTAGATCTTTTTCTTGGCTTCAATAATATGTTTTCGACTATTTTATGCTAGTTATATACTCGACCGTGCTTAATACTAGTTTAACTTTCATGCCTTGTCACGAAGTGACCCCGACTATTACTTCGACTAATAATTGATCATGCGTTCCTAGTTGGAACTAAGAGACTGGCTAGTCGTCTTATTGAATTGAATGAATGAGACACGTTCATATTAATTATGAACTATTACAATCGATTGGCCAATCCCGAATATTGACATATAGATACATGCAGGCTATAATTAATTTATTTATTTTTACAAAGCAGCATGTGTACTTTATGGTCAAGGCATGATTATTCCGTAGTTAGTTTTGATTGTTGTATTACGATATGTAAGACCTACAACCTAACCGTACGGATAATCGTTGTAGAGTTGGGCATATCGTACTTTGTACGGAAGTACTCATTCTGAATGACCATGATCCACGGCATGGGATTTCACTCAACATAGAGGCTATTAAGTTAAATAAAATAATGATTGCATGGAGAGAATGGATTCCCGAGTTCTTACATGGCAGCCCTCTTTAGGACTATTAAGTGCCCGACAGGCCGGCTGGTTCCCACAGATACTGCAAATCTACCACACGTGCAGGGAGCAGTATCTGCTTTTATTATTTATTATATATTGATGACGGGCGTCCCGCTGGGAATCGTCTAATTCATGATTGGCGCAATTGATTGATTGGGTAGACTATCCTTGCTCGTACATAGTAAGAACTGAGAAATCCTTATTGTATAATTCCAGGATAACTTGGAACTCACAGTAGCAAGCCGTAGTAGTTGTATGGCCGTTTAAGCTGACTTGTTTGTGTATTGTACTTACTCTGTTCACTAACTGAGATGAGCAGAACGTCAGGACATGACGGGTCAAGTTCTGTCCTTGTTTGGTTGGGAAGTTGGCTTGAAGTGTCGTGAGGTTGTGCGAACCCCAGTAGCAAGCAGAGATCTATTTTATTCTTAAATTCTTACCACTGGTTCTAATTCTTCATATCGTGCTTCCTTGCGGTACTTGCTATTAGAGGTCTAACCTCTCTGGTTTTGCATGGCCAGATTTAGAGCCGGTTCCCGATGACTCAGCTTACTTCCACCTCCAAGATGGTCAATACTAGAGGGATGATCGCAGGAGGACTCGAGTGGGTTCCTTACTTCCCCACTCGTTTTGTTATTTACTTTATACTTTGCCGTTTGGCACCGACATGTTAGTCGGATTGTCTTGTACTTACTTTTACATAATTGTAACTAAGTCAGACTGCAGCTGATAAACAATTGTGTATACCTTGCTTCATCATCTGGCTATGTTTTGTAAAGCCAGATATCAAGAATATTTTGACTGAACGTTTGGGACGCCTTACTGCTTTATCTTACATGTTCTCTATTTCTGTTTCTTATTTGAATGATTGAGACAATGGATGTGAAATGACCATAGTGAGACTTTCATGTAGTATGCACCCCCTCGTCTTTTAGACAGTATTGATCGTATTATACGGTATTCATCTACCCGTAATACGTAGCTGGCTGATTCATTCCCCGCTCTCCAGTATTTTGGTTCTGGGGCGTGACACTCCTCCTCCTCGAGCTCAGGTAAAACCTAACCTAATTAACTCCTCTGTCTGATACTTCGACCCGGGACAGTTGTTTGGACACTGACACGATCCTTGGACACATTTGTATGCACACAAACACATACGACGCCTCTTGACATGTTTTGGGTTTTATTTAGGTTGTGGGGTTTGGCAGTTGAAATGCAATCTCAGGTTTTTCTGAGATTGAGTTGGGGGTTTGAGTTAAATTGAATGTTTAGAAGTTGTTGGTTGTATACTCAGTTTCCTGAGATATATGTATGTGGAATAGAAATGTTGGCTTGGTATATTTAGTTCATATATGTAGATTAGTGATATATAGCTGAGATTATATATGCATGAGATTCATGTGGGGTAAGGTTATGATATATAGGGGCTTGCTATATTTGGATTTGAGATGATCTATATATCTCTATGTTGCAATCTCAGTTTCTGAGTAGATATGTATATATACTTTGATACATATAGATGACTTTGGATTGTTTGGAGTTTGTTTGTTCTCTTAGAGGCCAAGGGTTTAGCCCCTTGGGTTTTATTTAGATTCAATGTACATGTGGATTTGAGATGATGTATATATACTCAGCAAGCAACAGACCCTTCCCCCCTCCCTTTGTCTGTTCTCTTAGAGGCCAAGGGTTTAGCCCCTTGGGTTTTGTTTAGATTCAATGTGTGTGTGGGTTAAATTGGAGAGTTAAATTGGTATGTTTAGAATCAAGTATCAGTCAACCTTTCCTATCTTGGTATCAAATATCTGATATGAAGATGATATGATATCAAGTCGAGTAGAGGAATTGGCTTGGGGCATAGGCTAATAGGTCATGTACACACATGTGTACTGGTATGCACTGATGTACAAGTGATGAAGGGGAGGAAAGGGTCAAGTGTAAGGCAGGCTAGGGAAAGTACCCTGTAGGCAGTGAGCTCAGGTAGGCAGAGCCATTCCCCGCCCGAGTTACACCCCTACACACGACCATGCCTCTCTACTATAATATACACTAGGAAGTTCGACTTAGTCAACTCAACTTCACCCAAATTGACTAGTTATTGTGCTGAACATGTGTGTCCGTCTTTGTAGAATTATTTCCAAATGGATAAGAATTAATACTTATAAAATCGTTCATTAATGTACAATCGTCGTCCTGATGATATGTGTGGTGTGCGGGATGAATACATAGCGGGAGTAGAGCAGTTCCTGCAGTTTGCTAAGGTGTTCCCTCAGTACATGGATGGCACCAAAATTAAGTGTTCGTTTGTGAAATGTCATAACGTGAAATATTATCCAGAAGTGGAAGTGACATATCATTTGTACTCGAGGGATTTCACGCCTAATTACTATCAGTGGACCGCACACGGAGAACTTGTGTCTTTAGCATCAGAACCAGAGCCTTATGTTGAGCCATATATGCAGCGGGACCTAATTTTGTTTCAGATAATCATGCGTACGATGACGGGTGCATGAACATGGTTTTCGACATTGCGGGGCCTAGTTTGGTTCATGATGCAGCTGAGGAGGCACCGAATGTCGATACTGCAAAGTTTATGGAGTTGCTGGAGAATGCAAGGACTCCATTGTATCCTGGTTGTGAGGATCATTTACCGTTGGAGGTGGTTACAAGACTGTTGAGCATTAAGTCAGATTTTAACATGTCACAAGAATGCTACAACCGAGTGTTGGAGTTGATTATAAAGATCTTGCCAGCGGGTGCTAAGTTACCTAGAGACTTCTATCAGTCTAAGAGGATGGTGAGATCGCTCTGGATGGGATACGAGAAAATCGATTCTTGTCGCAATGGGTACATGTTGTACTACAAAGACGACAATGATGCAGATGTGTGCAGATTTTGTGGTACTGATCGCTATAAGATAACTAGTACAGGAAGGTCTACCGGTACAAGAAGACCGACCGATTTAATGTACTACTTGCCTTTAACGCCGCGGTTGCAAAGATTATTTATGGTGAAAGAGACGGCCAAAAATATGAGTTGGCACATACGAGAACAGATTGAAGGAGTGTTGGATCACCCATCCGATGGAGAAGCGTGGAAGCACTTTGATCGAGTGTATCCTGATTTTGCTTCAGATCTGCGTAATGTCAGATTGGGGCTATCTTCTGACGGTTTTACTCCTTTTGGTCTTTCGGGATCCCAGTATTCGTACTGGCCTGTGATTGTCACTCCGTATAACCTACCGCCTTGGATGTGCATGAAGACTCAGTACATGTTTCTAACCGTTATAAATCTTGGTCCGAACAATCCTAAGAGGAACATTGATGTGTACTTACAGCCTTTGATAGATGAGTTGAATCAGTTATGGAAAGTAGGCGCTAACACGTACGATGTTTCCAGGAAGCAGAATTTTCAGATGAAGGCAACCCTTATGTGGACCATCAACGACTTTCTGGCCTATGGAATGTTATCTGGATGGAGCACTCATGGCCGTCTCTCATGTCCGTATTGCATGGACTGTACTAAGGCTTTCTGCTTGAAATACGGAGGAAAACCGTACTTCTTTGATTATCATCGGTAATTTCTGCCAAAAGATCATCCGTTCAGAAGGAACAGGAATGCATTCCATGTCGGTGTTGTAGAGAAGGGTGATCCACCGCCAAGGTGGTACGGAGCCACGATATGGGAGGAGGTTAGAGATTTTCCAAGTGCTATCAAAGATCCTACAACTGGGTACAAGTGCGATGGATTTGGTAGAGATCATAACTGGACAAAGATGAGCATATTCTGGGATCTGCCATACTGAAGTACCAATCTAATCAGACATAATCTTGATGTCATGCATATTGAGAAGAATGTGTTTGATAACATAATTAATACTGTGATGGACGTAAAGGGAAAAACGAAAGACAATCCCAAGGCCAGGTTGGACTTAGAAGAAATATGCAAACGCCCTACGTTGTATTTGATAGAGCAGAATAGAAAACAGTTCCTGCCAAAGTCAATTTTCTCGCTGGACAAGGAGGATAAAGTGAGACTTTGTCGGTGGATCCAGGGCCTAAAATTTTCAGAAGGATATGTGTCAAATCTGAGAAGATGTGTCGATCCGAAGGAAAACAAATTGACGGGTATGAAGAGCCACGACTGTCACATATTCATGGAGAGGTTAATTCCAATTGCATTTCGGGAATTCTTACCGCAGGCAGTTTGGGATCCATTGACGGAGCTTAGCATATTCTTCAGGGATCTTTGTTCTAAGAAATTGCTCGTTGATCGTCTAGAAATACAAGAGAAGGACATTGCGGTAACACTGTGCAAGCTAGAGAGGGTGTTTCCTCCTGGATTATTTGACTCTATGGAGCATTTGCCGATTCATCTATCCTATGAGGCACATGTTGGTGGACCCGTCGAATATCGATGGATGTACCCGTTCGAGCGATATTTGAATCACCTAAAAAGAAAGGTGAAAAATAAGGCACGGGTCAAGGGTTCTATTTATGAAGCTTATATTCTCGAGGAGATTACAAACTTTTGTTCGATGTATTTCAAGCCTCATGTTGCAACTAATAGAACGAGAGCTTCCAGAAACGACGACGGAGATCATGAATGTAATGATACAATACTGAAGGTATTCAATGCTCCAGAAAAGCCATCGGGTAAAATGAAGAAGAGATATCTGAACGATGATGAGCTAAGGGCTGCTCAGGTGTATGTATTACTCAACTACGACGAGGAGAAAGTAGAGAAACTGGAGGGGTAAGTAATTAATACGTCTATATTATTTTAATAGTGTTGATTATTATACTATTACATTAATTGAACGATGTTGTTTTTAGCATATTTAATGATGATGTGAGGTCAGGTAGGCCACACATAACAGAAGAAGAACTATAACATAAAATGAGGCGTTATTTTCCATCATGGTTGAGTGCATATGTAAGACTTGAGAACTAAAACAAGAAATGAGGTGTCATCACAAGCGCAGGATGTGTGCAGACAGCTCCACGAGCTGCGTCGCGAGTTGCAGCAGCAGATTTCTGAGGCAGTTGGGGCAGAGCGACGATCCGACGATCCAGGGATCACTGGACGATTTGATATGATCGAGCGCAGTATACAGGAGCTAATGAGTCTGCAGCAGGCTACAGCTGCCAGCTTGTATATGCTCACCGAGTCTACGCAGCGCACAGAGCATAGGCAGGTCAAGCTGGAGGGATCGCAGAGGACCATGTCTGCCTCACTCACTCAGATACATTCTTCGATTGAGAAGAGTTCTCAGAGGATGGTGAGTACCCTTGCTGCGCCTGCTGAGCGACTGCGAGAGCTGGAGCAGAGACGTCCTCCCGGTCCATCGACGGTGCCGACTCCAGACGTTGTACTGCCTCATACTTCCCCTACGGTGCAGCTCACACAGGAGCAGTATGAGTACATGCTATCCCAGATGCGCGGCAGGGGTCCGCAGTAATTTTATTGATTTTTTATGAGTTGTATGTATTGGCCCTGTGGGCAAATTGTTTATTGGTACACATTTGTTTATACACTTGGTGGGAGACTTTTTATCATCTTCCATTTTTACTTGACTCTATTGGATGTTTGTGATGATGTGTGTCTGTGAAGTATAGTTTGTTGGATATTTACTTTGGGATATTTACTTTGTTGGTATTTTTATTGTGATATTTATTTTGTGATATCTGCGACGGGGATGACAAATATACCTACGTTGGGTTATAAGCGATGATCTGATATACAAAGGAGGTGCTGCCCAAATTTTAAAAAATATAATATGTATTTTTGTGATGATGTGTGTCTATGCTTACAGTGTATGTGAAATACAGTGTTCGGAACCATCGATAGTTTAGATTACTGTTGTATGTTTTATCTTGGACAGAAAGAGCAACTGTTCAGGGTGTACTTCTAAGAGGTTCATTTTCACATCCTTCACTCTCTCGGGACGTCGTACAGGATCCCAAGAAGGTGAAGGACGTGAAGAGGAAGCTCTGAGAAGTGCACCCTGAACTGTTGCTCTTTTTATCCAAGATAAAACATAGAACAGTAAGCGAAACTGTCGATGGTTCGAACACTGCACTTCACACACACTGTAAACACAGACACACAACATAACAAAAATACACATTTTATTTTTATAAATATTTTTTTATTATTCTGCGACGTAAAGCGACGGATAGCGACGTCTTAGCGATGTATGGGGACGTCGCTATACGTCGCTGATTAGCGACGTTACGTCGCTGTACGTCACCAAATTGCTGACATGGCAGGCTTGCCACGTCATCACGTAAATAGAACAGAACGTCGCTAAGTTTGCGACGTAACACTTTCGTCGCTCTACGTCGCTAAATTTGCGACACCTCAACGACACGACCTTGACGTCGCAAAAAGCGACATAGAGCGACGCATGTGCCATCTGCGACTTGCTTAAAAGCGACCTTCATTTTCTGTCGCTAAAGTCGTCGCTAATTACGATTAGCGATGTATTTTCCATTATTAGCGACGTACCATTACGTCGCTAATTTGCCTTATTTTAGTAGTGGACGCCCCTTTTAGCGCAAGATAGCTAGCCCCGCTGCAAGTCCCCGCCTAACCCGTGCCCAGCACAGCTAATTACTCGTTTCCAATCACGGCCGCAACGGTCCCATGGCCGCCGGGTTGCCGTACAGGGAAACGACCCACCTTGTCGACAAGTTGTCCATGACCATGCAAGACTCGACTCAAACTGACGTTTCACACAGTCATGCTACTTCTTTCTTCTGAAACTACCTTGCCGACCTATAGCCGCGAGCATACTTCTTTCTTCTGAGACCGCCTCGCCGACCTATAGCCGCGAGGCCTCGCCGACCTGTAGCCGCGAGCATTCTTTCCATGTTGCCATATCATTTCATTCAACTCAATGCCTATTCGATAGTCCTTTCTCCAAAACTCATTGAATCAACCGTGGTTCATGCCTTAAACACTAAGTCCGTGTATCGTGCCTTAAGCCTATGCGACACCACCGCCCAAGTCATACTCTATATGACGAGCCTTGAGACTGTAAGACTATGTGGATACACCCAACCGTAGAACTTATAGGGTCGTGCTTGCTACTACTCCTGATAGCTTAATGTAACTTGCCTAACTTACTTTGCAACAACTTAATAAGTAAAGGCTGTATCAAGCCTTGCGTCGTGGGAAAGTGCCGTGCATGCGATCAACTTGAACAACCAAGTTATTTGGGGTGCCTAGACTTATGCCACAAGCCGTGCAATAGAACTTAACCCGTCGGGCGAGCAGAGGCTATGCTACGCCTTGGGCGATGAGATCGTGCATGCTTTATGAAGCAAATGTGCGGCGATGCGTATGAATTTGGCTAACTCTTAGCTTTGCAGCGAATACCAACTTCCCTTCTCCCAAGCCACGGGACGAAGGATCGAGTGTCATTTTTAAAGCACGCCGTGCACCCACTCTAAGCAGACCATTGGACCTTTCCATATTCTAACTCAATTCGACCCGTCGGGATTATTCCCTTTAGCTATGTGGGTTCGTCTCTTTTATTATCAAGCCTACTTATGCAAGTTGAAAATATGCAATTTATTATGTGAAGGTAAAGATTAGGCGAGTTCACCGAAACTACCCCACCTGAGTGAGCGGTCGCCTCGACCGAGCGATGTCTCCGAGTAGCCGTTGTAAGGCTAAGTCCGAACGCCGTTAGCGTTCTGCTTCCTCCGATTGACTGAGCGGGATGGGGCACTACATCATACACCATTCAGAAAAGTTTCATCCTCGAAACTAACTGAGTACTCTTATCGACTTATTACTTTTACTCCACATTCAAGGACTCTCGCACGCACTACTCCTATACATTTTTCAAATCCGAGCCACGATCGTGCTACCATCAATCCTTTCTTCACGACTCACGATTTCAAAATCCTCGACACTCTCCTATTCCTCAAGTCTCACTTGAATTCAACGTATTACTTAGTATGGGTCGTGTACATATTTTAGGCGTCTCCAAAATACATATATTTCAGCCAAGCCTCGTGATAGCGAATTCTGTCATTACCACTCGAGTTGGATCGTGCACATATTCAAGCGTCCTTGATATACATGCATGTCAGCCGAGGCTTATGAGTGGTATTTTAATATTCCCGAATCATTCCATTCATCAATACCAATATCCCAACCAATCAATCCTCAAGATCACTCACACCGATACTAGCTCTCGCAACATGGACGTCTTGCCTAACCGCTAGGCTATGTCTTTTAGACTAAGGTCATTCGTCAGTATTGGAATCATAGTTCCCAAACAACAATATCAACACTGACCCTATCCTAAGGTCAAACCAAGTTGATAGTATGGGGTTTTCTACCCAAGCTCGCATCACTCTGATTTCTAAACTTCGAGCATAGATTACCTACACACATCCCAACGTTCGTCGCACGGTGTCTGAGTCATTCAGCAAAGGCATCCTACAATAACTCACGTCTCAACCAATTCCTTGACATATCAAAATCATTCATTCATCAAGCCATTTCGTATAGTCTATCTCTTTGAGCACGTTCGTCATAATCTGCCTATCAATCCTTCTCAAGTCAAGCACGCTACGACACAATTCATCGCTAAACCATAATTCACATTCCATACTCCTAAAGTCATTTATCCCAATTCACGAAATCGATCACAAGGTCATCTGACTTAACAATACGTTGCGCCCCGATCTCACGCGAGTCAGATCTTCCACGGTGTGCATGAATCACCATGCACGCTCCCGCGGGATAGTCATCCTCATCGGGACGTAACTCTTGTTTTATGTCTAGACTAATTCATTCTCGATGCATGGATTGGTCCTACTCAATCCTCAAGTTTATTTCATTCCTCAATTGCAAGTCCTAACATTCTCAAATTTTTCTTCGCATCAAACCAACACGTCGAGACAATCAAAGTTGTCGCGCCTTGACTTTCCAAGTTCGATCATTACCATGACATGAATCACCATGTCAGCGCTCACGCGAAACGATCGCCCCAGATCTGACGCAACGCAGATGCGAGGCTAGAGTTGCGCTCGCGCAAGACAAGATCGTCGACGTTGTGGTTATCCGCATAACCCTCAAGACACTTCTATTTTTATCCAACATTTATCTCAATCAAAGTCCTAAGTATTGCATCCAACCGAACAATAACACTTGCACGATCGTCATTTGTCGAGTCAGAGTACCCCCGAGTTATCGCATATCGATCTTTGATATGCCTCAATACCATCAACGATATGCGTAACCTGACGATCTTCCTTTACAACCAAATTTTGAGTCGTGCGAACGATGCTATCGTTCGACTGGATAATCTCCTCAATATTCAAATTCAAGTTCGATCATCATCCCTCGAGTCATTCCTAACATCAAATTCCTCAAACCCAAATTCGTGTATTGTTCATCCATCTATCTTAAGTCATCGACAAACGTATTTTCTCAATTCGCATCAATCCTTTGCTAACTCAATCGTCGAGCAACATTCAATCCAATCCTTAGAGTCATTCACGTAACTTCAAAATTCAACTTTTCATGCACGTTATCTACCTGTCGTGCTAACTTTTTGTATACGATCCGTATCAATTTTCTCAATCAAGTCATCCATTCATACACCCTAAGTCTTCCTCGATTCGATTTCCTACTTTATCATTTTCGTATTTTCATACTCGCGTAATCCACAATCCTGTGCACGTCCCGTGCACGTCAATTTCTAGGTTGTTTGAATCAACTTGTCAAATCTCAAGACTACACTTGTTCAACGACACTCAATCTAAGGCTTTGTATAATGCGACGCTTGCTGATAGATTCACCGACACCCCAATCCTTAATCGATCAATCGATATCCCTGAGGGCATCGCATACACCACTCAGGGATGAAGTCATTAGACAATCCTCAACTTATCATCGATTCACAATTCTATCTCTTCGAATTTTCGTTCGAACGATTCCTGAAATTTCAAGCACGCTCACCTTATATCGCACCGACGATAACATCGTCGTTCGATAGCACCCTATCGATAGTCATCTCAATTTACTCAATCGAGTTCAACTCATTCTCGTCCGACACAATTCGAATCCCGCACTCGACTTTTCTAAGGTCAACGCAACTTTGGTGTATATGCCCAGCCCGACTTAGCCAACCGTGCTTATGTGAACCATCTTTTTATTTGAAAAAACTGTTCTCCTATGTTTTGTAAAATAGTTAGACTTATTGTATGGACATCATGTGGGACATTTGAGAGAGAGCGCACCAACGATTTCAACTTTGCGGAAGCAACGATTCAGAGTTTGCGGAAACAACAGAGTTAAAGAGTTCGATCGATAGTCCAAGGACGTAAAGCCGTGCTCTGATACCATTATGTCACGTCCTGCTCCCGTAGGAGCGATCGTCTTCGCTAAGGCGTGATGCCGTACGAGCCTAGATTGCGCTCGTGCAAGACGGGTTCCATAACGGCCGATTTCAGCGGTTGCGACGGGGTCGTCGCACAGAAGTCCCATGCAGAGACATTGAATGATAGCAGCGGAAGTTGAAGCAAAACAAAAGTCATTACAAATCACTCTTTTATTGATATTGAAACAATGGTTACATTGGGGCACAAGGCCAAGATTACAAGTCTCTCATGCTCACTCAAGCTCATATTACAAGTAACTCAGCTCTCTCTCCCATCTCTCAATACATTTGTCGATCCAGCGAAAGCTTCGGAAGGCGATGTCTATACATTATGTCCCGTATAAGTCTTTATTCTATGCAGGCCGCACGCTTCGAATTGCCAAGGAACTCCATGCCTCGACGCATCCAAGAGAGCTCCGCGCCACGAGCTTCTACCTGTGCCTGCACATGTAAACTATGTGGGTGTTAGTACTCATCTGTACTGGTGGAATGAGCTCCTCGCCCACCCATACAAAACTGACACGTTATTTTACTTTGTGCAGCATAGTCCCTTCTTATCAATTGTCTTTCTACTCTTGCCTTAGGATCAGTTTTAGGACAGACGCCTTGGCCTATTTCGTGTTTCAAGACCATCCCGTGCTTGCAACATTCAACGTTAACCTATCAAGTCGTGTTTGCCTTATGACACTTAATCAGAGACGCAACTACATGATGAGGCTCAATTTTCATGTGATCGTGCTAAGAATCCATCATACTGTGCCTCGCAACTCAGGGTGACTAAACCATATTGCCGTCTCGCGGCCCTTGCTACTTTGATCACCAACTGACCCAATCAAGACTTGTGAATGTTAGTGTCACTCAACCAACTTTGCCTTGCGGCGATTTTCCGACTTAAGCTCAAACAACTCAACCAACTTATGCAACTTATATGCCGACAACTCAAGACTCGATGCCACACTTCGTGCCGAAGCACGTCGCCTATGTTGTAGCCATTCTTAAGCCCAAACATTTGTATTCTAACTGTACACACATTCAACAACTCAACTCAATCAAAAGGGACACACGCGGATTGTCGCCATGCCGACTAATCTATATGATTTGGTCAATAACTCCCAGAGCCATCGTGGACTCCTCTAGATTTTGTTAGACGGGTGCCCCTTTCAGCGCAAGGTAGCTAGCCTCGCTGTAAGTACCCGCCTAACCCGTGCCCAGCACAGCTAATTACTCGTTTCCAATCGCAGCCGCAACGGTCCAGTGGCCGCCGGGTTGTCGTACAGGAAAACGACCCACCTTGTTGACAAGTTGTCCATGACCATGCAAGACTCGACTCGAACTAACGTCTCACACAGTCATGCTACTTCTTTCTTCTGAAACTGCCTTGCCGACCTATAGCAGCGAGCATACTTCTTTCTTCTGAGACCGCCTCGCCGACCTATAGCCGCGAGGCCTCGCCGACCTGTAGCTGCGAGCATTCTTTCCATGTTACCATATCATTTCATTCAACTCAATGCCTATTCGATAGTCCTTTCTCCAAAACTCATTGAATCAACCGTGGTTCATGCCTTAAACACTAAGTCCGTGCATCGTGCCTTAAGCCTATGCGACACCACCGCCCAAGTCATACTCTATATGACGGGCCTTGAGACTGTAAGACTATGTGGATATACCCAGCCGTAGAACTCGTAGGGTCGTGCTTGCTACTACTCCTGATAGCTTAACGTAACTTGCCTAACTTACTTTGCAACAACTTGACGAGTAAAGGCTGCGTCAAGCCATGCGTCGTGGGAACGTGCTGTGCATGCGATCGACTTGAACAACCAAGTTATTTGGGGTGCCTAGACTTATGTCGCAAGCCGTGCAATACAACTTAACCCGTCGGGCGAGCAGAGGCTATGCTACGCCTTGGGCGATGAGATCATGCATGCTTTATGAAGCAAATGTGCGATGATGCCTATGAATTTGGCTAACTCTTAACTTTGCGGCGAATACCAACTTTCTTTCTTCCAAGCCACGGGATGAAGGATCGAGTGTCATTTTCAAAGCACGCCGTGCACCCACTCTAAGCCGACCGTTGGACCTTTCCATATTCTAACTCAATTCGACCCGTCAGGATTACTTCCTTTAGCTACATGGGTTCGTCTCTTTTATTATCAAGCCTACTTGTGCAAGTTGAAAACATGCGATTTATTAGGTGAAGGCAAAGATTAGGCGAGTTCACCGAAACAACCCTACCTGAGCGAGCGGTCGCCTCGACCGAGCGATGTCTCCGAGTAGCCGTTGCAAGGCTAAGTTCGAACGCAGTTAGCGTTCTAATTTCTCCGATTGACTGAGCGGGACAGGGCACTACAGTTCCTGAGAACTCACACACAAGAAATGGTTCTCCACTTGAACACTGTTTGAATTCCTTAACCCTGAGAACACCTGTGCATTCACTCACAAACTCTCATGTATGCCTACACTCACCCATGTGACACACATGCACACACACATTACCTTGATTTTCATTTCCTCTCTCTAACTCTCTATGTGTATACATGTATATATATATGTAATAATATACATACAACCAATGTGAATTGTAATTTAATGTAGGTATAGCCTACATAGATAGTGTGTATAAATATGTGAATATAATGTGTAAGTTGAGATTCCTATGTTATATATATATATATATATATATATATATATATATATGCATTTGTAGTTGGCCTATATGTGATATGGCCTAGTGTTTGGCTATTTGCCCATGGGATAGGGTCTATGGCCTATAACCTAGATTGCATAGCCTAGGGTACCCTTGAGTGGTATTGTGTGTATGAAATTCACACATGTGTAATATTCTATAGACTAGTATATGGTGGGTTCTAGCTAGGATAGACTGTTTAGGCCTAGTTAGACTTCATTGAGTCTAGGTTGACCTAGTTGAGCTAACCTTGACTATTTAGTTGACTGAAGTTGACCAGGGTTGACTTTGGTCTAGGATTGACCTAATATCATGTAGACTGCATCATAGTATCATACTTTATTACCTGAACATGTTATGATTAGTGCTGTTCTGATTAGGAGCCAGACATCACTCCTCATGCAGTATTTTCTTTCAGACATTCAGGATATCAGGCGAGTACATTCTCTGACCGATTCATACTTGCTAGGATTTATATTCTTGCTCTAGATTACTTTACTTGATGCTGACACATTGGTAGCACGGATTGGTACTATATGGATCTTTTTATGAGATGTTATACCCCTCGGAAGCATCGGATACTGCATGTTTTGTGCATTTCACGAATCATCACGTATCTCTATGCTTCCACTGATTCACGAATCGCTTGTGACACATGTACTCTCATGTTCATAGAGCCATCATGAATCACCTTCACGTATCACTCATTTTATGAGCCATGTGAAGTTTCACGAATCTTAACATAACTTGAACAGATCCTTGTGTATTGATTGGGGATGGGGGAGTAGAAATAGGCATGTGAATAATATCCAAGTAGCTGTAGTCATGAATCACTCTTAGCTGTAGTCATGAATCTCCTATGCCATTCACATGTTTATATTTTACTATGATTCACTAGTCACTGCTAGTTCTCTATTTATAGAAGATATTTTCTTACAGTTATCTCATTTACTTCATATATTTCTCTTTTCAGTGTTTCATGTATCTTACTCTATTGCATGTTTTATTTTTCCTAACTTGATATGAACTGCGTGAGATGTATTGTGCTCGTTCCTGTCCTGACTGGACCTGTTGAAAATATTACAGAGGATGAGGATGAGGCCCTATGCACCACCTATTACAGAGCAGGCTTAGACGACACCTGTGACCTGGTTCCTCTGGAGGACTCAGCTGTAGTACAGGATGCTACTCCCATAGTCTAGGATAGATAGCTAGACTTTATCTTTTCTTTTCAGCATTATTTATTCGACTTTCAGTTGTTGTTCTGAGATGTTGTATATATATTTATTTAGAGACTTGTATTGAGATGGATGTTCTTGAGTTGTTATCTTAGACTTCTATCTGATTGTATCTCTATGGATTTATTCGTTCCATGTCTATATATCTCTTTATCGTACTCTACCTTAGATGTGATTGAGACTGTATTACTATGTCACCTCCATTCGGAGTGTATATACTGTACAGGTACCTTATGTATTGTTAGATGTTATGACCTAGGACAGCGTTCTACCATCGACACTGCGGCTTAGGCTGGACGTTGTTACGTTCTCGTACCCTTACAGTGGGTGCAGGTCGTGACAGCTAACTAACTCCATGCAATTGCTAACCTAAAGAGATCATCTGGTCCTCAGGGGACATAGCAAGATACATAAAAATATGCCTATCTAGCAGTTTATCATGCAATAAAGAAAATACAGATATAAACAGGCAAAGACCCAACAATACGAAACCATGACCAATCAACATGAAACCATGACTGTTGGCCCATTGGTCATATGGTCAACCTGATTTTAATAATTGATCAAAACTCTGTCTGGATATACGAAGCTTGTTGGGACATCTCAGCTTCTTGGACATAAGCAAGATTGGATATTCACTCCGTTCAAGACTGAAGATCTGTTTGCCTACTTGAGTCTGTACTTCCTATGCAATATAATTTTTTACTTTATTTGAGTCTAGAAATACATTGTACACCGAGTCGTACTGGCAAATAGGCTATCCCCAAAATAGTTCAAAATGTTTTTAAAATGACCTATCAAAATGTTTACAAAAAGGTTTTCAAAAAGGTTTTTAAAAATCACCAAAAATCTATTTTAAAACCCTAACCTAACCCTGACAGAACTCGGCCAGAGTTCGGCCAGAGTTCGGTTGGTGGCCGTTTGATTTTTGAATTCTCTGGAACTTGGTCCTCCTGCAGTTGCGGATTTGACCGAGATTTGCTCATCGAGTTCTGCCTGAATTCTGCCCGAATTCTGACAGAGTTCTCCCTTTGGAATTCCTATAAATAGAGATGGATTTCGATCATTTCAATTCACTCATTCACTTTCAATCTTCTCTCTATCTAAAAAGCTTTCTGCCTTCCAAAGAATTTTCTAGAGCTTTCATTTTCAGATCCCAAGCCAGTTACAATCCTCTAGTCGATTTGCCAGTGCGGTACGGTCTAGAAGTTTCTGAGAGATTGTAATCAGAAGGCTTGATTGAAGAATACCTCTTCACATTTGAAGTTGGACGAGTTCTTCGTATCAAAGCTCGCGTTGTAGAAGTTGCAAGGACTTCGTAAGAAAACTTGCGGTTTTTCCTATAGTGGATTCAACTGGTAGCAAGAGTTCTACCGACTGGATTAGTCCTCAACAGAAGGATACCAGTATACATCGCTGTCTTTGCGTTTGCTTTCTGAACTCTGCCTTTACATTATTTCAACTGTGATTATATACTGTGATTGTGTTTCTAACATTTTTTAATTAGCATTATTCCGCTGCCAACTCTATTCACCCCCCTCTAGAGTATTACGCTTTACTATATCGTTCCTACAATTGGTATCAGAGCGGGTGTTACAGGTAAAGCGAGGTAACAGTGCTATTATTTATTCATTATTTATTAGATCACAGCACATCACATGGCTACTATAAAATTCACAAGTGAAGGTCAGGCCACAAACAGACCCCCTCTGTTTGATGGTACTAACTACACTTATTGGAAAACACGGATGAGTTTCTTCTTGAAATCTCTTGATTTTAACTTATGGGCTATTGTTCTTGATGGCTATCAGAAGCCACCTCGTATAAATATCGAGGGAGTTTTGGTTGAAAAACCCCAAAGCAGTTATACAGAGGAAGAAAAGAAAAAGGCCAGTCTTGACGCACGTGCCATTAATGCTCTTTTTTGTGCCTTAGACAGAACAGAATTTAACAGGGTATCTACATGCACAACTGCAAATGGTGTGTGGAAGCTTCTCGAAGTTACACATGAAGACACGACTCAAGTCAAGGAGTCAAAAGTCAGCAGACTTACTCAAGAGTACGAGGCGTTCAAAATAAAGCCAAATGAAACAGTCACACAAATGTTCGAAAGGTTCTTGGATATTGTAAACCCTTTGTCCTCCTTAGGCAAAGATTACAGTAACCACGAAAAGATTCGCAAACTCCTGCGAGCTCTCACCAAGAACTGGATTCCGAAGGCTACAGCTATCATTGAAGGAAACGACCTCACCACAATGTCACTTGAAGTACTCATGGGTAAACTACTCACTCATGAACTGGAGCTACAAGATTTTGAAGAACCTGCTCCAAAGGAGAAGACTATCGCCCTCAAGGCTCAGCACAGAAAAGCTGCTGAAAATGACTCAGACAGCAGTGGATCTGACGCTGAAGATCAAGCTCTCCTAGCAAGGAAGTTCAAAAGATTCATGAGACATGAGAAGAGAGTCAAAGAGAACAACAGCAACAACTGGTATCAAGAAGATGCTGTCTGCTATGGCTGTAAGAAGAAGGGACATATGAAGAAGGACTGTCCCATCAACTCATCATCGAGCAAGAAGAACAACAGGTATGAAAAAGGCAACCTGAAAAGATCAACGTCTCGGAAATATGCCAACACCAGCATATGGCATGAGAATGAAGCTAGCGACTCAGAAGATGAACATTCAGAGGACGCTGCAAACATCTGCTTCATGGCAATCGATCAGGTACCTACTGAACCTGTAGAAACATATGATGACTTCACCTTTGAGCAATTAGAAGATGCCTTCAGTGACCTGATGCTTGACTACAGGAAACTGCGTAGTAAATATCAGACCGCTAAGAAGGTACTCAAAGAGTACAAAGGAGAAATAGGAAGACTTACCGACCTACTAGCTAAGGTTAGAGCTAATGTTAGTGAGTCTGGTGAGCTTTCCTCTATAAAGCTCTTATTACACGAGACTAAACAGTCATCCGAAGAGAAAGACAAGATTATAGACCAATTGAGAGAAGATCTTTCTAGAGAAAAGAAAAGTCTTCAATCTGCACAAATCAGAATGGAATCACTCACTTCTGATTATACTAAGTTATATGACACTTCCAAAAGGTTGGAAATTAGGTTAGGAAAACAGTCTGAGCCTGCTGCTTCCTATCCTAACACGTGTCACTTACCGAGAATTCGGAATATTCCCAAGCCAAACACTGTCAGACCAAACCATATAAAACCTTTACCCCAAAAGGTTAAGCCCAAACATGATCATAGGTATGCATTCTTCTATACTAGAAAACCCAAACCTACCAACCATGCACACTACTTAGCTTTCAACACTCGACATGCACAATGTCATTATTATGGCCTCATTGGTCATATATCATCTGCATGTAGAATGAGAAAGCTTGTAGATTTAAATGTTTATGCTTGGATACCTAAAGCTAACAATTCAGGACCCTACAAGAAATGGGTACCAAAGGTTTCATCTGCAAACTGTTTTGTAGGTGGAACACCCTTCACATGCTAGAAGCAAATGGATCCTCGACAGCGGTTGCTCACGGCATATGACCGGTGACGCTACCCTATTTGCAAGACTGTCGAAGAAGAAGAAGGAAGGTTATGTTTCCTTCGATAATAATTTGAAAGGGTATATTATTGGTATCGGTGATGTTGGTAAGTCTCCCTATCCCGTGATTAAAGATGTCTGTCTGGTTACCGAGTTGAAACATAATCTGCTCAGCATAAGTCATCTAGCTGATCATGGTTATGGTATCAACTTTGGCAAAGACAAATGTACTATAGTTGATAGCTCAACTGGTAGTACTATCTTTGAAGGAATCAGGAAAGACAATATATATGTTTTCTATCTGCTGGAAGAAGCTAACATTTCAGGTAGATGCTTAATGGCCAAAAGTGATGAGAGTCATCTATGGCACATGAGACTCGGTCATGCAAACATGGATACAATTTCAAGATTATCCACAAAGAAGATAGTATACGGTTTACCAGACATAACATTCAAGAAGGATTCGGTATACAGCCAATGTGAAAAGAACAAGGCTACCAGATCCATATTTAAGTCTGTAAACGCAGTATCTACTACTAGACCTCTACAATTGCTACACATGGATTTATTCGGTCCTAGCAGAGTTGCTAGCCTCGGAGGTAAATTATATGTATTTGTTATTGTAGATGATTTTTCTAGATACACGTGGGTATATTTTTTGACACGCAAGAATGACGCATTATCCGAATTTGTCGCCTTTTGCAAGAAAGTACAAAATGAAAAAGGTTACATGATCACTCGAATTAGAAGTGATCATGGAGGCGAATTCGAGAATGCTGATTTCGAGCAATTTTGTGACACACACGGTTTCATACACGAGTTCTCCTGTCCTAGAACTCCACAACAAAATGGAGTTGTGGAATGTAAGAACAGAACTCTAACCGAAATGGCCAGAGTAATGTTAAATCAATTTAGCCTACCCAAATACTTCTGGGCTGAAGCTGTCAATACAGCTTGCTTTGTGCTCAATAGAGTTCTAATTCGACCCAAATCGAAGAAGACTCCATTTGAGGTATGGTTTGATAGAATTCCTTCAGTTTCATACTTTAAGATTTTTGGCTGTAAGTGCTTTATTCTTAATACTAAAGACAACTTGGGAAAGTTTGACGAAAAGGCCGATGAAGGTATATTTCTAGGTTATGCGGCCAAGAGCAAAGGGTACAGAGTCTTCAACAAACGTACCATGATCATCGAAGAATCAATCAACGTCACTTTTGATGAAATAAACCAAATGACTCTCGATGACAGTGATGAAGATCTGCCTACATCAAGTTCAACATCAGCTGAACCTGAACCAAGCTCTGCACTAGCTGAACCCCCTAGAGGAGATCCAGGAACCAGCTACCTATAGAGTCTACCGAAGAGGTTAAAATTCACAGCTGATCATCCACAAGATTTGGTAATTGGAGACATTACCAAAGGAGTAAGTACTCGATCATCCAGTAGAGATATTGTTTCTAGTGTTGCATTTATTTCACAGCTAGAACCTAAATCTATTGATGAAGCATGTAGTGATAGTTTCTGGATAGATGCCATGCAAGAGGAATTGAACCAATTCGAACGGAATCAAGTTTGGGAACTTGTTCCCAAGCCTATTGATCATCCGGTCATTGGCACCCGTTGGGTATTCCGAAACAAACTAAATGAGGATGGTTTAGTAACTCGTAACAAGGCTCGACTCGTAGCTCAAGGATACAATCAAGAAGAGGGTATCGACTACGATGAGACTTATGCCCCAGTTGCGAGATTAGAATCCATTCGAATGTTATGTGCATTTGCATGTTTCCATAATTTCAAACTTTTTCAAATGGATGTAAAAAGTGCTTTTCTAAATGGCTTTATAAAAGAAGAAGTTTTTGTAGCACAACCTCCGGGTTTCACGGATTTCAAAAATCCTGACCATGTTTTCAAGTTGAAGAAAGCCTTATATGGTTTGAAACAAGCCCCTCGTGCTTGGTATGACCGTCTAAGCTCTTTTCTGCTTGACAACGGTTTTTCAAAAGAAAAGGTTGACACTACACTATTTATTAAATCTTTTAATGGCAAGCTGCTTTTAATTCAAATCTATGTTGATGATATCATATTTGGATCTACTGATGAATCTCTTTGTCAAGAATTTTCTAAGTGTATGCAGAATGAGTTTGAGATGAGCATGATGGGAGAGCTGAAGTTCTTTCTCGGATTGCAAATCAAACAAACCGACAATGGGACGTTCATTAATCAAGCCAAGTACACAAAAGATTTGCTAAAGAAGTTTGATCTGGACAATGTCAAACCTATTGGCACTCCGATGGCAACTTCAACAAAGCTTGATTCTGACGAACAAGGCAAGCCAGTCGACACACGTAAGTATCGAGGTATAATTGGTAGTTTACTTTACTTAACTGCTAGTCGTCCAGATATAATGTTTAGTGTTTGCCTGTGTACACGTTTTCAAGCTAATCCAAAGGAATCACATCTGACCGCAGTTAAGCGTATCTTCCGATACCTTAAGGGCACTTCTTCTGTCGGCTTGTGGTATCCCAAAACTAAATCCTTTGACCTTATTGGTTATTCGGATGCAGATTTTGCTGGATGCAAGGTTGATAGAAAAAGTACTAGCGGTATATGTCATTTCTTAGGCAAGGCTCTAGTCTCTTGGTTTAGTAAAAAGTAAAATTATGTAGCCTTATCAACAACAGAGGCTGAGTATATCGCCGCAGGACGTTGTTGCGCTCAGATTTTGTGGATGAAACAAACCCTAGAAGACTTTGATTTATTTTTCACACATATTCCCATTTTCTGTGATAACACGAGCACCATTAATTTAACTAAGAATCCTGTATGTCATTCTCGTACTAAACATATCGAGATTAGACATCATTTTCTTAGAGATCATCATCAAAATGGAGATATAAACCTTGTGTACATAGATACTGAAAATCAATTAGCTGACATCTTCACTAAACCTCTAGCGGAAGATCGTTTCAATTATTTACGTCGAGAATTAGGAATTTTGGACGTCAATAATATTAATTAATTTTATTTTATGATTATATATCATTATGCAAAAACTGTGTTAGAGACAAGCTAATAAAGAGTCTGTCTGTCACCACAACTACGGTTGAAGCGAAGCGGTACTTAAGAGTTCCCCGGTGAACCTCCGCCAGCTGGGACAGTACTCCTACAGCTAATCTGAGACAGTCACTGTATAATGACATTTAATTCATAAAATATTATTAATTATGTTATTTGAAGACTAAAATAACTAATCTTTGAATTAAATATTTGCAACGAGTCAATGAAAAAGAAGTAGCAAAAATCAACCTGAAAGAACCCTAGGCGACTTCGGCCAGAACTCTGACCGAATTCGGCCCGAGTTCGGTTGAGGGTGTATGTGTATATATACAGAACCCGAGAGCTTCTTCTCTTCCATTGCTTCCAAACTTTCAAACAGCAGCTCCAGCCGCCCGAAACTCCTCCAAACCCTAGGTATTCACCAACCCATTGCTCCCTATCTACTTGGTGAAATCCTTCCAAATTTTGGAATCGTGCGGAGATCGTTCTTCTCTACAACATATCCAATTTTTGTGAGGTATAACTCCCTCTCTCTCCACCTTTCAAATTAGTGCTTTTTATTTCAATGGCACCTAGATTTAATCCGTCTAAGAGGAAGAAGACCACTCCTAGTGAGGAAGGGTCCTCTTCAAATCCTCACACGGATTCTTTGTTTTTGTCGGTCCAAAAGAGCGACGGCGCTTTCGATGGGTTCTTCTTTCAAACCCTCGATCAAGCTTTATTATGGTACGGTAACTTTTCCACCCGATCCATATGTAGCGGTGCTCCGGTTAAATGGACGGTATTCCCTGATCATCGTCACTTATTTGAGGTATTAGGGTTACACTTACTTGTTAAACTGTGCTTCCCAATAGCTACTAATGCCATTAGATTGTTCTATTGCAATCTCGTAGTTAACACTTTTGACGTGAGCACACGTGTTGGAGGCATAGACATTGAGTTCAATGATGTCCTCCTAGCAGAGATTCTTGGTATTCCCAATGAAGGTGAACTGCTAGTTGATATCACGGAATTCGATTTCCCCGAAGGCACTACACTCACGAGTTTCAAACGGAACTCTGTGCACCTGACAGAGTATGTTCTGGAAAGTTCAAGGCTAACAACCTGAACTTGTTTAACTACGAATTGCATCGCATCATCTACTCTACTCTTCTTCCAAAATCCACTTCCAAGGATGATGTGACTTCGTTTGAGCTGTCCGCCATGTACCATATTTTTAAGGGGATTCTTTTTTCCGCCCCTAAGACTATTATTCAGATGATGGGACGTTGTCGTGCTAGAGATCGAAATCTCTCTTACGCGATGATTCTCCCTCGTATCTTTCAGCGATTCGAGATCGATCTATCGACTTGTACTCAGGACTCTGAGCCCAAGTTACTCCAGCTTTCTCGTCGCAGCCGGACTGCTTCAGCTCCACCTCCTGCTCCTCCTACTGCACCATCTTCACCACATCAGCCGTATGCCATGACTTTTGAGGGCATACATCAGCATATTTCAGCTTTGTACGTCTCGATGACGGATATGGCTCGCGATCGTGAGTTCCGCGATGCCACCCGTTATCAGGCGATGGCAAACTCCTTGGCTGATCTTCGATTCGCTCAGACTGGTTATTCAGCCGGTTCCATCCCTCGAGATCCAGCTTTTTCGGGTTACCGCTGTGAGGATGAGGCTGTTCATGCCTACTTCCAGCCAGGTAACGCCTATGACTGGTATCGTGTACCTCGAGATTACGTTGGTAAGTTCTATGCTGGCGCCCCTACTCATCCTACTGGCACTGGTACTTCTGGTGCTGGTACTTCCGGTCATGCTGGCCACGCTGCTGATGATATTGATGAGGATAGTGATGATGAGATCTGATTGGATTATTAGTGATATTCTATTGTATACTTGGAAATGCTCCGACATTCCAAGTTTTTATCATTTACTTTTATCAGTACTTTGTAGTTTGCTATCAGTACTTTTTATCTTCATGGACATGATTATGATGTTTCATTTATGACATCTCAGTTTATTTCAGCATTTGTTTAAGCACTATCTCTTTATACTGCTTCTCCATTTTAAACTGCCTGTGAAATAGCATGCCTGATTTTTTTATGTTTTTTTAAGCAATACATGCCTGTGATGATAATTTGTAGAAACATTACATGCCTGTGATGCTATATCTCTAATTCTTATACTATATTTCTTTCATTTGTTTTCTCGCTATTTGTTACTTATGCATTGATTGCAGGGGAATCTTCTACATTTACTGCGGGGGAGCCTTCTCTTGTGCAATTATTTTGCTAAGTGACAAAGGGGGAGAAAATTAAAAATGATCTAACATTTTTTTTGAGTTAAATACAGGTTATGAACAATTTCTACTTTTTGATATTTTTGAACAAGCGTGAACAAGCTTAATGTTATATCATTCATAGTTTATCAATTATCAAAATGGGGGAGATTGTTGGCCCATTGGTCATATGGTCAACCTAATTTTAATAATTGATCAAAACTCTGTCTGAATATACGAAGCTTGTTGGGACATCTCAGCTTCTTGGACATAAGCAAGATTGGATATTCACTCCGTTCAAGACTGAAGGTCTGTTTGCCTACTTGAGTCTGTACTTCCTATACAATGTAATTTTTCACTTTATTTGAGTCTAGGAATACATTGTACACCGAGTCGTACTGGCAAATAGGCTATCCCCAAAATAGTTCAAAATGTTTTTAAAATGACCTATCAAAATGTTTACAAAAAGGTTTTCAAAAAGGTTTTCAAAAATCACCAAAAATCTATTTTAAAACCCTAACCTAACCCTGACAGAACTCGGCCAGAGTTCGGCCAGAGTTCGGCCAGAGTTCGGTTGGTGGCCGTTTGATTTTTGAATTCTCTGGAACTTGGTCCTCCTGCAGTTGTGGATTTGACCGAGATTTGCTCATCGAGTTCTGCCCGAATTCTGCCCGAATTCTGACAGAGTTCTCCCTTTAGAATTCCTACAAATAGAGATGGATTTCGATCATTTTAATTCACTCATTCACTTTCAATCTTCTCTCTATCTAAAAAGCTTTCTGCCTTCCAAAGAGTTTTCTAGAGCTTTCATTTTCAGATCCCAAGCCAGTTACAATCCTCTAGTCGATTTGCCAGTGCGGTACGGTCTAAAAGTTTCTGAGAGATTGTAATCAGAAGGCTTGATTGAAGAATACCTCTTCACATTTGAAGTTGGACGAGTTCTTCGTATCAAAGCTCGCGTTGTAGAAGTTGCAAGGACTTCGTAAGAAAACTTGCAGTTTTTCCTATAGTGGATTCAACTGGTAGCAAGAGTTCTACCGACTGGATTAGTCCTCAACAGAGGGATACCAGTACACATCGCTGTCTTTGCGTTTGCTTTCTGAACTCTGCCTTTACATTATTTCAACTGTGATTATATACTGTGGTTGGTTGCTAACATTTTTTAATTAGCATTATTCTGCTGCCAACTCTATTCACCCCCCCTTTTAGAGTATTACGCTTTACTATATCGTTCCTACAATGACCATATACGATTGGGAGAACCACTACGCATAAATGAACTGCTGGAGGAGAAACAAGAGAATACGACGTCACGATGTCAACGGATAACCAATCGAATACTCAAACCCTCGCCCCTAGTGTGGACTCGCAGGTTTGAACAACTACTAACCCTCGCCCCTAGTGTGGACTCGCATGTTAGCTTCAAGAAATCACCCTCGCCCCTAGTGTGGACTCGCAGGTGCGGACAGATATCTACTTACCCTCGCCACTAGTGTGGACTCGCAGGTTAGCTTCAGGAATCAAGATACATATAACTACTAACCCTCGCCCCTAGTGTGGACTCGCAGGTTAGCTTTAAGAATTCAAGGTACGATAGTTCCGTTATGACTTATTCATCCTATGACACTATGCGACACAGTCCAAGTACAGGTGATGACACGATACGACCCAATCAAGATACACGAGAGAACCAATCCAATATGAACTACAAGATTAACTATGAACAAGAACTATATATATATATATATATATATATATATATATATATATATATATTAAAAAATATATATATATATATATATATATCCAATACGAACTACAAAGCTAACTATAAACAAGGACTATATATATATACTAGCATGCACGAAGTACAAATCACATGTCAATAATCAACTAGTAAAACTATATAATAATAGAAATATGCATTTAAATAAACTGTAGAGGGAGGCAAGGTATACTTGCCTGGTGGTAGCATGTAGATCCAAATACATCTCATCAAACTGATAAGTCAAAGGAGTCAAATCTCACAATAGTTCCTGAAAGCTGAAACAGATATTACCAATATTCTTAGAATAGTCAAATTAGCTAGGATTGCCTGTCCTTAAGTCCAATTCTGGATACAGAGGTAAAACGGTATCCACCGTTGGACCCGCTTTGCACTAAAAAACGTGTCAGAGTCAATGGTCTCTAAAGTCATCAAACTACACGTCTACGGATTCGTTTTGATGATACGAACCCAATAGTATGTCCAATTGTGGATTCCGGTGGGTCGTACACAAAATCGCCCGTTGAATCGAATCATAGGGCCCGCGAAACGGCGATCCGATCAACTGTCTCAGAATCGGACCAAACTTGGCATATAGGACCAGGAAAACGATACCCTGTTGGCGCAAGTTTCGTCTCGATCTGACAAACGTGCACAAAGTAATTGAGAAATTTGTACAGAGGTCGATACGGTAAATTTCGACGGATACGCATCAAATTCGTCGCGCACACGCGACCAATTCGAATTCCGTCAAAGCCCACACATCCGCAATTTCCGTACGCACCTTTTGATTCTTACGGTGCGCAACCACGTCGTCCAGATTGGCGGGACGCACGTCGTATCGAAGGTTTTTCGTAAATTTTAATATTTTGAAAACAGGTTTTTGCCAATTTTTGGAATCCAATTTCTCGTCGTACAGTCGACGAAATCAAACTCCATAAGTTGGGTTACAGAGCCCTATAGGTTTTCTAGGACTGCCTTCAAATAGTTTTTGAAAAATCCTTTTGTTTGGTTTATAAACGGCCTTCCAATCGCGTCGTTAGACGATCCTATATGTCCTGGTTTCGATCAGTTATTTGATCACCATCGTGTCGATTTTCTGGGGTTTCTACTATCGTAGAATAAAATCCATCTGAAGGGTTTGAAGAGGGTCTAGTAGGCTTTCTGTAACAATTTACGGATCGGATATTGGAGGAATACACATAGAGAAATCATACCTCAAAAATTGATCAATAACTCGCTACTGTCGCGGCTGCTGTCAGTCCGATGCTCGTGTGCGCGACGTCTGCCGACTAACGGTGGCCTGCGGCGACGCCGTGGTCACCTTTGAGGTCGGGGGTTGTAGGGTTGCGCTGCTCGAGTGATAGGTTTAGGGTTTTTCGTATCGACCCTCTCGTTCTCTATATATATATATTCTTAGCCGCTCGGTTTGAACAGAGGAGGGTCGGGCATGCTGGCTGTGCGGGAGATGAGGATGGGCTCGGTTTGGGAAGGCCTAAGCTCGTGGTTGGGCTGGGCCATAGCTTGTGGCTCGGCTAAAGGGTTGGGCCGGGATTTCCTTTACCTACTTTACTATATTCTTTTTCTTTTTATATTTATTATTACACACACACACACACACACACACACACACACACATATATATATATATATATATATATATATATATATATATATATATATATATATATTATATATATATATATATATATATTTCTTGTGGCTCGGCTAAAGGGTTGGGCCGGGGTTTCCTTTACCTACTTTACTATATTCTTTTTCTTTTTATATTTATTATTACACACACACACACACACACACACACACACACACACACACATATATATATAAAATATATATATATATATATATATATATATATATATATATATATATATATATATATAGTGGAAGGATCAAGATCCCCACAATTTTTGCATCCCCATGCATCCCCCCTATTTGCACCGTTGGATGGTGCTTTAAGTCATCTAATCTTAACCATTGATTTACCGACGGTTAAGATTAGATGACTTAAAGCACATCCAACGGATGTGAACATGGGGATGCATGGGGATACAAAATTGTGGGGATACCTATCCTTCCTTATATATATATATATATATATATATATATATATATATATATATATATATATATATATATATATATACTTATACGTATATTTACATACCTATACGTATATATATATATATATTTATATATACATACACATACACAGATATATAATATCTATATCTATATATATATATATATATATATATATATATATATATATATATATATATATATATATATATATATATATAATATATATATATATATATATATATATATATATATATATATATATATTCGAGGAAAACTTTTATTGAATTGCTGGATCAAAAAGTTCAATGATTACATCAAGGAACTATATAAAAGTATCAGGAATCATTGTCTTGTGCTTGCATCTCGACAAAGCCTTCATCACTTGTCGTCGTACTTCCTTCTGAATCAGGTCTCCTAGAAATTTGAATTCCTCATAGCGCCATTTATTCATGTTCTTCCACATAACCCAAACAATTGCTCCGACAACGACCTCCTTCAGATGCAAGTTGGGTCCTTTCCACCAAGCTAGAAACCGATGTAGCAAATTACATTGCTGCTGCTGAACCTGTAAGTCATTGCTGAATATATGCCAGATGCTTGAAGATAGCTACCCATCACCGAATATATGTTCCACTGTTTCCTTCTTCGGTTAACTACAGCAGTGGCACTTCGAAGGTAAATTGAAACCCAAGCTACGAACCTTCTCATCAGTTGGCATCTTATGATGTAAGATCCTCCATAATAAGATGGACCATTTAACCGGCATGCAAGAGCTCCAAATATGTGAGAAATGCGGTTGTCGTAAGGAAGCTATCCCGATCGCCTTCCACGCCGTAGAAACTGTAAATTTGCCCGATGAAGTCGACGTCGAAACCCAGTCGCCATTGGCCTCATTGATTATATACTTATTAGATATTTCACGACCCTTAAGAAGCCATCTCCAAACACGTGAGCTTTTCTGAGGAGATCCTGCATCATCCAAGGTCTAAAATTTACAATACCTGGCCTTCATTGTCACACCCTAGAGTAAGAGCACGAGACGTGGGTACGTCCAGCCTACGCCGCAGTGTCGGCGGTAGAACGCTGTCCTAGGTCAACATACATCTAACAATATAACTCTAAATAGTTTATACTCCCGAATGGGGGTGACATAGCAGTAAATAAACTCAATCACAACTAAGGAAGAGATAGCATGATATGATATAGAACTCAAGGAAATGCAGATGATAAAGTAGTCTAAGATAATATACCAACAAATATCCAGAGTACAAAACTCAGCTACTGAGTATGAAAGAATATTACAACTCAGAATCTCTAAACAGAAATAAAGTCTAGCTAAACAGTCTCAAGACAACATAAAGTAAGATAAGCCTAACTAAACTAGTCTAGGCAATGGGGGTGATGTCTTCAGCTAGAGCCGGATCCTCCTGAGAGTCCAGCTCGCAAGTATCGTCTAGGGCTGCCCCGTAGAAGGTATCCACACAGGCCTCCTCCCCGTCCTCTGTAATATTTTCAACAGGTCCAGTCAGGACAGGAGCGAGCACAGTACATCTCAACAATTCATAGCAGGTTAGAAAATATAATCATGAAGTAAAGTAAGATACAAGTACTGAAAGAAGTGCAGTATGAAAACAGAGAGAGAACTGTAATAAAAATATCTACTATAAATAAAGACTAACAGTGGCTAGTGAGTCAGAGTACAATATAGACATGTAAATGGCATAGGAGATTCTGATGCTACACTATGGAAAGATTCTGATGCTACACTACTTGGATAGTATTCACATGTCTATTTCTACTCCCCCGTATCCCCAATCAATACACAAGGATCCAACCAGGTTGTGTTATGATTCCATGCAAAGGCCCCCGAAGGGTGATACATGGATGTCCCATAAATGGGGATTCTAGGAGATTCTAGGATACCCAGTAAATGGGATAAGAGATTCTAGGAGACTCTGTGATCATAAGAGTATATGTCACAAGTGATCAAAGAACCAGTGAAGCATAGTGATACGCCATGTAAGTGAAACGCACAGAACATGTAGTGCCCGATGCTCCCTAAGGATAACATCTCAAGAAAGGATCCATATAGTACCAATCCGTGTGACCAACGTGACAGTAACAAGTAAATTAATTTAATACAGGAAATAATTCTAAGCAGGATATGAAATGATCAGAGAATGTACTCGCTTGGTATCTGAGTGTCCAATATGAAAGTACTGTCCGAGGAGTGGTGTCTGGCTCCTAATCAGAACAACACAAGTCACAACAAGTCCAGAATGGTAAAATGAGACACTTCAATGCATTCTACATGAATCTAGGTCAAAGTAGGCCAAAGTCAACTCTTGGTCAACTCTGGTCAACCCTAGAAGTCAAACTTGGTAAACTATGGTCAAACTAGGTCTAACAAGTCTAAACTAGGTCAAACTAGTCTATACTAGTCTAACAAGGCTATTCTAAGTTCTAACAAGACTAATCTAGGCTTACTAGGCAATATCATGCCTAAAGAACCAACCAACATCTATACACAACTACACAAGATAATATCTATATCTAAAACAATACACATATATATATATATATATATATATATATATATATATATATATATATATATATATATATATATAAATATAGTCTAGCTTAGGAATACACACTTAGATCCATTTAAATAATATAACTTAGAATATACCCTATAGGCCAATATATGTATACAATACAACACTATATGTCAAAACATATACATATACATGTATAAAGAGAGGGGGCACTCATGCACTCAAGTGTGTGTATGTCACATGAATGCAAATGTGTGTGTGTATGAGACATACATGAGGGTGTGAGAGAGTGAACATGGTGTCAAGTATGCATGCTAATGTGTGTGAGTGAGTGAAGAGAGTAAAAGTGTGTGTGTGTGTGTATGAAATGAGCACATGTGAGTGAATTGTGAGGGTGTGAACTATGTGTCAAAACCTGGACTGAAAAGGAATGAAAACTGAAACCAATTCAGTCTAATTCCAATCTCAGGTTTTGAAGGGAACACAAACTCAGTTATACACATAGAAAACATCAATATACCTCATTGAAATCCCAGTTTTCAGCCATAATACTAATTCCCAGATTTAAGTCTTTATTTCAAATCATACTCAGGTTTATACAACATTGGAATCATTCCATAGTTCACAATAAAACCCAAAATCAGTTCACAACTGTTCACAATTTTCCAGTTTAACAGTCTAGCCTTCAATCTCAGTTTTTGAACTCAAAACAGTCCCAAATCAATCAAAAATTGACATACTGTTAGTATACACATAGGTGAACATATTAGAGCTTTAAAATCATGCAAATAACAGTGTTATCCAGGTTAAAATTGAAGCTAAAACTCATACTAAAAATTTGGAAAAACAGGAATAATAAACTGGTATTTAACGTATCAGTGAGAATTGGGTATTTGTGAAATGATCAACAAAATCAAGTTAAAATGTTAAACTAATGGTTGGTAAAGTTTATACATAATGTGTACGTTTCACACAAGGTGGTTGTGTCCAAGCAAGAGGACACAATGTGTCAAAACAAATTAAAACACAAAACAGTACAAATACTGTGCCATTCCTCGTGCACGTGTTCACAGGGTTCGTATATACGACACGACACGACACATACCTCATAGTCGTGTCCAAGTGTTGACTAGGTCTAGGTCTAGGGCTAGGGCACCCTGATATGGGTCCACGACACATGTGTTAGTGACACGACACACGTATCAATGCTCTAAAACAACTGAACCCGGTCAAGTGCAAATACAATACACGTGCTCGTGCGTGTCCGATATGACACGTGGGGGTCTGAGACTCGACACATGTCGTGTCAGTCACGAGGACGACCCGTGTGTCAAGTGTCGCGTGTCGACATGACGTGTCCTGAGAGTTGTGGCCCCGAACAGCAGGGGATCAAACCTGTGCGTACGCGCGTATGGGCACCGCGTGTCCGCGTGCCTGTGTCGACTCGACACGACACGAAAGTGTGCTCAGTATAATAGAAACATGTAAGCGAGATCAATACCTAACTTCCTATTCAAAAATAATCACATTCAAGTACACGTTGATACGTGTTCGAAACGGACACGAAACCTATGAAACTCGATACGAAACCAATACAACCACCTAGGGGACTCCTAGGGCTTCCTAAATGTATAAAGAAATCGAAATTTCAATGAGTATTGAAGAAGTTACCTATAGATGAACTTTCTAGAAAATCCCCCTTTGTTGAGCTCCTCTCCTTGATATCCCAATCCAACAAATCAATATCAAACTGAAATAAAACTCGAATAACAGCAAGTATAGGTATATTAAAACCTAATGGAAGAGATTTGAATGAAAAAGGACATGAAATGGAATTTCTATGGATTAAATGAAGTAGGAACAAACCTCTTTCTAAACTTGATCTTTCCTAAAAGAGGCAACCCTAAAACTAAGAGAGTATTTATAGAGTGGGGTTCCCAATGAGGATATGGTGGCCGACCACATAAGTCTAGGGCTTGGGTTTTGTAATTTCTTGGGCTTTGGGCTAATCTACAAGGCTATGACTTAAGTTGATTTATCAATGGTTCTAAATCATAAGTCATGACTTATGACTTTCTAATTCCTATTTCTAACTAGAGTCTATTGACCAAACTAAGGGTTAGCTTAGGTTAGACTAAAGTCATATAACCTAACCGAGTCCATACTAACTAGGGTTAGCTTCTAGGTTGGTCTACGATGGTCAAAACTAGTCAAAGTCAACCTAGTCAACCCTCATCCAAACAATTCCAAAATAATTCCTAAAAAATTCCTATAAATTCAAATAAATTCTAATAAATTTAAATTACCCCAAAATGTCAAAAATACCCTCAAACTAGAAATGTGGTAGTGACAAATCTACCCTCCTTAAAAGAATTTCGTCCTCGAAATTGAAAGGTGAAATACAACTGATGAGAAGGATAGAAAGTATACCTCACGGTCCAAAAAGATATGGGTAGCACTCGTGCATCTCATCCTCCCGCTCCCAGGTAGACTCTCCTGGAGAATGATGCCTCCATGCGACGCGTACCAAAGGTATCACCTGGTTCCTCAGAACCTTCTCCCGTCGATCCAGAATCTCTACTGGCTGCTCTGGATAGCTGAGAGAAGGCCCAACCTCAATCTCTGAATGATCGAGCACATGGCTAGGGTCAGCCACGTACCGTCTCAACTATGATACATGGAATACGTTGTGGACCCCCACTAGCACAGGCAGCAAGTCTACCCTGTATGCAACGTCACCGACTCTTCCGCTGATAACGAAAGGGCCGATGAAGCGCGGGCTAAGCTTTCCGCCTCCACCAAAATGTATCGTACCATGAGTCGGACATATCCTCAAGAAAACCTGGTCTCCGACCTAATCACAAGCAAGATCTCAATTAATTATAATAAACAAACATGATCAAAATTACAAACAAAACAAACCTAAATCTAATCCTACTCTAATCTGTACCTCAAACTCCAAAGGCCTCCGGTGGCTACCGGCCCAGTGCCGATGTCTGTCCTGCGCTACGCGAAGTCTGTCCCTGATGAGCTTCACCTTCTCGTCTGCGTCAACAACCATCTCTGGCCCCAATAAAGCTCGCTCACCAACATCATCCCAAGATAAGGGTGTACGGCACCTACGCCCGTATGGAGCCTCGAAAGGTGACATCTCAATACTGGCCTGGAAACTATTATTGTAAGTAAACTCCACCAAAAGAAGATAATCCTCCCAGGAACCTCCAAAGTACAGGACGCACATCCGCAGCATATCCTCAAGTGTCTGAATAGTCCGCTCTGACTGTTCGTCCGTCTGGGGGTAGTATGCAGTACTGAAATTGAGCTGAGTGCCCAAGCTGGTCTGCAGACTCCTCCAAAAATGGAAAGTAAAGCGACTATCTCGATCTGAGACGATGCTGACCGGAACCCCGTGAATCATGACTATCTGCCGTATATACATCTCCGCCAGCCTCTCTGTAGACGTACCCACCTTGAATGGCAAGAAGTGGGCCGATCTGGTCAACCTGTCAACGATGACCCAAATTGTATCTTTTCCTTCTGGTGTATGCAACAATCCTGATATGAAGTCCATAGTGATATGCTCCCATTTCCACTCGGGAATGGACAGCGGCTGCAACAATCCACCGAGCCTCTGTCTCTCTGCCTTGACCTGCTGACAGACCAAGCACCTAGCCACGAAGCGAGCCACCCCCCGCTTCATCTCGGACCACCAAACATGCTCCCTCAGATCTCGGTACATCTTGTTGGCACCCGGGTGTATAGAGTACTGAGATCTGTGGGCCTCCTGCATAACCTGCTCCCTGAGATCTCCGTTGGGCACACATAACCTGGGACCGTGCCTCAAGGCACCATCCTCTGTAAGGGAAAACTCGCCCTCCAGCAATCCTGCTCGAACCTGCTCTCGGAGACACCGCAGAGCAACGTCCTCAAACTGAGCCGACTTGATCCTCTCCACCAAGTCCGACTGAATCTACATCCCCCACATCTGCATCTGTACTCCGGGCACGATCACCTCAATCCTAAGGCTCTCTAAGTCTGCAAGTAAATGCTGATCCATGGTCAAACACATGGTTGTCGGATACCTACTCAAGGCATCGGCAACCACGTTGGCCTTCCCTGGATGATACTGAAGTAGGATGTCAAAATCCTTCATCAACTCTAGCCATCTGTGCTGTCTCATGTTCAACTCCTTCTGAGTGAACACATACTTTAAGCTCTTGTGATCTGTGAAGATCTGCACCCTCTCACCATACAGATAATGCTTCCACAACTTCAGAGCAAATATCGCTGCTGCCAGCTCCAGGTCGTGGGTAGGGTAGTTCTTCTCATGGGGACGTAATTACCTGGAAGCATAGGCAATCATCTTCCCATGCTGCTGTAAGACGCAACCCAGCCCCTTCCCTGAAGCATCACTATAAATAGTGAAACCACCTGATCCTGAAGGTAATGTCAGAATCGGAGCTGTCGTAAGCTGCTTCTTCAACTCATCAAAAGCTGTCTGACACTCCTCTGACCAAACATACTCAGCATCCTTCCGGGTCAACCGAGTCAACGGCTTTGCAACCCGGAAGAAATCCTGTACAAATCTTCGATAATATCCTGCCAGCCCCAGGAAACTCCTGATCTCTGTAACTGAAGTCGGCGCTGCCCATGCCTCAACTGCTACAATCTTCTTGGGGTCAACTGAGATACCATCTCCAGTCACCACATGCCCCAAGAAGTCCACCCGGTCTAAGAAGAACTCACACTTGGAGAGCTTTCCGTAAAGTTGCTCCTTCCTGAGAATCTCCAGCACTATCCTCAAATGCTCCTCGTGCTCCTCCTCAGTCTTGGAATATATCAAGATGTCGTCAATAAACACCACCACAAACTGATCCAGATACTGGTGGAATACCTTGTTCATAAGGTTCATAAACACTGCTGGTGCATTGGTTAGCCCAAACGGCATAACCAAAAATTCAAACTGCCCGTAATGCGTCCTGAAAGTGGTCTTGGGAATATCCTTCCCCTTCACCTTCACCTGGTGATATCCCGACCTCAGATCAATCTTGGAAAATACCCGAGCTCCGCTCAACTGGTCAAAAAGATCGTCGATCGCAGCAGTGGATATTTGTTCTTGATCGTGAGGTTGTTGAGTACCCTATAGTCAATACACATCCGTACTGACCCATCCTTCTTCGGCACAAACAACACTGGTGCACCCCATAGCGACAAACTCGAGCGGATGAAGCCCTTGTCCTGTAGCTCATCCACCTGCTTCTTCAGCTCCACCAGCTCACTGTTGTTCACCCGATAGACATGCTGAGAGATGGGCTCCGCTCCTGGAACCAAGTCTATCAAGAACTCTATGTCTCTGTCTGGTGGCAATTCCGGCAACTCCTCTGGAAAAACATCCATATACTGTGCTATCAAGGGGTGTGGAATCGCCTGCTTCTCGACCGAAACTCCACAGAAGACTCCGCTGCTCTGCTCTGCCTGACATCTGGAGTACTCGAACTCTGGCTTCCCCGGCACTCTGAAGAGAACTCTACCCCTCTGCAATCAATGCTGGCATGGTGCCTACTCAACCAATCTATGCCTAGTACTACATCGTAGTTCGGCAATGACATTACGAGCAGGATCACCTCCAACTCATGGCCTCCCAAAACTACTCTCCGACCCTTACAAACATCACTCACAAGGATAATACCACCCCCGATCGTGATCTTGTAAGCCCTAGGCAACAATTCAGCTATGATACCGTGTCTAATCACAAAAGATACTGATATGAAGCTATACGAAGCACCAGAATCGAATAATTCAAAAGCTGGACTGGAGTCAAGAAGAATCGAACCTGCGATCAGCTCTCCTATCACCTCTGCATCTCCAGCTGCCATGGCAAAAGCTCACCTCTGCTGGCCTCCCCTGGCCTACTGCTGGTGTTGGACGAACCTCTACTGCTGTGTCGACAGGGCTGGTCCCCTCTGCTGGCTTGCTGGAGCTCTGACTGCTGCCCCCTGAGCTGCTCGTCCTATGCGGCACTCTCTCATCTGGTGGTCTGCTGAGCCACACACCAGACACTGGCCAGCCTCTTCCGGCACTCATTGAAGACATGCCCAGGCTTCTTGCAGTAGGCACAAGTAACACTCTGTCTCTGACCCTGCTGGTGCTGTCTTGGCTGCTGCTCCTGGTGAACTGGCCTCTGCTGGATCGGCTGCGGCTGAAACTGCCTCGGCTGCTGGTACTGAAAGTGGGGCCTCTTGGCCTGGCCTCCGCTGCTGCTTCCCCCAACTGGGTCTCGCCCCCTCTTGAGCCTAAGCTCAAGATCATCCTCTGCCAACAAGGCTCCCGTCAAGATCTCCTCGAATGTGGCATCCCTGTTGCCCTTGGTCAAGGACTTGACCTCATTGACTAGACCTTTCCGAAACCTCTGGGCCTTTGCCGTCTCGCTCAAGCCCTCTACGAACCTGCCGAGGCGGCCAAAATCCCCTGCGTACTCCTCCACTGAAAGACACCCCTGGACTAGGCTCTCGAACTGCGACTCCAAGGCTTTGAGTGCTGAATCTGGAAAGAACTTCTTCTTGAAGAAGCCCTTGAACTTCTCCCAAGTCTGCCCAGCTACCCCCACCCTGGGGTCTGACTGATACCAGGTGTGAACAAGATGTCGCATCCGGCTAGCTGCGGCCTCAATCTGAAGATCTGCTGGTATCCTGGCCAGGCGGAAGATCTCCTCTATTTGCTCGATCCACTCATCAGCATATAGTATCCCCTCTGTCCCCAGGAAGTCTCTGGGGCTCATCTTCTGGAACTGCTCTATCCCCGGTGTCCTCGGCTGCTGAACCACTGGTCGAGCTACAACTGTCGTAAGGGCCAACTCTATGCCCCTGTCCTGTCGAGCCTGCTGCCGGTCTATGAACTGCTGGAAGTATGTGAACATCTGTGCTGTATCCACGTATCCTGTAGGCGGCGGCTACTGGAAGGGCTCCTCTGCGATGACTGGGTCCTGCCTCCGAGCCGATGGAAGCATACCCCTTGCTGCTGCTGCCGAGGTCTCAATACGAGCAGAGGTGGCAGGAGCTGCAGTCCCTTGGCCCTGCTGTATTGGCTGAGAGGTAGCAGTCCCCTCTATAGCATCCCCATGAATGGTACGCTGCGATCGAGTCTCTACCATCCTGAAGATAGACAAACAAGAGTATCAATTTCTGAGAAAGAAGCGAAATAACAAAGGCGGACAATTAAAATTCAAGAGATCAGCTGACAATAAGGATTTAGATGACAACAAAAGAATTTTTTCTAATGTGATTGAGTACCTTAATAATTAATATCCTATATCCTACTGCAGGCTGTAGTGATACTCTAATTCGAATACCACTACACTTCTAGTCTAGACCTGTATGGGCCATCACTAAAAACGTGTCACGACCCGCACCCTAGAGTAAGGGCATGAGACGTGGGTACGTCCAGCCTACGCCGCAGTGTCGGCGGTAGAACGTTGTCCTAGGTCAACATACATCTAACAATATAACTCTAAACAGTTTATACTCCCCGAATGAGGGTGACATAGCAGTAAATAAACTCAATCATAACTAAGGAAAAGATAGCACGATATGATATAGAACTCAAGGAAATACAGATGATAAAGTAGTCTAAGATAATATCCCAGCAAATATCCAGAGTACAAAACTCAGCTACTGAGAATGAAAGAATATATACAACTCAGAATCTCTGAACAGAAATAAAGTCTAGCTAAACAGTCTCAAGACAACATAAAGTAAGATAAGCCTAACTAAACTAGTCTAGGCAACGAGGGTGATGTCCTCAGCTAAAGCTGGGTCCTCCTGAGAGTCCAGCTCGCAAGTGTCGTCTAGGGCTTCCCCGTAGAAGGTATCCACACAGGCCTTCTCCTCATCCTCTGTAATATTTTCAATAGGTCCAGTCAGGACAGGAGCGAGTACAGTACATCTCAACAGTTCATAGCAGGTTAGAAAATATAATCATACAGTAAAGTAAGATACAAGTACTGAAAGAAGTGTAGTATGTAAACAGAGAGAGAACTGCAATAGAAATATCTACTATAAATAGAGACTAACAGTGGCTAGTGAGTCAGAGTACAATATAGACATGTAAATGGCATAGGAGATTCTGATGCTACACTATGGAAAGATTCTGATGCTACACTACTTGGATAGTATTCACATGTCTATTTCTACTCACCCGTACCCCCAATCAATACACAAGGATCCAACCAGGTTATGTTATGATTCCATACAAAGGCCCCCGAAGGGTGATACAGGATGTCCCATAAATGGGGATTCTAAGAGATTCTAGGATACCCAGTAAATAGGATAAGAGATTCTAGGAGACTCTGTGATCATAAGAGTATATGTCACAAGTGATCAAAGAACCAGTGAAGCATAGTGATACGTCATGTAAGTAAAACGCACAGAACATGTAGTACCCGATGCTCCCTAAGGATAACATCTCAAGAAGGGATCCATATAGTACCAATCCGTGTGACCAACGTGACAGTAACAAGTAAAGTAATTTAATGCAGGAAATAATTCTAAGCAGGATATGAAATGATCAGAGAATGTACTCGCCTGGTATCTGAGTGTCCAATATGAAAGTACTGTCCGAGGAGTGGTGTCTGGCTCCTAATCAGAACAGCACAAGTCACAACAAGTCCAGAATGGTAAAATGAGACACTACAATGCATTCTACATAAATCTAGGTCAAACTAGGCCAAAGTCAACTCTTGGTCAATTCTGGTCAACCCTAGAAGTCAAACTTGGTCAACTATGGTCAAACTAGGTCTAACAAGTCTAAACTAGGTCAAACTAGTCTATACTAGTCTAACAAGGCTATTCTAAGTTCTAACAAGACTAATCTAGGCTTACTAGGCAATATCATGCCTAAAGAACCAACCAACATCTATACACAACTACACAAGATATTATTTATATCTAAAACAATACACATATATATAAATATAGTCTAGCTTAGGAATACACACTTAGATCCATTTAAATAATGTATATTAGAATATACCCTATAGGCTAATATATGTATACAATGAGCAATGCTACAGTTACTGTAGCTCCCCTTCCCGAAATTTTTAAAATATTTGTTATTTATTTTATTTATGGTGATTTTCAGATTTTATAAATAATTAATTATTGGCTTATTGAATTTTGCTATTATTATTATTATTATTATTATTATTATTATTATTATTATTATTATTATTATTATTATTATTATTATTATTATTATTATTATTATATTGAGGTTATATAGCATTGATATTATTATTGTGGTTATAAATATAAATTATTTATTGTTAATAGTTATCATCATATTATTCTTTATCAAAGACATGGCTGTATATATAAGGGTTTAATATATATATATATATGTATATATATATATATATATATATATATATATATATATATATATATATATATATATATATATATATATATATATATATATATATATATATATATATATTATATATGTAATTGAATTTTGTATATATATAATTATATATAATAGTGTTTTGTGTGTGTATACGTGTATATATATATGTATTTATGTAAATAGGCATTTATATATATATAAGTATTTATGTGTATTCATGTATTTTTATATATAAATATATATTATATATTCATGTATTTATATATATAAATATATATTATATATATTTATATATATGTGTATATATGTATATATATATATATATATATATATATATATATATATATATATATATATAGATATATATATATATAAGAGTTAGAGAATAAGGTTGAATAACAGTAGCAGCCCTGAGCCTAAACCCCCATAGCCCAGCCCATATAGGGCCCAGACCCTTGTTCCCTACAGAACTGAAAGCCCAGTACTGGGCTGCTATGTAAATCGAGCAAGAGGAACCAAAACCCCCGATCCTATTTAAATTGAACACCTATAAACGAAGAGAAACCCTAGGATTCCTCGACGCCACCCACACCTGGGCGCACCACCCCATCGCTACGCGCGCTGCAGCGCCACCGCGCGCCGCCCTGCATCGCCGTGACAGGCGCCGGAGCGCGGCCAAGCTGCGGTGGCCAACCGGAAACAGAGCACAGCCCTGTTTGTCGACAACGAAGAGGTACACTTCTCGACCGAAATTCTTCGCGTGTTCTGCTCCATTTTTGATTTTGTAAGTTGCTGTAGGAACCTCATATGACCCTCTAGAGACCCTATCGAATACATCTCAACGGGGTCGATCGTGCGATTCGCAAAATCGACACGAAGTCGGCGAAAAACCTACCGAAAACAGAGTATTAAAACAGTCGAAACCCCATGTTTCGAGATGGATTCTTATCAACCTGTTAGAAATTCTAGAAACTCTTCTGAATGTTATTTTTAGGCCACATGTAGCCCTTCAAATCCTTTCTTTTAGTTTAATTTTTCATTCACAGGATGTAAAGATATTCGAACCCAAAGTTGGTGAAAAATCTGTTTTCAAAACAATAAAACTCATCCACACGACGTGCGTCACGCCAATCTGGACGACGTGGTCGCGCACCGAAGGCATCGAAAGCTGCGTAACAGCTTCGTGGTCGTGTGGGCTTTGACGGAATTCAAATTGGTCGCGTGTGCGCGACGAATTCGACGCGTATCCGTCGAAATCGCCCCGTATCCGTACAATACAAATTCAGTCATAACTTTGTGCACGCTCGTCAGATCGAGACGAAACTTGCGCCAACAGGACCGTGTCGTTTTTCTGGTCCTGTATGCCAAGTTTGGTCCAATTCTGAGACAGTTGAATCGTACGTCGTTTTGCGGGCCCCACGGTCCCACTCAACGGGCGATTTTGTGCACAGCCCGCCGGAATCCAACTTTGGACATACGGTTGGGTTCGTATCGGAAAACTGGATCCGTAGACATGTAGTTTGACGACTTTAGAGACCGTTGACTCTGGCACGCTTTTCGGTGCAAAGCGGGTCCAACGGCGGACACCGTTTTGGCCCAAAATTATCGTTTTGCCCTGTGTCCAGAATTGGACGTAAGGACAGGCAATCCTAGCTAATTTGACTATTCTGAGATCACTGGTATTGTCTATTTCAGCTTCCGGGGACTGTTGTACGGGTTTTGACTATTGTGGTATATTGAGTGATTTGGATCATCGGTTTCACCAGCACATGACCACAGGCGAGTACAGTTTATTGTCTGCATTTCGATATTGATCTTTACTATATTTCATTGATTGGTCATTGGTTATGTGATTTTTTATACTCTATTATAAATTGTTGAGTCGGGAATGAGAAGTACCAAGGATGTGTGATCCGACCGTAGACATTGTAGATCTCGTAGACATTGTAGATCTCGTAGACATTGTTTACTTTTATGCAGTAGATCTCGTAGACATTGTAGATCTCGTAGACATTGTTTACTTTTATGCAGTAGATCTCGTAGACATTGTTACTTTTATGCAGTAGATCTCGTAGACATTGTTTAAATTCTGCAAGTAGATCTCGTAGACCTCGTTTACTATTATGCAGTAGATCTCGTAGACATTGTTTAAATTCTGCAAGTAGATCTCGTAGACCGTGCGGTGTAGTGTCCCAGACTGATCACATATCAAAGGTACTTGTAACAGTTGGGGAAAGTATATTGGTCTATTTATTACTATTGATTTTTCTTACGGCTTTACTGTTATTTTCAAAACTCATGATTGATGCCTAACCTTTGTCTTATAGTCATTTTCTTTATTTGAAATTGCATTCGGTGAATTGTGCTCGTTCCATTCCTGACTGGAAACCAACATTTTCAGGTTAGCCGTGGATTCACTTAGCTTGGGAGTGACGGGAATACTTGCAGACAAAGGCCTAGAGACTAGCTAGATAGTCGAGTTATAGTCATTCATTTATTTGTACAAGTTTATGTTTTTCTACAAATGTAAACCTTGTAATCTTTGTAAATTAAATTAACTATGTGAATGAGCATTGTTTGTGATCTTGATCTTCATGGCCATGACAGCGTTCTACCGCCGACACTGCGGCGTAGGCTGGCTTGGACACGTCTCGTATCCGTTTAAAAAAAAAAAAGGGTGCGGGTCGTGACAAGTTTTTGTGGTGGCCCATGCAGGTCAGTCTTTGCAAATAATGCAAACTCGTGATAGTACGTAAGTTAGTTGTACTATTGCGAGCCTGCGACTAGAACATGCTCATTCACGAACAAGGATTAATTTAATTTAGGAGAATGACTAAGACTAGGAGTCCCTTATACCAATTTACCGATGGGTAGTTTAGGCTATGCAATCTAGGATGGAAATTATAAATTTTTGATAGTTGTCAGATTCCTATAGGTACACTATTACCTCTTGATATGACGACACGATCCAAAGTGGATAGATTATTCACTTGGTGAGACAGGGCTTCATATAATTTATGATCTAACCTTGATGAATTGGACAGATCCTTCTCTTTGCCTCTAAAGATATCATCATCATATCTTGTCGAATTGCCTGTGTAGTTTCTATTTGCCCTAGAAATTATTATTTTGTATAAATTTTGATTATTGTTATCCCCATACGGACCTCGAGTTAGTTTCGATTCAAAGTTTTTCCTCAATAGTTTGAATACGCATAGAATAGACATTAGAATGTTTGTGTATCGTTTTGTCTTCAGTTATTTCCTCCCTGCTCAATCTTTTATTTTAAGGGTTGATAGGGCAAATATTTATGCCTTATTTCATAGACAACTTGTTCGAATCTCTAGAAGCTCAGAGATTTATTTACAGATATAGTTACGAGGATGTTAGTTAACTTATACCGGCAGGACAGCAGCGCACTGTCGCCATTTATTTAAATTTTGGAGACTAGGGATTCACTGCAGCCAGCAGCGCACTGGCGAGACACGATCCCTAGAGTTGAGATGAGACTAGGAAAATATCGGTTATAGAATTTGCTAGAGATATGACTAGTGGTCCACTCTTGATCGTAGTTATCCTTGAGCCAATATTGGATAGAGTTAAGTAATGTTCGATTTGTATCACATTTGAGTTACGAAACCAAGGATTACCATAGCCCAATTTTACGGGCGAGGCATAGTCCTCGGTGAAATAACTTCAGACGTGATTACAAGTTTAGGATACCATAGAGGATAGGACTGTGCCCGGTATGTTCTATAAGATCCGAAGCCAATAGTAGTGGAAGTTCTGTGAGGTTGGGTAGCATGTCTTCCAACCTAGCATTCTGTAGTCCTTGTGACTTACTGACAAGAAAATTGACTGACACTAATAGGTTTACCTAGAATATGGAATTTAGAATGTCCATAACCCATTAGTCGACCAAGTCCTTGTGAATAGAAGATAGTAGGATTGATTGTTTGAGCAAGAACACCAGGTAAGTTTTGATTCTCTCTAAACTCGAACTACTTGTGCCTTCTTTCAAAAATCTTGTATACTTGTAATTTGACTATTTTGACCAATGTTGCTATCACAGCCTAGTTTTGCAAGCTCACTCTTTTATCGAGCTTGATTCAAGACATATGTTTATTGGGGACGCCCACTAACATATTGTCTAAATCAGAATCAGTGTATTATGGTCTGATCAACCATGATGCATTTGGTTCGCACTTTATTTAATTATCCTACGTGGATTGAGATGTAGATGTCTCTAGGGTCTCATCCACGACTGCTTGACAATTCCTTTTGAATTATACATTCGCCTTTGGATCACGAAATTGTATTCAGTAACATCTTCCTTGAACTCTTTATTGTTTTCGGTCTTTCACTGATTTGGAAAGACGAAAGCTCGTGATGGTGGATAGATACATAGTGTCCCCACGGCTATGATAGTCGTACACGCAAGAGTAGCTACATCGGCCAGCCCTGTGACTGGATCCTTGCCTTGAGTTACTCGTCCTCCTTTCAACATTAAATCTACTATCTAGATCTTCTAGTCATTGGAATCCGAGAATGATTAGGATCTTTTCCTTGATCAAATGCCAACCTAAGGGACTATCTATTCTCAAGAAACCAATTTATTGTGAGTCTCTAATTGATTGCTTGAAGCTTTCTTTAACTAGCAACCCCTAAGCCCATACCCCTATAATTCTTGTGACAATAGACTGGCGGGCTTAACACAAATAGAGATTCACTACTCGGTTGTTAGAAAACTTTTCAAATGATGTGCCTTAGAGTTGGTTACCCCATCGATATCTCTGATATATTGTGGACGAGTAGGTCATCCTATTTTATCGACCATGTGTCATTGTACACACTCGTTTCCCAGTTATTGAGGAACGACCCTTGACTTGACTTATATCTACCATATTCCGTACGCCGTGCCTTATTCTTCATTTACAAGAGTCGAGGTACAATATCCGGACATTGGAATTTTTTTTTCTAAACTCATTATTCCTAAGACCATGTCCTAACTTCTAAGGTGGGTAGACTGTAAGCTCTCTAAAAATTTTGGGATATACGAGGATTTTCAATTGATTAGAGTAACTTCCATAGGATGATGATTAGTGCCCCATGGACTCCCACTTTCCATTTAGATCATTTTGTGTTCCCGACCGTGTCATTAATATTCGGAGCACGAGACCAGCTATTACCTTCCAACAAACTGCATATGCAAGATCTAGACGAGCCCACCTTCATCTAGGTATATCATGTCCCACTCAAACCCGTCCTCTTGTACTCTATTTTTAGGGTACGACTTTCAGGACAAAAAGGGACTATCTATAACCATTACCATAGTACCGTAAACCTTCCGACTACAATTAGAGACTCAACCTTGACTCGAACCTTTCAACCTAATACATGGTTGTGATCTACTCGAAGCCCACTACGCACATGTCACTAGTGCGCCACTCAATTCCGTCCCCTCATGCTACTTAAACACAGAAGTCATGGAAGACACGTTTTTGGGCTTTAGGAACCTAGCTAACCAACCCGACTGGCAACTAGCTCAATCACTTGGATCGAAATCTATTCTAGGTTACCCCAACCTAGTAGAAATAGTTCTATCATAGGGATCTTGTCCAGTCCATATAGATTGGAGTTCAAGATTCATCCAACCGACGATTGATGTCCAATCAGGAACCCATTAAGACCCAATAAAATCCATCCATGCGAACCACCATTTTTGGAATATAAAACCGAACTATTTGAGATAAGTCCCTATACCCTTTATGTTGTCTCCACCTCCTAGAATGTGGTGTCTTTCGTAAACCATTATTCCAGTTACCTGGAAGTCGCGATATGATCTTGTATACATTTTATATCCCTTGTTCGTGTGTTTTAAATAACCACAGAAAAGGTCACGATCTTGACTTCTCAATTTTCGTCCTATTATGGAACCTCGTTTAGATTAAATCTCGAGAACAGGGATTTCTGTATTGCACGAATTGCCAGCCCTCTAGGAAACGAAGGACCTTAATTTAGCAAGTAATTGGACTAGAGTAGCAAATTTAGCAATAGGTCAATGGTTCATGAATTTTCTATTCTAGCTGTGTCATTGGATACCGCTACCGTTCTTGAAACTTCGTATATGCTCTAGATTGATCTTTCTTATCTTCCTGTCCTTCTTATTTCAGAGTGGCGAATGGTCACGCTTATTAGAATTTAGCAATATTTCTCAGCTACTTGGGTAAATTTGTTGTATGATTAGATTTTGGGTGTTGGATAGATATGAGAGGATTATAGTGGCCATAAGCAGTAGATATCTATTGGTAGATATTTTTGCAATTAGTTGGAGGATTATAATGTTAGTAACATGAGAATTGAGGGAATAGTGTGTCCAAATAGAGAACCCATTAGGACCACGATCTTGATTTCTTAAACTCCGTTCTATTGTGAAACCTTGTTTAGAATTTCGAAAACAGAAGCTCTGTATGACATGGATTACAAACCCCTCTAAGAAATAAGTGTTCTTCGACGTAGCAGTGAATGAACTATAATAGCCCAATCTAGCAAACAAGACAGTGGTTCGTAAACATTTTTTGCTGCACCGTCGAAGACTCTAATCGCTCTAGAAACTTCATAATTGCCCTCGATTATCCCTCCATACCCTTCTGTCCTTTATTTTGGAGCAACGAAGGTCATGCTTATTAGAATTTACCAATATTCTTAGTTACTTGTATAAATTTGCTTGTTAAGATTTTGGATTGCTTGATAGGTAAGAGAGGATTATAGACACCATATTCCTAGATAATTGTTGGTAGGATTGTTAGCAACCAGTTAGAAAGTTTTAGGATTTTAGTCTGAGGAGTAGGGTGATCAAAGGTGGGTAGAAGTCCTCAAGGATTTAAAGTTATAAAATGGCTAGGAGGAGAATATAAATTATTTCGGAGAAATTAAATTGAGAAGATTTAGGTAATGGAGGATTATTTTTATTTTTGTTATTAGTATTTTTTGAATTTTAGGCATGTCTAAGAGTTAGAATTTCGAGGACGAAATTATTTTTAAGGTGGGTAGATTTGTAGCTCCCCTTCCCGAAATTTTTAAAATATTTGTTATTTATTTTATTTATGGTGATTTTCAGATTTTATAAATAATTAATTATTGGCTTATTGAATTTTGTTATTATTATTATTATTATTATTATTATTATATTGAGGTTATATAGCATTGATATTATTATTGTGGTTATAAATATAAATTATTTATTGTTAATAGTTATCATCATATTATTCTTTATCAAAGACATGGCTGTATATATAAGGGTTTAATATATATGAATGTAGGTATATATATATATATATATATATATATATATTATATATGTAATTGAATTTTGTATATATATAATTATATATAATAGTGTTTTGTGTGTGTATACGTGTATATATATATGTATTTATGTAAATAGGCATTTATATATATATAAGTATTTATGTGTATTCATGTATTTTTATATATAAATATATATTATATATTCATGTATTTATATATATAAATATATATTATATATATTTATATATATGTGTATATATATATATATATATATATATATATATATATATATATATATATATATATATATATATATATATATATATATAAAAGTTAGAGAATAAGGTTGAATAACAGTAGCAGCCCTGAGCCTAAACCCCCATAGCCCAGCCCATATAGGGCCCAGACCCTTGTTCCCTACAGAACTGAAAGCCCAGTACTGGGCTGCTATGTAAATCGAGCAAGAGGAACCAAAACCCCCGATCCTATTTAAATTGAACACCTATAAACGAAGAGAAACCCTAGGATTCCTCGACGCCACCCACACCTGGGCGCACCACCCCATCGCTACGCGCGCTGCAGCGCCACCGCGCGCCGCCCTGCATCGCCGTGACAGGCGCCGGAGCGCGGCCAAGCTGCGGTGGCCAACCGGAAACAGAGCACAGCCCTGTTTGTCGACAACGAAGAGGTACACTTCTCGACCGAAATTCTTCGCGTGTTCTGCTCCATTTTGATTTTGTAAGTTGCTGTAGGAACCTCATATGACCCTCTAGAGACCCTATCGAATACATCTCAACGGGGTCGATCGTGCGATTCGCAAAATCGACACGAAGTCGGCGAAAAACCTACCGAAAACAGAGTATTAAAACAGTCGAAACCCCATGTTTCGAGATGGATTCTGATCAACCTGTTAGAAATTCTAGAAAATCTTCTGAATGTTATTTTTAGGCCACATGTAGCCCTTCAAATCCTTTCTTTTAGTTTAATTTTTCATTCACAGGATGTAAAGATATTCGAACCCAAAGTTGGTGAAAAATCTGTTTTCAAAACAATAAAACTCATCCACACGACGTGCGTCACGCCAATCTGGACGACGTGGTCGCGCACCGAAGGCATCGAAAGCTGCGTAACAGCTTCGTGGTCGTGTGGGCTTTGACGGAATTCAAATTGGTCGCGTGTGCGCGACGAATTCGACGCGTATCCGTCGAAATCGCCCCGTATCCGTACAATGCAAATTCAGTCATAACTTTGTGCACGCTCGTCAGATCGAGACGAAACTTGCGCCAACAGGACCGTGTCGTTTTTCTGGTCCTGCATGCCAAGTTTGGTCCAATTCTGAGACAGTTGAATCGTACGTCGTTTTGCGGGCCCCACGGTCCCACTCAACGGGCGATTTTGTGCACAGCCCGCCGGAATCCAACTTTGGACATACGGTTGGGTTCGTATCGGAAAACTGGATCCGTAGACATGTAGTTTGACGACTTTAGAGACCGTTGACTCTGACACGCTTTTCGGTGCAAAGCGGGTCCAACGGCGGACACCGTTTAGGCCCAAAATTACCGTTTTGCCCTGTGTCCAGAATTGGACGTAAGGACAGGCAATCTTAGCTAATTTGACTATTCTGAGATCACTGGTATTGTCTATTTCAGCTTCCGGGGACTGTTGTATGGGTTTTGACTATTGTGGTATATTGAGTGATTTGGATCATCGGTTTCACCAGCACAGGACCACAGGCGAGTACAGTTTATTGTCTGCATTTCGATATTGATCTTTACTATATTTCATTGATTGGTCATTGATTATGTGATTTTTTATACTCTATTATAAATTGTTGAGTCGGGAATGAGAAGTACCAAGGATGTGTGATCCGACCGTAGACATTGTAGATCTCGTAGACATTGTAGATCTCGTAGACATTGTTTACTTTTATGCAGTAGATCTCGTAGACATTGTAGATCTCGTAGACATTGTTTACTTTTATGCAGTAGATCTCGTAGACATTGTTACTTTTATGCAGTAGATCTCGTAGACATTGTTTAAATTCTGCAAGTAGATCTCGTAGACCTCGTTTACTATTATACAGTAGATCTCGTAGACATTGTTTAAATTCTGCAAGTAGATCTCGTAGACCGTGCGGTGTAGTGTCCCAGACTGATCACATATCAAAGGTACTTCTAACAGTTGGGGAAAGTATATTGGTCTATTTATTACTATTGATTTTTCTTACGGCTTTACTGTTATTTTCAAAACTCATGATTGATGCCTAACCTTTGTCTTATAGTCATTTTCTTTATTTGAAATTGCATTCGGTGAATTGTGCTCGTTCCATTCCTGACTGGAAACCAACATTTTCAGGTTAGCCGTGGATTCACTTAGCTTGGGAGTGACGGGAATACTTGCAGACAAAGGCCTAGAGACTAGCTAGATAGTCGAGTTATAGTCATTCATTTATTTGTACAAGTTTATATTTTTTTACAAATGTAAACCTTGTGATCTTTGTAAATTAAATTAACTATGTGAATGAGCATTGTTTGTGATCTTGATCTTCATGGCCATGACAGCGTTCTACCGCCGACACTGCGGCGTAGGCTGGCTTGGACACGTCTCGTATCCGTTTAAAAAAAAAAAACGGGTGCGGGTCGTGACAGTTACAACCAAACATTTACAACCTTCTTACAACCACTTACCCATTTTCTGACATGTGGGCCAGGGGGTGGCCTGGCCCACATGTCAGCAAATGGGTGTAAGTTGTAAGAAGGTTGTAAAAGTTTGGTTCTAAACCAAACATTTCTCGTATACAATACAACACTATATGTCAAAACATATACATATACATGTATAAAGAGAGGGGGCACTCATGCACTCAAGTGTGTGTGTGTCACATGAATGCAAATGTGTGTGTGTGTGTATGAGACATATATGAGGGTGTGAGAGAGTGAACAAGGTGTCAAGTGTGCATGCTAATGTGTGTGAATGAGTGAAGAGAGTAAAAGTGTGTGTGTGTGTGTGTGTGTGTGTGTGAATGAAATGAGCATAGGTGAGTGAACTGTGAGGGTGTGAACTATGTGTCAAAACCTGGACTGAAAAGGAATGAAAACTGAAACCAATTCAGTCTAATTCCAATCTCAGGTTTTGAAGGGAACACAAACTCAGTTATACACATTGAAAACATTAATATACCTCATTGAAATCCCAGTTTTCAGCCATAATACTAATTCCCAGATTTCAGTCTTCATTTCAAATCATACTCAGGTTTATACAACATTGGAATCATTCCATAGTTCAGAATAAAACCCAAAATCAGTTCACAACAGTTCACAATTTTCCTGTTTAACAGTCTAGCCTTCAATCTCAGTTTTTGAACTCAAAACAGTCCCAAATCAATCAAAAATTGACATAATGTTAGTATACACATAGGTGAACATATTAGAGCTTTAAAATCATGCAAATAACAGTGTTATCCAGGTTAAAATTGAAGCTAAAACTCATACTAAAAATTTGGAAAAATAGGAATAATGAACTGATATTTAACGTATCAGTGAGAATTGGGTATTTGTGAAATGATCAACAAAATCAAGTTAAAATGTTAAACTAATGGTTGGTAAAGTTTATACATAACGTGTACGTGTCACACAAGGTGGTTGTGACCAAGCAAGAGGATACAATGTGTCAAAACAAATTAAAACACAAAATAGTACAAATACTGTGCCATTCCTCGTGCACGGTTCACAGGGTTCGTGTACACGACACGACACGACACATACCTCGTGGTCGTGTCCAAGTGTCTAATAGGTCTAGGCCTAGGGCTATTGCACCCTGATATGGGTCTATGACACGTGTGTCAGTGACACGACACACGTATCAGTGCTCTAAAACAACTGAACCCGGTCCAGTGCAAATGCAATGCACGTGCTCGTGCATCTCCGACACGACACTTGGGGGTCTGAGACTCGACACACGTCGTGTCAGTCACGAGGACGACCTGTGTGTCAAGTTTCGCATATCGACGTGATGTGTCCTGAGAGTTGTGGCCCCCGAACAGCAGGGGATCAAACCTGTGCACGCGCGCGTGTGGGCACCGCGTGTCCGCACGCCTGTGTCGACTTGACACGACACGAAAGTATGCTCAGTACAATAGAAACATGTAAGCGAGATCAATACCTAACTTCTTATTCAAAAACAATTCACAAAATCAAACGAAATGCCCTTTGAGGCATTTTGTCGAACACATTCAAGTACACGTTGATACGTGTCCGAAACGGACACGAAACCTATGAAACTCGACACGAAACCAATGCAACCACCTAGGGGACTCCTAGGGCTTCCTAAATGTATAAAGAAATCAAAATTTCAATGAGTATTAAAGAAGTTACCTATAGATGAACTTTCTAGAAAATCCTCCTTTGTTGAGCTCCTCTCCTTGATATCCCAATCCAACAAATCAATATCAAACTAAAATAAAACTCCAATAACAGCAAGTATAGGTATATTAAAACCTAATAGAAGAGATTTGAATGAAAAAGGACATAAAATGGAATTTCTATGGATTAAATGAAGTAGGAACAAACCTCTTTCTAAACTTGATCTTTCCTAAAAGAGGCAACCCTAAAACTAAGAGAGTATTTATAGAGTTGGGTTCCCAATGAGGATATGGTGGCCGGCCACATAAGTCTAGGGCTAGGGTTTTGTAATTTCTTGGTCTTTGGGCCAATCTACAAGGCTATGACTTAAGTTGATTTATCAATGGTTCTAAATCATAAGTCATGACTTATGACTTTCTAATTCCTATTGCTAACTAGAGTCTATTGACCAAACTAAGGGTTAGCTTAGGTTAGACTAAAGTCATATAACCTAACCAAGTCTATACTAACTAGGGTTAGCTTCTAGGTTGGTCTACAAGGGTCAAAACTAGTCAAAGTCAACCTAGTCAACCCTCATCCAAACAGTTCCAAAATAATTCCTAAAAAATTCCCATAAATTCAAATAAATTCTAATAAATTCAAATTACCCCAAAATGTCAAAAATACCCTCAAACTAGAAATGTGGTAGTGATATTCATAAACTGCTGCCATAGTCCATCTCTAGTCTTAAGTTTCTACCACAATTTAACAGTAAAAGCATCCATAGTCTCCTGTAGGGATCGCACCCCTAACCCGGCTTCTTCAATTGGTTTTGCCATTGTTTTCCAGCTCGACCAAATAAATTTCTGACCGCCATCAGTAGAACCCCAAAAGAATTGCACAAACATGTCCTCAAGATGATTAATAACCGTCTGAGGAGGATTACACGCAATTATTGTGTACATTGGAATTAAATTGAGCAAAGATTTAATAAGTATCAATTTACCTCCATATGATAAAGTCTTCTGCTGCCAACCTTCCAAGCGCCTTCTGACTTTTTGAATTAGCTCCTCATAGAGAGAAGCATTCCTCATTCCAACCGCCATTGGGCAACCAAGGTACGTGAAAGGAAGGGCCTTGATTCTGAATCCTATAATGTTATGAAGTTCTTCCTGTCGATCAAAATTAGGAGAGACATAGATGGAAGACTTTCCTGCATTAACCTGTTGGCCCGAGACACCTTCATATCTCTGCAATAAGTCATGTATCAGCTGAACGGATCGGACATCACCAGTTGAAAATATTAGAATGTCATCTGCAAATGCCAAGTGACTGATCGCCGGGCAACCACTGGGAGAGTAGTAATGAGAAAATAATGAGTGCTGTATTAGTTTGTTCAAATTTCTAGAGAGAACCTATGCAGCAATGATAAAAAGAGCTGGGGAAAATGGATCACTCTGACGAACACCCCTGAACGCTTTGAAGAAGCCCGAAGTCTCTCCATTGATAATGGTAGAATACCACACATTATTAATCAATCTGAACACCATACTAATCCACCTTTCATCAAAGCCAAAACGACGCATAACAGACATTAAGAAGCTCCAAACTAACCTGTCGTAGGCTTTGGTCATGTCAAGCTTAAGAGCTATATTTCCGCCTCTATGTTTGGTATTCATCAAGCTGATCAATTCTTGCGCTAGCAATATATTATCCACAATCTCCCTCCCCTGAACGAATCCGCTTTGTTTAAGCGAGATTAGTTTCGGGAGAATAGGACCCAGTCATCTAGCCAACAATTTAGACATAATCTTATTCACCAAATTGCATAAACTAATAGGCCTGAAATCTGACATCTGTGAAGGATGCGTGTTCTTAGGAATGAGAATCAACGCCGTGCTCGTGATGGCTTTAGGCAATTCGAAAACTGCAACAAATAAAGAAACAGCCTCCAGGATATCATCAGCAACAATACTCCAACATTTGGTGAAGAATAAAATCGTGAAGCCATCTATTCCTCATGCGCTCTCAACATCCATACTGTGTATGGTCTCGTACACCTCCTCCTTTGTAGGCTTGGCTATTAGTCTTTCATTCTCTTCATCTGAGATGATGTAAGGAATAGCCCGCATGAGATCTTCATCTGCAATAGTATTAGCGTATTTGTATTATTCTTCAAAATAATCATTGGCCACCTGCTGTATTTCCTTTAAGTCCTGCTTACGGACTCCATGATCATCCAAAATATGATGAATTCTCAGTTCACGCTGTTTATTATTAACATAATCATGAAAATATTTTGTGTTGCGATCTCCTTCAATATCCCAACGTAAACGAGCTTTTTGATTCCAAAAGGAGTCAACAATGGTATGCATTTGCTTCAGTATAGCTGTAGCTCGTTGCAGGTTGCTCCTCCTCATACAGGACCTATCATTGTCATATTCAATTCAGCAGCCAACACATTGTCCTCCGCTCGAGCAACTTCCTGAAATATGTTTCTAAATATGAGATGGCTCCAAGCGGACAAAGCTTTCCACATGCAGCCAGTCTCAAGCTAACCCTAACAAGCCCATTAGGATGATCAATCGAGCCCCACGCCTGTTCAACCACCTGCATGAATGTGTCATGCTTAATCTAAAATGCAAGAAACCTGAAGCTGCGACGTCCTCCTCCATGATGCGATAATAGCTTGACAAGAAGTGGTGCATGATCTGATTCAGCCCTATTTAAATGTTCCTCCAGGGTCAGTGGTGCAAGACTAAGCCAATCCGATGTAACCATCATCCTATCATGTCTTGATCCTTGCTTATCACCGAATTTTGATTTAAACCAAGTAAACTTGCTCCCTGAATAGGGAAGATCAAGTAAACCTGCCGCCAACTGAAAGTTAAGAAAGTCCTGTATAGAGATTTGACATGGGGGTCTGCCTCCAACTTTCTCATCCAAAGTGGCCACAACATTAAAATTGTCCCCCACCGCCCATGGGAGATGGTTTCCAGTCCTTAGTTGAAGTAGCTTGTCCCATAATTCCCTCCGTCCTTCTTTTTTACTATGCCCATGCACAAATGTAAACATAAGAGGCGACTATAGAGACTCGTTTTGAAAGGAAACAGTAACAGCCTGAACAAAATTATCCAATAGTTCGAACGAACATCCCGCTCTCGCCATTAACCATATATTTCCTCTATCATTACTGAATGCCATCGTAAATCCCAGTTTTAGTTGATAATGGAAAATTTAATTCTTAGTAACTTTCGGCTCAATAACCGCTAGGAGCTGAACTTTGTGCACTCGACACAGATTTTTTAATCTTTTAAGAGCCATTGCATTTGCCACTTCCCTAATATTCCAACATAAATTGTTAAACATTAGAGGAGGCTGGGAGTTTATCAGATTTAATGGAGGTACCCGACCGGTGGACACGATCGGTAAGCTCTGGTAGTCGCTTCTTCCGCTTGTGAACGATTGCCGGCAAGACATCTGCCCAGCTGTGGATCTCCCCTTCCTCTTCACTATCTTCGGCCTCCCCATCTGGGAGGACCTCAGCTACAGCATCAGCATCACCATTATCAGTAGGGGTTCCTCCAGTTTCATGAGGAAGGGCAATCTCCCCCACTTCAGGTTGATCCCTATCCGGAGCAGTCCCATCTGAGTCATTATGAGGCTCCCGCTCCGGATCAGCCTCATCGCCTTTGGTGGATAGTGTCCCATCGTCCCCAGGAACCAATGTTACATCTTCAAGTGGCTGGGGATCAACCCCTGGGCAGTGCGTTTGTGTTGCACCCACTGGTGGGTCTTGATTACTCGATTGGCCAATGACTTCTCTTTGAAAAATGTGTGTAACGATCGGTGCAGACTTCTTCTGAGATCGGGGAGCAGGCTTAGCATGTTGAGGTTCTTTACCCTTATCCTTTTGTTTGATCTTGCAATTGTCGATTAAATGCCCTTGGTGACGGCAATGAGAGCAATAAAGAGGAGTGAACTCATAATCAATCAACTGCCAAAAACTACCACTGGGCAAATTAATTCTCATGCGAGTCTGAAGTGGCTTAGAAGCATCAATCTCCATGAAGACTCTGGCCATACTTGGACGTGATAGTTCTGCCGTCGCCTTGTCGATTTTTAAGGGGTGTCCAAAAACAGAAGCAATGGCGAAAAGAGCATCTTTAGCATAGAGATGATGCGAGAGGTTCGGAAGAGTAACCCAAACAGGTATCTTCGGCGATTCATGATTTGGCGAGAAATCAGGATCCCATTTAAAAACTCTCATGGGAGCACGAGCAATGTACCATACTTCTTTAGATCTAAGGTGAAGGAAATCTGATTCAGTTGAAGGCCTGATGAGTACATGTTTCTCGTCTATCACCCCTGCCTTAGGGCCAGAGAACTCAAATCCGGAAAGCGCCTTTCGAATCATCTCGATCGGCGGGCGTGTATGGGAGAACTTACCCACCAAAGCATACTTTAGTGGATCTGACAGGACGGTTTCTTCCTCCACAGTAAAGGAAATGGCTGGAGCGCCTTTGAAAGACGTGATCGTTCGGGGAGGAAGCATGGAAGCCACCACAGGTGGCCCATTACCGCCTCAGCGAAGGACTTGGCGGCCATAAAACCCTAACTAACAACAAGCAGATGGACCACCGAGCGAATGGTTCAGATGGCCCGGAGAGACGTCGGCCCGGCCAAAGGCCACGCCGGTGTCGGTGGACAAGGAAACTAGGGTTTCTCAGGGGCGACAGCGCAAGGATCCACTCTCCATCATATATATATATATATATATATATATATATATATATATATATATATATATATATATATATATATATATATATATATTTTTTTTTTTTTTTTTTTTTTTTTTTTTTTTTTTTTTTATATATATATTTATATATATATATATATATAAAAAAATATATATATATTATATATATATATATATATATATATATATATATATATATATATATATATATTTTATATATATATATATATATATATATATATATATATATATATATATATATATATATATATATATATATATATACACACATACACAAAAAAACATACACATACATTTATGTATTTATTTATATAACTCTTTATATATTTATAAATATCTTCTATGCATACCTGCCACTATAATAATAAATATTCACAGCAACCAAATAATATCCTAATAATATATATATTCATAATATAGTGTCTTATATATATATATATATATATATATATATATATATATATATATATATATATATATATATATATATATATATACATATTATTTATATAATAAATGATTTAATAATTATAAATCGTTATCATTTAATAACAACAAAGCCATATTAATGATAATAAAAATCCTAATAATAATTAAAATAGCCAAAAGTCGTTTCTGATGTATATAACATACACACTACTTATCTGGCTCCAGAAGATCATATAAATTTTGTATAACACTATTTAATAATAATAATACCTATAATCTACCTATAACAAATATTTAGAAAATAATTGCCAATTCCTAAAAATATATACAAAAATATTTGCATTTACCAAACATGTCTACAAGGCCGTATTTGGTCCCACTACATGCCTACATTGGCTTGGATTTGACTTGGGCCTAATCGGGACAGGTTCGGTACAACCGGGTTCCCTAAAAACTCAATAATATAATTAAATAATAAATAAAATCTTCGGTAAGGGTTAAGTCGCAACTTGGCCTGGTTTTTCTAATTAGGACGTCACTCTGGCTCGACCTTCCCTACCAGGGGTAATACACTTGTCAAAGCACGTCATTGCACTATCCGTGCCACGATTTCTAATCACTTGATACTTCAAAACTCAACCATGGCTAAAGTCATCTACCGAAATAATTAACTAAATAATCATTTATAAAATCCTAAAAATTACCATTTAAATCAAATAAATAATAGAAAAATAATTCAAAAATTCCCGGGAAGGGGAGCTACACTAACTAGTCTTCTAAGGTTGGCCTCAGCATACATCCATGTCTTTCCCAACGGTCCAAAGCATAATATAGCAAGCAATTATCTAAAAAAATATTTTCCACTCAGGAATGGAACAAGTACACATATGACAGGCCATTCAAAACATGATATAAATTACAAAATAGGGAATAGCATATGTGAAATAAAATAACAAATATAATTGACATCATGATATAGCAAGAAACGAAACAGGTAAACTCTATAACAGGATATGACAACTAGAAGGAAAACATGTGAACATGGTATCTGATGACAAAAACAAGACAATTAAGTAACTAGACGTCTATCTAAGTGTGTTAAAATATCGTGTTCAACATATGAATGACTAAGAGGTAAATTCGGCCAATTGTACGTGTCGTGTGCGGCTGCTATTATTCACGAGAGACCAATGGAATGTTTCTAGGTAGTTCACACATCTACTAAAATATTTCTCTGCCCGACTAGTACTTATGGATTCAAACATGTTATGAACACGGTAATCATGTGAATACATTAGTCATGAAAATATAGCAGGTAAGGAATCCATAATAATAACCTCGTGTATCAAACGTGTCAACAAACAGGAGATGCATATGTATAATATTTAATGGAAAAACTATCAGGAATCGAAAACATTTAGTATATGTACTTGCCTAGGGTCCTTTGCTGGTGAAACCGATAATCCCGTTGGGTCCATAATAGTCCGATTAACCAAGTGCAATATGAAAAAGTCCGCATTGGCAAGGAAATATGAACATTCGATTAGTTGTGATTGGGGACAACTTAGTCTAAAAGAAAGATGATTTTGAAAGGGTTTATTCCCTAGCCAATGTATATATATGACTTTTAGAAACTTTTTATATATTTATGAATATAGGAGTTTACTTATAAGAATCTATAATTTTATATAAGTGTCCAAATATTTATTTGGAAAAATATATAAACTATTTAGAAACACCTTTAGAGCATAATAAATATTTAAAACCATTTAAGAAAATACTATATTTTTACTAGCAAAATACTTTTTAGAAAAATGCATAAAAATCTAGAAAACATTTAGGGCAAAATCTAATTTTGTCGATCACACTTTTGGGTCAAAACTATATTTAAAATACTGTAAAATAATATGGCAATATATTTAAATGCAATATTTTGTTACCAATAATTTTGAAACTATATGCATAAATATCATTAATAATTTTCAAAAGCTATAGTGATAATGAAATTAATAGCTAGTAATAATAACATCATAATTTTCTTAAACTACTTAAGGATAATAATAATGTATAATGTATATATACGAATATACTTACTGTTTTCAGAATAATATGATCATATTAATAACAAGATGACCAAAAATCTGCTTGCTGTTTCCCAAAGTATACAGTACATTTATTTAGAATAATAGTAAACAAGCTAAACCTTCTTTTTAATAGAAATATGAGTTAAAATAATATTTACATAGTTTTTAGAAGATATATTCAAGTTAAAATTCAAATAGGCTTATATAGTCTTAAAGCCTAAAGCTAAAAGCCCAAATTCATTTACAAACCCATTATTATTCTTCCAAATAACAAATAAGTAATAATAATATTAATAGTAATAAATATTAATAGCAACATTGAAACTATGTTGTAAGGTTGTAACCAAAGTAATAATAAAATAACCAAAGTAAATCCTTAATTATAAAATATTAATAAACTATATTGATATATAATAACAACAGAGAAAACTTTTAACTAAACATTAAAAAGGAAGAAAATAGGGTACATCATGCATTAAAGAGAGGTGAGTAGAAACTGAGAAAGAGTGTATTGGAGTTAATTGGAGTGAGAAAGCTTCTCTCTCAAAAAATAACAAAGAAAGAAGAAGAAGTTGAGGAAGACAGGAGAAGAAGGAAAGCTTCCTTACCAAACCCGACGCCGGTCCAGCCTCAGCGAGGTGGAGTGGTGCTGCTCGCCACTGCAGATCAATTTGGAAGGAAGGGAAGGTCGAGCTCACCCAGGTTCACCAGCGGACTGTTGGCAGCACAGGTTGTGGGTAACTGCACTGCGCTCGCCAGCACATGGTCACAATGGTCCGAGTCGAGTTGTTATTCCGATGCTGGGTTCGGAGGTGGGGCAACGACCAATGGTTCGAGGTCGACGGCGGTGTTTGGCGCCGGTGGTGCGTCTGTGGCAGGGGCATAAAGAAGAAGAGTTTCCAGGCAGGGCGCGGTCGGCTAGACAATGCTGGAAGGAGCGTACAATCGCGGGGATGAGGCACTGCACCATGGTGGAAGTACCGTACTAGTGTCACCGAGTCAGGGCTGGACGTTTGCTGGATCAGCAAGGTCAGGTATAGGGAAAATTAGGGTTAGGGTTTGACTCTCTGATTTGGGGAAGAATCGAAGGAGGTGGTAGTGAGGATGGTGATGACGATGGTCAACGGTGGTGGTGTTGCCCGACAAGTTGACGATGGTGGTCGAGATTGAGGCAGGAGAGAGCAGATTGTGGTTGTTTACAGGGATCGGTTAGGGTTAAGGTTAGAATTAGGATTAGGGTTTCCTAATTTGGGAATTATGATTAGGGTTTTAGGATTAGGGGATTAGGGTTAGGGAATTGAGGGATTTATGTTGAATTGGAGATGAGAAAAACTTGTGGAGAAACAAATAGAACTTTATATAGGAGTCAAAACTCCTAGATTGATAAGGCATAAGAATTTTCCAAGATAATCCTCCCATAAATTTAAATTAAATCAAATAGAATTTAAATACGAATTATTCTAATCGTAATACGAAAATAATTTAAACTAATATTCAACATTATCAATAATTTAAATCATATAAATTAAATCCAAAATCAAATAATTGATTATCATAAAATATTTAAATGTAAATTCGATATTTTTAAACAATTTAAATTATTAAAATTTAAATCCAATAATTAATTAATACAATATTTCAAATTAATATTTAGTATTATCAAATATACGAATTTAAATCTAGCTCAAATAAAAGATCAACATAATATTTTAAGATAATATTTATCAAAATAATTTAAACTACATATAAACTAAAATAAAATCAATAATTGATTATCACTATAATATGTAAATAATAATCTACGTTATCGAATAACTTAAAACATGTTTTTATTAAATCAAAATTCTACAAAATATTCTATGATTGCAAAACTATTTTTGATGCCAATAATTTGGAAGTCCACTGTTGAAAACATCTTTTGAACGTCAATTCAAGATAACTATTTATTTACAAAAATAATATTTTCAAACCATAATTCTAATTATTTTTTTGAAATCAAATATAATAGAAATTACGGTTATACGATTCGAAGAAATTTGTTTTCGAAACACGATTTTCAAAAAAATTAATAAATAATTTTTTTGAAAATTTCAGAAAGAGGAGTTACAAATCTAACCAGCTTAAAAAGTTTCATCCTAAAAATTTCAAAGGACACGATTAGGTATGACTAAGATTAATATAATCAAGAAAATGATTTGGTCAATGACCAAACGAGTTATATCGTGAATAGAAATGAATCCTTAAGAAAAGTTAATACGTGGCACGATTAACGTACAGTCAAAAGGATCTAGTAACAATGGTAAGGATATAATCAAAATAGGATTAGTTTAAATAAAAAAAATTCTTGAGACACGATTGACTACTGCGGGAATTATATAGGCATGGTCAACGATCAAAATTTAGACAAAGTCTAAACATGGTCAAAATCACTAAGATACAATAAGATGTAGTCACGATCGAGGTTAATAATGCAAGTCATCCAAGCATGATCAAAATTAAAAGTTGGCACGAGCATGAATGTGATCAAATAGTTATGATCACAATGGAACAAAAATCTAAACATTAACAATAATAGAGTTTGAAATATAGGCTCGACTATGATTATAGTCAAATAGTTTAGTCACGATCAAATTAGTTTAGGAACAATCAAAATTTAAATTTGTTTGGCACGATTAACTCGATTAACTATTTGAGCAAAATTGTTTAGTCACGATTACATAATCAAAATCTAGAAAAATATACGAATTGACATGAACCAAATGTAATCAAAATAGTCTAATTACGATCAAAAGTTGTTAAGGATGATTGAAACCGCTATCATTTTAGCACGATTCAATTATGTAGGCATGATCATAGAATCATAATCTAGGTATGATTATGAATCTAGTGGAAAAAAATTCAAAAATAGGTTTAAAATATTACTAGCAAGATAAATAATGATATGAAAATAAGGATAAGATAATGAACGGATAAAAACTAAATCAAAATTTTAAGTGAATGCATGAAATTGCAACCCATGAAACCAATAGTCATATGCAAAAAGGACGTAGTCTCTATAATATTCGAAAATAGTATGTATATGTGAAGTCACTCTACCGAGAATTTATGGCTCGCCAGTGTACATCTAGCTATAATAAACCCTTGGTTTCATGACTCAAATATAATATGGTATCGAATACCCTATCAACTATATCTGATATTGACATAAAGATAACTATGATCAAATAGGACAACTAAGATATAGTTTTAATAGTATTTGATGACCTACACTTATCTGAAATTACTTCAACATAGTATAGGAACGAAATAGTAAAGCGTAATACTCTAGAGGGGGGTGAATAGAGTTGGCAGCGGAATAATGCTAATTAAAAAAGTTAGCAGCACAATCACAGAATATTAATCACAACTGAAATAAAGTAAAGACAGAGTTAAGAGAGCAAACAAAAAGACAGCGATGTATACTGGTTTCCCTCTGTTGAGGACTAATCCAGTTGGTAGAACTCTTGCTACCAGTTGAATCTACTATTGGAAAAACCGTAAGTTTTCTTACGAAGTCCTTGCAACTTCTACAACGCGAACTTTGATACGAAGAACTCGTCCAACTTAAAATGTGAAGAGGTATTCTTCAATCAAGCCTTCTGATTACAATCTCTTAGAAACTTCTAGACCGTACCGCACTGGCAAATCGACTAGAGGATTGTAATTGGCTTGGGATCTGAAATTGAAAGCTCTAGAAAACTCTTTGGAAGACTGATAGCTTTAGATAGAGAGAAGATTGAAAGTGAATGAGTGAGTTGAAACGATCGAAATCCTTCTCTATTTATAGGAATTCCAAAGACAGACTTCTGACAGAATTTGGGCAGAATTCGGACAGAACTCTATGAGCAAATCTCGGTCAAATTCGCAACTGCAGGAGGACCAAGTAACAAGGATTCAAAATCACAACGGCCACCAACCGAACTCTGGCCGAACTCGGTCCGAGTTCTGTCAAGGTTAAGTCAGGGTTTAGTTAGGGTTTTAAAAAGCTTTTTGGTGATTTTTGAAAACCTTTTTGAGAGGTCATTTTAAAAACATTTTGAACTCATTTAAGGGTAGCCTATTTGCCAGTACGACTCGGTGTACAACATATTTCTAGACTCAAATAAAATAAAAATACATTGCATAAGGAATTACAGACTCGAGTAGGCAAATAAATCTTCGGTCTTGAATTCAGTGGATAGCCATTCTTGATCATGGCCAAGAGTCCGAGATGTCCCGACTAGCTTCGTATATCCAGACAGAGTTTAATCAATTATTAAAATCAGGTTGACCATATGACCAATGGGCCAACAATCTCTCCCATTTTGATAATTGACAAACTATGAATGATATAACATTAAGCTTGTTCAAAATATCAAAAAAAAATTGTTCATATCCTGCATCTCAAAAAATGTTAGATCTTTTAATTTTTCTCCCCCTTTGTCACTTAGCAAAACAATGGTAAAAGATAAAGCTCCCCCGCAATCAATGCATAAGTAACAAATAGTGAGAAAACACATCTAAAAGAAACAAGGCATAAAACTAGAGAAAATATCACAGGCATGTATTGTCTCAAAAAATCATCACAGGCATGTAATTTCACAGGCAGTTATAAAGAATGAAGCAATATAAGAGATAGTGCTATCATAAACTGAAACTGAAACAAAGTACTGAAATAAACTGGAATGCCATAAACTGAGGCATAATAAACATGTCCATGAAAATAAAAGAGTACTGAAGCAAACTAGAAAGTGCTAATAATAATAAAAAAGTACTGATAATAACTTGGAATGTCGGAGCATTTCCAAGTGTATAATAAAATATCACTCAAAATCATATAGTCACATCTCCTCATCATCATCCTCATCATTATCATCAGCTCGACCAGCATGTCCTGAAGTACCAGCTCCTGAGGTACCAGCGCCAGAAGGATGAGGAGGGGTGCCAGCATAGAACTCACCAACAAAGTCAAGAGGTGGAGCACGATCAGGACGGTACCAATCATAGGCGTTACCGGGCTGGAAGTAAGCATGAACAGCCTCATCCTCACAGCGGTAACCAGAGAAAGCTGGATCTCTAGGAATGGAACTGGCTGAATGACCAGTCTGGGCGAAACGAAGATCAGCTAAGGAATTTGCAAGCGCTTGATAACGGGTGACGTTGCGGAACTCACGCTCGCGAGCCATGTCCGTCATCGAGACGTGTAAAGCAGATAAATGCTGATGTATGCCCTCAAATGTCATGGCATACTGATGAGGTAGTGGAGGAGGTGCAGTAGGAGGAGCAGGAGGTGGAGCTGAAGCAGTCATGCTACGACGAGATAACTGAAGAAACTTGGGCTCAGGGTCCTGAGTACAAGTCGACAGATCGATATCGAAGCACTGAAAGATGCGTGAGAGAATCATCGCGTAAGAGAGATTTCTATCTCTTGTACGACAACGACCCATCATCTGAATCATGGTCTTAGGGGCAGAAAATAGAATCCCCTTAAGAATATGGTACATGGCGGACAGCGCAAGAGAAGTCACATCATCCTTTGAAGTAGATTTTGGAAGGATAGTGGAATAGATGATGCGATACAATTCATAGTTAAACAAGTTCAGGTTGTTAGCCTTGAACTTTCCAGAACGTACTCTATCAGGTGCACAGAGTTCCGCTTTGAAACTTACGAGTGTCGTGCCTTCGAGAAAATCAAATTCAGTGATGTCAACTAGTGGTTCACCTTCGTTAGGGATACCAAGGATCTCCGCTAAGAGGTCATCATTGAAATTGATATCAATACCTTCAACACGAGTGCTCACATCAAAAGTATTTAATATGAGATTGCAATAAAATAATCTAATGGCATTAGTTGCTATAGGGAAGCAGATTTTAACAAAAAGATGTAACCCTAATATCTCAAAGAAATAACGATGATCAGGAAATACAGTCCATTTGACTGGAGCGCCTGTGCATATGGATCTCATGGAGAAGTCTCCATACCACAGTAGGGCTTGGTCTAGGGTTTGAAAGAAAAACCCGTCGAACGTACCGTCACTCGTTTGGACCGGCGTGAAGAGGGAATCCGTATGCGGATGCGAAGATGACCCTTCCTCACTGGGGTTCGTCTTCTTCCTCTTTGAAGGATTGAATTTGGGTGCCATTTGTGCAAATTAAAGTAAAAATGCACTAATTGAAAAGTGGATAAAGATGGAGTTATACCTTCCGAAATCAAAGTATGTCGAAGAGAACGACGAACTCCGTACGAATCCAAATTTTGGATTGATTTCACCACTTGGATTGGAAGAAGGAGGGTGGTGAAAAGCTAGGGTTCGGGGCTCCTTCGCGGCTGCTGCTGCTATTATGATGTGGTTTGGAAGCAATAAAGAAGAAGGGCTTCTCGGGTTCTGTATATAACCTGACACCCTCAGAGCTCTGGCCGAATTCGCCTAGGGTTCTTTATAGTTGATTTTTGCCATTCTTTTTCATTGTCTCATTTCAAATATTTAATTCAAAGATTAGTCATTTCAACTTCAAGTAACATAATTAATATTATTTTATAGATTAAATGTCGTTACACAGCGACTGTTTCAGATTAGCTGTAGGAGTACTGTCCTAGCTGGCGGAGGTTCACCGGGGAACTCTTAAGTACCGCTTCGCTTTAACCGTAGTTGTGGTGACAGACAGACTCTTTATTGGCTTGTCTCTAACACAGTTTTTGCATAATGATATATAATCATAAAACAAAATTAATTAAAATTATTGACGTCCAAAATTCCTAATTTTCGACGTAAATAATTAAAACGATCTTCCGCTAGAGGTTTAGTGAAGATGTCAGGTAGTTAATTTTCAGTATCTATGTACACAAGGTTTATATCTCCATTTTGATGATGATCTCTAAGAAAGTGATGTCGAATCTCGATATGTTTAGTACAAGAGTGACATACTGGATTCTTAGTCAAATTAATAGTGCTCGTGTTATCACAGAAAATGGGAATATGTGTGTAAAATAAATCATAGTCTTCTAAGGTTTGTTTTATCCACAAAATCTGAGCACAATAACGTCCTGCGGCGATGTACTCAGCCTCTGTTGTTGATAGGGCTACAGAATTTTGCTTTTTACTAAACCATGAGACTAAAGCCTTGCCTAAGAAATGACATGTGCCACTGGTACTTTTTCTATCAACTTTGCATCCAGCAAAATCTGCATCCGAATAACCAATAAGGTCAAAGAACTTAGTTTTGGGATACCACAAGCCAACAGAAGAAGTGCCCTTAAGGTATCGAAAGATACGCTTAACTGCGGACAGATGTGATTCTTTTGGGGTAGCTTGAAAATGTGCACACAGACAAACACTAAACATTATATCTGGACGACTAGCAGTTAAATAAAGTAAACTACCAATCATACCTCAATACTTACGTGTGTCGACTGGCTTGCCTTGTTCATCTGAATCAAGCTTTGTTGAAGTTGTCATTGGAGTGCCAATAGGTTTGACATTGTCCAGATCAAACTTCTTTAGCAGGTCTTTTGTGTACTTGGCTTGATTTATAAATGTCCCATTATCAGTTTGTTTGATTTGCAATCCGAGAAAGAATTTCAGCTCTCCCATCATGCTCATCTCAAACTTATTCTGCATACACTTAGAAAATTCTTGACATAGAGATTTATCAGTAGATCCAAATATAATATCATTAACATAGATTTGAATTAAAAGAAGTTTACCATTAAAAGACTTAATAAACAGTGTAGTGTCAACCTTGCCTTTTGAAAAACCGTTGTCAAGTAGAAAAGAGCTTAGACGATCATACCAAGCACGAGGGGCTTATTTTAAACCGTATAAGGCTTTCTTTAACTTGAAAACATGATCAGGGTTTTTGAAATCCGTGAAACCTGGAGGTCGTGCTACAAAAACTTCTTTTTTTATAAAACCATTTAAAAAAGCACTCTTGACATCCATTTGAAATAGTTTAAAATCATGAAAACATGCAAATGCACATAACATGCGAATGGATTCTAATCTCGCAACTGGGGCATAAGTCTCATCATAGTCGATTCCTTCTTCTTAATTGTATCCTTGAGCCACGAGTTGAGCCTTATTACGAGTCACTAAACCATTCTCATTTGGTTTATTTCGGAATATCCAACGGGTGCCAATGACCGGATGATCAATAGGCCTGGGAACAAGTTCCCAAACTTGATTCCGTTCAAATTGGTTTAATTTCTCTTGCATAGCATCTATCCAAAAACTATCACTACATGCTTCATCAATAGTTTTGGGTTCTAGCTGTGAAATAAATGCAACACTAGAAACAATATCTCTACTGGATATACGAGTACTTACTCCTTTGGTAATATCACCAATTACCAAATCTTTTGGATGATCAGCTGTAAATTTTAACCTTTTCGGTAGATTCTGAAGGTAGCTGGTTCCTGGATCTTCTCAAGGAGGTTCAGCTAGTGCAGAGCTTGGTTGAGGATCAGCTGATGTTGAGCTTGATGCAGTCAGATCTTCATCACTGTCATCGATATTCATTTGATTTAGTTCATCAAAAGTGACGTTGATTGACTCTTCGATGATCATGGTTCGTTTGTTGAAGACTCTGTATCCTTTGCTCTTGGCCGCATAACCTAAAAATATGCCTTCATCGGCCTTTTCATCAAATTTTCCCAAATTGTCTTTTGTATTAAGAATAAAATATTTACAACCAAATATTCTAAAGTATGAAACAGATGGAATTCTATCAAACCATAACTCAAATGGAGTCTTCTACGATTTGGGTCGAATTAGAACTCTATTGAGAACAAAGCAAGCTGTATTGACAGCTTCAGCCCAGAAATATTTGGGTAGACTAAACTGGTTTAACATTACTCTGGCCATTTCGGTTAGAGTTCTGTTCTTACGTTCCACAACTCTATTTTTTGTGGAGTCCTAGGGCAGGAGAACTCGTGTATGAAACCATGTGTGTCACAAAATTGCTCAAAATCAGCATTCTCGAATTCGCCTCTATGATCGCTTCTAATACGAGTGATCATGTAACCTTTTTCATTTTATACTTTTTTGCAAAAGGCGACAAATTTGGATAATGCATCATTCTTGCGTGTCAAGAAGTATACCCACGTGTATCTAGAGAAATTATCTACAATTACGAAAGCATAAAGCTTACCTCCGAGGCTAGCAACTCTGCTAGGACCAAATAAGTCCATATAAAGCAATTGTAGAGGTCTAGTAGTACATACTGCGTTTACTGACTTGAATGTGGATCTGGTAGCTTTGTTCTTTTCACATTGGCTGCATACCGAATCCTTCTTGAATGTAATATCCGGTAAACCGCGTACTAGCTTCTTTTTGGATAATCTTGAGATTATATCCATATTAGCGTGACCGAGTCTCATATGCCACAGATGAATCTCATCACTCTTAGCCATTAAGCATCTACCTGAAATGTTAGTTTCTTCTAACAAATAGAAAACATATATATTGTCTTCCCTGATACCTTCAAAGATAGTACTACCAGTTGAGCTATCAACTATAGTACATTTGTCTTTGCCAAAGTTGATGCCATAACCATGATCAGCTAGATGACTTATGCTGAGTAGATTATGTTTCAACTCGGTAACCAGACAGACATCCTTAATCACAGGATAGGGAGACTTACCAACATCACCGATACCAATAATATACCCTTTCAAGTTATTACCGAAGGAGACATAGTCTTCCTTCTTTTTCTTCGACAGTGTTGCAAATAGTATAGCATCACCGGTCATATGCCGTGAGCAACCGCTGTCGAGGATCCATTTGCTTCTAGCATGTGAAGGGTGTTCCACCTACAAAACAGTTTGCAGATGAAACTTTTGGTACCCATTTCTTGTAGGGTCCTGAATTGTTAGCTTTTGGTATCCAAGCATAAACATTTAAATCAACAATCTTTTTCATTCTACATGCAGATAAAATATGACCAATGAGGCCACAATAATGACATTGTGCATGTCGAGTGTTGAAAGCTGAGTGGTGTGCATGGTTGGTAGGTTTAGGTTTTCTAGTATAGAAGAAAGCATACCTATAATCCTGTTTGGGCTTAACCTTTTGGGGTAAAGGTTTGATAGGGTTAGTCTGACAGTGTTTGGCTTGGGAATGTTCCGATTTTTCGGTAAGTGACACGTGTTAGGGTAGAAAGCAGCAGGCTCAGGCTGTTTTCCTAACCTAATTTCCAATCTTTTGGAAGTGTCATACATCTTAGTATAATCAGAAGTGAGTGATTCCATTCTGATTTGTGCACATCGAAGACTTTTCTTCTCTATAGAAAGTTCTTCCTTGAGTTGGTCAATAATTTTGTCTTTCTCTTCAGATGACTTGGTAGTCTTGTGTAATAAGAGCTTTGTTGAAGAAAGCTCACCAGACTCACTAACATTACTTCTAACCTCAGCTAGTAGGTCGGTAAGTCTACCTATTTCACCTTTCTACTCTTTGAGTACCTTCTTAGAGGTCTGATACTTACTACGCAGTTTCCTGTAATCAGTCATCAGGTCACTGAAGGCATCTCCTAATTGCTTAAAGGTGAAGTCATCATAAGTATTAACTACAGGTTCAGTAGGTACCTGATCGGATGCCATAAAGCATACGTTTGCAGCGTCTTCTGATTATTCGTCTTCTGAGTCGCTGGCTTCACTTTCATGCCATATGCTGGTGTTGGCATACTTCCGTGATGTTGATCTCTTCAGGTTCCCTTTTTCATACATGTTGCTCTTCTTGCTTGATGATGAGTTTGTGGGACAATCCTTCTTCATGTGTCCCTTCTTCATGCAACCATAGCAGACAGCATCTTCTTGATACCAGTTGTTGCTGTTGTTTTCTTTGACTCTCTTCTCATGTCTCATGAATCTTTTGAACTTTCTTACTAGGAGTGCTTGATCTTCAACGTCAGATCCACTGCTGTCTGAATCACCTTCAGCAGCTTTTCTGTGCTGAGCCTTAAAAGCGATCGTCTTCTCCTTTGGTACAGGCTCTTCAAAATCTTGTAGCTCTAGTTCATGAGTGAGTAGCTTACCCATGAGTACTTCGAGTGTCATCGTAGTGAGGTCGTTTCCTTCAATAATAGCAGTAGCCTTTGGAATCCAGTTCTTGGTGAGAGCTCGCAGGAGTTTGCGAATCTTTTCATGGTTACTGTAATCTTTGCCTAAGGAGGACAAAGGATTTTCAATATCCAAGAATCTCTCGAACATTTGTGTGACTGTTTCGTTGGGCTTCATCTTGAACGCCTCGTACTCTTGAGTAAGTCTGCTGACTTTAGATTCTTTGACTTGAGTCGTGCCTTCATGTGTGACTTCAAGTAGATTCCATACTTCATTAGCCGTTGTGCAGATAGACACCCTGTTAAATTCAGTTCTGTCTAAAGCACAAAAAGAGCATTAATGACACGTGCGTCAAGACTGGCCCTTTTCTTTTCTTCCTCTGTATATCTGCTATGGGGTTTTTCAACTAAAACTCCATCAACATTTATACGAGGTGGCTTTTGATAGCCATCAAGAACAATGAACCATAAATCAAAGTCAAGTGATTTCAAGAAGAAACTCATCCGTGTTTTCCAATAGGTATAGTTCGTACCATCAAACAGTGGGGGTCTGTTTGTGGCCTGGCCTTCACTTGTGAATTTCACAGTTGCCATGTGTTGTGTTGTGATCTATATAACAGTTAATTAAAATAAATAAATAATTGCACGGTTACCTTTGCTTTACCTGTAACACCCACTCTGATACCAATTGTAGGAACGAAATAGTAAAGCGTAATACTCTAGAGGGGGGGTGAATAGAGTTGGCAGCGGAATAATGCTAATTAAAAAAGTTAGCAGCACAATCACATAATATTAATCACAACTGAAATAAAGTAAAGACAGAGTTAAGAGAGCAAACGCAAAGACAACGATGTATACTGGTTTCCCTCTGTTGAGGACTAATCCAGTCGGTAGAACTCTTGCTACCAGTTGAATCCACTATTGGAAAAACCGCAAGTTTTCTTACGAAGTCCTTGCAACTTCTACAATGCGAGCTTTGATACGAAGAACTCATCCAACTTCAAATGTGAAGAGGTATTCTTCAATCAAGCCTTCTGATTACAATCTCTCAGAAACTTCTAGACCGTACCGCACTGGCAAATCGACTAGAGGATTGTAATTGGCTTGGGATCTGAAATTGAAAGCTCTAGAAAGCTCTTTGGAAGACTGATAGCTTTAGATAGAGAGAAGATTGAAAGTGAATGAGTGAGTTGAAATGATCGAAATCCTTCTCTATTTATAGGAATTCCAAAGGCAGACTTCTGACAGAATTCGGGCAGAATTCGGACAGAACTCTATGAGCAAATCTCGGTCAAATCCGCAACTGCAGGAGGACCAAGTAACAAGGATTCAAAATCACAACGGCCACCAACCGAACTCTGGCCGAACTCTGGCCGAACTCGGTCCGAGTTCTGTCAGGGTTAAGTCAGGGTTTAGTTAGGGTTTTAAAAAGCTTTTTGGTGATTTTTGAAAACCTTTTTGAAAACCTTTTTGTAAACCTTTTTGAGAGGTCATTTTTTAGAAACATTTTGAACTCATTTAAGGGTAGCCTATTTGCCAGTACGACTCGGTGTACAACATATTCCTAGACTCAAATAAAATAAAAAATATAAGTATCTTGAATTCAGTGGATAGCCATTCTTGATCATGTCCAAGAGTCCGAGATGTACCGACTAGCTTCGTATATCCAGACAGAGTTTAATCAATTATTAAAATCAGGTTGACCATATGACTAATGGGCCAACACATAGGGGTCATACCTCGCCAGTGTGCTGCTGGCTGCAGTAACCCACAGTCTCCATAATTCAAATAAATGATTACAGTACGTATCTGCCTTGTCATTATAAGTCATCAAAAATTATTCCAACAATATCCATAAGAATTTCAAAGGAGCTTCTAGAATTTCAACAAGTTGATCATGATAAAAAATATAAGTATCTGTCCTTGAACGAATATATCAGTTTTAAAAATCATACGATTGATTTAGGAAGAAAATAACCAAAGGCAAGAGAAATGTAAATCATATATATCTTGAATTTCAGAAAGCGGACTCAAAATAAATATATGGATAATCGAATCATGTTAGGCTCCAAAAGTTGATGGATGGAAATAAAGTATATACTCTTTAGGAAAACAATTACTTATGGTCATGGCAATAAATAAGCAAGACGGTCTGTACGACATGACGATGTTTAGAGAAGGTACAAGATAAAATTGCACAAATGATTATGATTATGAGTTGAACCCTAGGAAGTCCTAATTTACCAGGTGAATAGTCTACCCACCTTTGATCCAACCATCGTGCTAAAACACAATAGTACATCCTTCTAGGAAAATTCCTCTAAGTTAGCTAATAGGGTGTATAATTCAATAAAACTCTACTAAAATCACATGGCTTATGTAGCAACCTTAACTACCCAATAGTCAATTTAACTTAGGGACTCCTAGTCCTAGCCATTCTCCAAAAAATTAAAGTAACCCTAATTTTTGAATGAGCACTTCCTAGACGCAGGCTCGCAATAGTACAACTAACTTAAGTACTATCACTAGTTCGTACAATTTGCAAAGATTGACCTGCATGGGCCACGAAAAAACTTGTTATGACCCATACCCGCTCTTCGGGATGCGAGTGCGTGTCCAAGTCTAGCCTACACCGCAGACTCGACGGTAATACACTGTCTAGCCCGCAATAAACAAAAATACTATCTTTATTGCTCATTCACAGCAACTAAATCAATTTACAATATTCAAAATTATATTTGAAGAGAATACAATGTCTCACAAATATTGAAAACAACTAACTAAATAAACAATGTGATCTACTCATCAATCTAACTAGTCTTCTAAGGTTAACCTCAACATACACCCATGTCTTACCCAACGGTCCAAAGCATAATATAGCAGGCAATTATCTGAAAAATTAGTTTCTAGTCAGGAATAGACCAAGTACAAATGACATGCCATTCAAAATATGATAAAAATTACAAAATAGGAAATAGCATATGTGAAATAAACTAACAAGTAAAACTGACATCATGATATAGCAAGAAAGAAAATAGGAAAACTCTATAACAAGACATGGCAACCAGAAGAAAAACATGTAAACATGGTATCTAATGACGAAAACAAGATAATCAAGTAACTCGACATCTATCTAAGTGTGTTGAAATATCGTATTCGACATGTGAACGACTAAGGGGTTAATCTGGCCAACCGCAAGTGTCGTGTGCGGCTGCTATTATTCATGAGAGACCAATAGGATGTTTCTGGACAGTTCACACGTCTACTAAGATATTTCTCCGCCTGACTAGTACTCATGGATTCAAAAGGTCATGAACACGGTAATCATGTGAATACATTAGTCACAAAAATATAGCAGGTGACGAATCCATAATACTAACCTCGTGTATCAAATGTGTCAACAAACAGAAGATGTATATGTATAACATGTAATGGAAAAACTAATCAGAAATCAAAAGCAATCAGTATATGTACTTGCTTGGGGTCCTTTGCTGGTGAAACCGATAATCCCGATGGGTCCAGAATAGTCTGATTAGCCAAGTGCAATATGAAAAAGTCTGCATTGGCAAGGATATATGAACATTCGATCAGTCGTGATTGGGGACAAAGTCTAAGAGAGGGAGATGATTTTTGAAAGATTTTATTCCTAGCCAATGTATATTTTTTTTTTAGAATATATATATATATATATATATATATATATATATATATATTACCTTTAAAGCATAATAAATATTTGAAACCCATTTAAGAAAATACTATATTTTATTAGCAAAATACTTTTTAGAAAAATGCATAAAAATCTAGAAAACATTTAGGGAAAAATCTAATTTTGTCGATCACACTTTTGGGTCAAAACTATATTTAAAATACTGTAAAATAATATAGCAATATATTTAAATGCAATATTTTGTTACCAATAATTTTGAAACTATATGCATAATTATCAATAATAATTTTCAAAACCCATAGTGATAATGAAATTAACAGCTCATAATAATAACATCATATTTCTCTTAATATACTTAAGGATAATAATAATGTATAATCTATATATACAAATATACTTACTGTTTTTGGAATAATATGATCATATTAATAACAAGATGACCAAAAATATGCTTGTTGTTTCCCAAAGTACACAGTACATTTATTTATAATTAATAGTAAACAAGCTAAACCTTCTTTTTAATAGAAATATGATTTAAATAATATTTGTATAGTTTTTAGAAGATATATTTAAGTTAAAATTCAAATAGTCTTATATAGTCTCAAATCCCAAAACTAAAAGCCCAAATTCATTTACAAACCCATTATTATTCTTCCAAATAACAAATAGTTAATAATAATAATAGTAGTAATAAATATTAATAGCCGCATTGAAACTGTGTTGTAAGGCTGTAACCAAAGTAATAACAAAATAACTAAACTAAATCCTCAATTATAAAATATTAATAAACTATATTGATATATAATAACAACAGAAAATACTTTTAACTCAACGTTATAAAGGAAGAAAATAGGGTACATCATGCATTAAACAGAGGTGAGCAGAAATCGAAAAATAATGTATTGGAGTTAATTGGAGTGAGAAAGCTTCTTTCTCAGAAAATAACAAAGGAAGAAGAAGAAGAAGTATAGAAGACAAGAGAAGAAGGAAAGCTTCCTTACCAAACTCGATGCCGATTCGGCCTCAGCGAGGTGGAGTGGTGCTGATCGTCGCGGCAGATCGATCTGGAAAGAAGGGGTGATCGGGCTCACCCAGTTCACGGCTGACTGCCAACGGCGCAGGTCCGGGTCGAGGTGGTGTTCAGGTGCCTAGTTCGGAGGTGGGGGGCGACCAAGGGTTCAAGGTCGAAGACAGTTTATGGTGCCGGTGGTGCATCTGTGGCATGAGCCATAAGAAGATGAGTTTTAAGGCGGGGCACGACTGGCTAGACGATGCTGGAAGCAGTATACAGTCTCGGGTACGAGGCGGTGCAATACTGACCACGGTGGAAGCACCGTAGTGGTGTCACCAAGTCGGGTCTAGGTGTGTTAGGGCTGGGAAAAATTAGGGTTAGGGTTTGACTCTGATTTTACGAAGAACAGGAGGAGGTGGTAGTGAGGATGGTGATGACGATGGTCAACGGTGGTGGTGTTGCCCGGCACGATGACGGCGGTGGTCGAGATGGAGGTAGGGAGAGCCGACTGTGGTCGTTTATAAGGATCAGTTAGGGTTAAGGTTAGGGTTAGAATTAGGATTAGGGTTTCCTAATTTGGGAATTTGGGTTAGGGTTTTAGGATTAGGGGATTAGGGTTAGGGGATTGGGGGATTTATGTTAAATTGGAGATGAGAAAAACTTGTGAAGAAACAAAGGGAACTACCCTTTATATAGGAGTCAAAACTCCTTGATCAATAAGGCTTAAGATTTTTCAAGATAATCCTCCCATAAATTTAAATTAAATCAAAGAAAATTTAAATACGAATTATTCTAATCGTAATACGAAAATAATTTAAACTAGTATTCAACGTTACCAATAATTTAAACCATATAAATTAAATCCGAAATCAAATAATTGATTACCATAAAATATTTAAATATAAATTTGATATTAACAAACAATTTAAATGTTTGAAATCTAAATCCAATAATTAATTACTATAATAATTTAAATTAATATTTAGTGTTATCAAATAGTATGAATTTAAATCTAGCTCAAATAAAGATCAATACACTACAACAAAAAACCCTTTTAATGACGACTAAAAAGCGTCATTAATGACGTACCATGACGCTTTTTTTTCACAACAACCGTCATGAAAACGGGTGTTATAAATGTTTTTTAAAAGCGTCATAAAATAACCGTCATGAATATGATGAGTTTCTGCTACACTTATTTTCAGCGTAGTTTGAAAGCGTTATGAATAGATAATCTTTATAGACTCAATTCAGCACATTTATAACGCTCAATTCTGCATATTTATATATTACTTTCCAAAAAAATATAGAACAATGCTCAATGTTGCTCAATTCAATTTCAAAACATTCATTTTGGACCATATTCACAAGAAAACATCTAAATGTTATAGAGTACCATTTAATCCAATTACAAATATATACATAATATATATCACCATCTTCATTACATTTTTTTCAAAATAGGACATCCAAATACATATATTTACAACTACTACTAGTAAGTAGACCCTCAAAACTATTAGTACATTGGCTTCAACTTTGAGCAAATCAAAATTGTCGGCATCACGTAGCAAAACCCTGAAAAAGATTAAAAAAAACTTAGTTTGAATTAGAGGATAACTAAGCTAGTTTGATCAAAATACAACACGGTTGGCTCAGAGTGCATAGTAAAACTGCAGGAGCAAAGCTGCCATGTAAAACTAAGTTAACCGCACCTGCAAATTGTAGACACAGTCCAGAAAATGACCAAAGTAAGGTAAAAAAATAGTAGGATCAAAATACATAAGGTTGGCTCATAGTGCATAGTAGAACTACAGAAAATGCCATGTAAAAACAAGTTACCTGCACCTGCAAATTGGAAAAATCGTCGAGAAAATGACCAAAGTATGGTAAAAAATAGCAGGATCAAAATACATAAGGTTGGCTCAGAGTGCATAGTAGAACTGCAGAAACAAAACTGCCATGTAAAAACAAGTTAACCACAACTGCAAATTGTAAAAACAGTCAAGAAAATGACCAAAGAAAGGTAAAAAAAATAGCAGTATCAAAATACATAAGGTTGGCTCATAGTGCATAGTAGAACTGCAAGGACAGATTTTTTCAAAACCATAATTCATTGCAATGGAAGTCACAAAACCATCTCCAAATTGTATCTCATCATTGCCAATATATAAATTTTTTGGTAGGAACACAATAAAGTTGTAGGTATGTAGACAATAGAATAGAAAAAAATTGTTTGCAGTGAAATATGGGTTGTGAATTTGGTTTTCCAATTGAAACATGCCCTGTTCCTTATATTTCAGCTAAGGTAAATATCTGGAAAGTATGGGTTTGGGAAAAACTCTACTATCCTATCCACTCCCTGTCTCCATGTAGCAGCAACAATATTATCACTTCATAATAAAAGCAAAGAATTCAAATTAGTCACATTTTTGTATCATAATTCAAATGTAGCAGCGGAACTAGCAGCAGGAAAAACTGGAAGGAAAAACACCACATTGATGAGGCCATGAATCTGTTGGACACTCTATCATGTCAGAAGGAAAAACTGGAAGCTACGACCTTCAATATTTTAATTGAAGGAATGTTTCAAGTTGGTAAGGTTAATACAGCAAAGGATCTCTTTAACTCTATTCTTGCAAATGACAGTGTCACCAGATGTTGCAACATACACTATAATGATGAACGGCCTTATTAAAGAAGGGTTGTTGGATGAGTTTGATGAGTTGTTTTTGTCAGTGAAGAATGATGGTTACTCTTCAGATTCTGTTATGCTTAATGCTATTGTTAAGGGCTTGTTGGAGAATGGTGAAGTAAACAGAGCTATGGGGTTTCTTTCAGAAATGGATAAAAGTAAATTTATCCTTGAGGCATCTACTGCGGCATCCATAGTGGACCTAATCTCAAAGGACGGACATTGTCATCATTATATGAAAGTGCTTCCTAATTTTTCTCAACATTGTGCGAAGAGTATTGAGATTAATATCGACTCATCGATATCAGCATTGATACAAAAAATTTCTGAATAGTTTAGTCCCCTTTTAGCATTGATACAAAATTTTTTCTTAACATTGTGCGAAGAGTATTGTGAATTTGGTTTTATTACCCTTTTAGCAAAGTTGTTTGAAACTAATAATAGTTTAGTCCTCCACATGCATTAAAATTGAAGAAATAGTTTGGCCATCTTACTTGGCAAGATCCTTGTCCATGAGATGGAGAACCTGTAAGCATCAAAGCCTATATCCTTCATGAGTTTTACATCTTCCTGCAAGACAGATGAGATTATATTACTTCCAATGAGGGCTTTTTAATTTCTTCAAGACAGAAATTTATTTTCTTTTCCTATATAAATACCGAAGAAAGACCCATGTAATTCTCTCTCTCTCTCTCAATGGTAAGAGAAGCTTTCTTCTTGAAAAAATCTTCCCATGTTCCCCATCTACTTGATCATAACTGGAATATATATGGAACATGTAATTGTGGCGAACACCCCCACTAGGAATCCACTCGGGCAGCATGCCTCACCACTACGACCAGGCTAAAGGATCATTGCTCTATTGGCTGGAATATATATATATATATATATATATATATATATATTTATATATATATATATATATATATATATATATATATCCTTTCTGAAATAATTTAGCCCTGACTAATTGCAAAATTTGGTATGATGGTCACCTACAACATGGTGTAGGCTTTCAGGGCAATGCTGCCCTAGATCACATTCTAACCAAAAAAAACTAGTTCAAGACTGGAAAAGATGGTTCTAAACTTCTAATTACCGATTCTTGAATATATCCAAATGTAGAATAGTGGAGTTGCATAGTAGAAAAACATAAAGTGAACACTAGATACTAGACTACACTGGAACAACCAGCTTCATGGAGTGCTGATAGCAAACAAACAAAACATGCTGCTACATAAGAAACCCAAGTTCACAAATTTTATATATTTTCAGGACTATCATGAAATTATCTTTTTCTACTATGATTATGATAAACACCAAAAACAGAAGGTGTTAAATTTCTAATTACCAACTGTTTGGATATATAACAGTATACTCATAAGAATTCATTTATTGTAAAGAAATGTCATCAAACAAGTGAACGAAAAGCAAACATGCTGATTGTAAAGAAATGTTATTTATGGTAAAGAAATTTCTAAGACCCACGAGATGGCATTAGAACATCAGCTTCAACTCCTGACAGTACATAAGCAAACATGCTGTATAATTCTATAACAGATACAAGATCAAATGGAACTCCAATTGTGAAAAAAAACCCAAATATGGCAGTTTGAAGTAAAAAATACGACATTCTGTAAATGGTAAATTGCCCAACTTGATGAGCTGATGAACCATAACTTGCGAGGGACACATGTCATGCTATCTCCAACCATGCTTTTGACCCAACATGAATCCAATATCATCTTTTAACCATGCTTTCATACCATCTACCTGAGTCTCGTAGGTTGGCTTGTGTTTGGACGCCAAACATGGACCCCCTACCTCACCAAAAATCAAAATGACAACTACGCAAAACTGCAACTGTAGGTATTGGGAACATCCAATGTACCTCCTTCTTCCTCAAATAAAAGGGTTTTTAATTTCTTCAAAATTAGGGTTAGGGTTTTGGAGTTGGGGGAAAGGAAGGAGAAGAAGAGGAGAGGAGGGTGTAAGGAAGAGGAACTGACCCATGAGGGCTTCGGATCGGAGGCTGGCGCCGGAACCGATGAAGCGGCGGTGGTTGCGGACCCACGACATCGACGACGCCGGAGGAAGAAGAGGGAGAGCGCGGAGAAGAGGACGAGCAGAACCCTAACGCTCCTCCTTCGTGTTCTTGTCGATCGCGTACGCGATGGCCTCGAGCTTGTCCTGGAGGGCGACGAGGAGCATAAGGCCCTCCTCGAAGATTTTGGATCTAGGGTTAGGGTTTTGGAGTTGGGGGAGAGGAGGGAGAAGAAAGGAGGCGAAGGAGAAGATCGGAATGTTTTGGGGGAGAGGCGGGCTACAGCAAGGATTTTGCCAAAAATTGAAGTTAAAAAATATTACAAGTTTGCCACCGCTCTAAACTATTAATAACGCTTTATTTTATAAACGTTATAAAAAGCCCAAAATTAGCCCAAACCGTCATAGAAAAAAGAAAAAAGGTATTTTTCAACTTAATAACGCTTATGTATCAGCCGTCATTAAAACCCCGTGTCGAGCGTCATTAAAAGGGTTTTTTGTTGTAGTGATATAATATTTGAAGATAATATTTAATATTTGTCAAAATAATTTAAACCACATATAAACTAAAATCAATCAATAATTGATTATCACTATAATATGTAAATAATAATCGACGTCATCGAATAACTTAAAACATTTTTTTATTAAATCAAAATTCTATAAAATATTATATGATTGCAATAATTTGGAAGTCCACTGTTGAAAACATCTTTTGAACGTCAATTCAAGATAAATATTTATTTACAAAAATAATATTTTCAAACTATAATTCTAATTAGTTTTTTGAAATCAAATATAATAAAAATCACAGTTATACGATTCGAAGAAATTTGTTTTCGAAACACGATTTTCAAACAAACAAATAAATAATTTATTTTGAAAATTATGGAAAAAGGAGTTTCAATTACGGGTTGTAACAAAGAACTGGAACCCGAAGGCCACCGTGATCATAGAAGGAAACGACCTCACCACGATAACATTGGAGACACTAATGGGCAAGCTCATGACCCATGAGCTGGACCTGCATGACTTTGAAGAGGCAACTTCCAAAGAAAAATCAATCGCCTTCAAAGCTCAAGTCAAAAGAGTCTCATGCAATAATTTTGACGAAGAAGATTTCGTTGGTGATGAACAGGCCCTGTTGGTCAAAAACTTCAGAAAGTTCTTAAAGTTTGAGAGATCAAACAGAAAGAAGAAAGACATCCACGAAAGCAATGAAGAAGAAATCATAAGAAGTTACTGCATATGAAGAAGGACTGTCCACTAACGAAGAAAAGCAGTCCATACGAACGATCGAGATCGACCAGAAAAGCTACAACTGGTCGAAAGTACGCTAACACCAGTATCTGGCACAAAAGTGAGGCCAGTGAGTCACAGAAGGAGGACAGACCCAGTAGCAGTGCAAATGTCTGTCTAATAGCATACGAAAAGGTATCTAAGAACCCTCTTTATGATGATTTTACTTTCTATGAGTTAGAAAATGCCTTTAGGGAACTACTTGAAGAGCACAAAAATGTGTTGGATAAGTATAAGTAATCTCGTAAAGAGATTAAGGTATACACAACCGAAGTAGTTAGATTATCTAATCCTCTAGAAGATATCAAAGAGACATCTACTACTGGTAATACGGAGGAGAAAGCTAAAATTAGATCGGGCTATCATGAGTCTATCCTCACTATAGAACAAAAAGAAAGAGACTATATCAAAGTGCAAGAACTTTATGATATAGAAAAGAAGAGACACCTTGTTACTGAGCAAAGACTCATGGATATGACTACAAAATTCAAAGAGTCTTGTGCCATCTCTGAAAAGTTAGAGATAAAATTAGGCAAACAGGTCATCCATGTTATACGGCCTACGGTTACTCCTAACACTATACATATATCAAAAAGGACTAAACCAAAGAAATCACAAAAGCAACACATTCCTCATAAATATCCTTTCACATACAAGTTTCTAAGGAAGACACACAAAAAGCATGTTAACACAGAAACAAAGAGCATTATTTCTAAAATTACATGCACATACTGTGGTGAATACGGGCATATATCACAGTACTGTAGAGCTAGAAAGATAGTTGACATAAATGTACTTGCTTGGATTCTAAAAACTAATCAAATAGACCCTTGAAGAAATGCGAACCAATGGTTACATCTACTCGTTTTTTAGGTGGACCCTCAACCCTCTTATGCTAAAAGCAAGTGCGGTAGCGGATGTTTGGGGCACATGATAGGTGATGCATCCTTATTCGCTACGCTATCGATAAAGAGAGAAGGGTATGTTTCCTTTGGCAATAATCTTCAAAGTAATATTGTAAGAATTGGTACTATTGGTATGTCTCCCTACCCAAAAATAAAAGACGTTTGTCTAGTCACAGAATTGAAACATAACTTGTTGAGCATAAGTCATTTGTCAGATAATGGTTATGGTATCAATCTTGTGAAAGACAAATGTTCTATATATGAAATGTCTACCGGTAATCCCGTATAAAAAGGGATTAGGAAAGATAATATTTATGTTTTATTTCTAGAATGTACTAACGGTGCAGGTAAGTGCCTAGTAGCTAATTAGGATGAAAGTTGGCTATGACACATGAGACTAGGACATGTAAATATGGATACTATCTCAAGGCTATACACTAAAAAGCTAGTAAAAGGACTCCCATTTTTTTTCAAGAGAGATATGGTATGTTCTGAATATGAAAATAATAAGACAACTAGGTCATCCTTTAAATCCATCAATACTATAAGCACTTCTAGACCTTTGTAGTTAATTTATATGGATTTATTTGGCCCTAGTAGAGTCGCTAGTCTTAGCGGTAAACTCTACGCCTTTGTTATAGTTGATGATTTGTCTCGTTATACTTGGGTGCATATTTTATCAATAAGAGTGATGCCATTTTTAAATTTCAAGTATTTTTTTAAAAAGTACAAAATGAAAAAGGCTTCATGATTACTTGAATCCGAAGTGATCATAGTGGCATATTCGAAAATACTGATTTCAAAAAGTTTTATGATGATAATGGATATTACCATGAGTTTTTTGTCCTAGAACTCCTCAATAAATGGTATTGTGGAGCAAACGAATCATACTCTAAGTGATATGGCTACATTCATGCTTAATCAGCATAATCTTTCTAAATATTTTTGAGTAGAAGCTGTAAGTACAACCTGTCATATTTTGAATAGGTATTAATTCGACCTATATCAAAGAAAACCCCTTATAAATTGTGGTTTGGAAGGATTCCAAACATTTCTTATTTCAAAGTTTTTGGTTGTCGATGTTTTGTCCTGAACACCAAGGATAACTTGGGTAAGTTCGACTTGAAGGCAGACAAAGGGATATTCCTCGAGTATGCTGCTAAGAGTAAGGGATATAGAATTTTCAATAAAAGATCTATTATTATTGACGAATCTATTAATGTTTCTTCTGATGAGCACAACAATAATAGATATAGCGATAGTGATGACGAGGATGTATTAAAAAAATCCAAAGCACCGAAGATACTGTGTCACGACCCGCACCCACTGTAAGGGTACGAGCACGTAACAACGCCCAGCCTATGCCGTAGTGTCGACGTAGAACGCTGTCCTAGTCAACATCTAACAATATAAAGGTACATGTACAGTATATACTCTCCGAATGGAGGTGATATAGCAGATACAGTCTCAATCACATCTAAGGTAGAGCATGAAAAGATAGATTGATATATAACCAGAATGGAAACACAGAGATACAATCCAGAAGTCTAAGTGTCTAAATAAAAATACATATCCCAAATAATATCTCAGAATCTCAATACAGTAATCCAGGAAATAATAAAGACATCCTAATCTAGGTGAGTATCATCAACTGCTAGTGGGTCCAAGTCACAAATGTCTAAAACTGCACCATAGTGGGTAGACACCAGAGCCTCATCATTCACTGTAAAATTTTCAACAAGTCCAGTTAGGACGGGAGCGAGTACAATACATCTCAACAAAATCATAACAGGTTAGAAATATAAACATGCTAGAGAGTAAGATACAGGAAACTGAAGAAATAACATGATAAAAGAGAGAGACTGTAAGTAAATAGCTACAGTATATAGAGAACTAATAGTGCTAGTGATTCAGAGTACAAGATGGTTATGTAAATGGCACGATGTTGTACACGAGTAATCTACAGAGGTTTGTACACGAGTAATCTACTGGATTGAATACATAGCCACTTCTACTCCCCCCCCCAATCAATACACAAGGATCTAGCTAAGTTATGTTATTGTACACGAAGGTTTTGTGAATACATGATTATACACGATTCACACGTTTCGTACACGAATGTCACAAATACAAGGAGTACACGATGTTCACGATAAAGTACACGAATACGAATACCCGATGTATCCGCTAAGGGGATAACATCGCACAACAAGATCCATATAGTACTAATCCGTGTTACCAACGTGTCAGCATCATGTAAAGTAATCTAAAGCAGGAATATAATCCTAAACAATATAAATGATCAGAGAATGTACTCGCCTGTATCCTGAGTATCTGAAGAGTATCTACTGTCCGAAGAGTGGTCTGTCTCCTATAGAACAGTACAAGTTACTACAAGTCCAAAATATATAACAGACTGCTACAATGCATCTACATGAAGTTTGGGGTCAAACTTGACTAAAGTCAACTCTCGGTCAACTCTAGTCAACTAGACTAGTCAACTAGGTCAACTAGGTCAAGTCCTAATCCCTGCAAGTCTCACTAAGCCTAACTAGTCTATCCTAGCAAGCACACAACAACACAAGGCTAAACAAGCCATCACTCACAACCCTATAATATTTATCATATATATATACATCTAAAATAGGTTAAGGCATCTATAGATATTAGGATATAACAAGGCAATATATCATACAACAAGTCATGTATTAAGATGCTAAGAGATAGAGTGTGATAGTGTTAAGTGTCAAGTGTGCATGTGATACATCATGTGAAACTAAATCAGTATTAAGACCAATGTGTAAGTATTAATACAAGTGTTTGCATTATCTAGATTAATATTTCAAGAAAGGGTTATAGTGTACAAGTGTGTTTGATTTTACATCAAGTTAAAGGGGTTGCATGGCTTGTCTAATATACATTCATTCATATCCCATATGCATACATATTTCAATTCAGGCATTATATCCATTAACATATCATTAAGTTGCATACATATACTTATTTTATTACATACATATCATTCATGCATATTACATACTTACATGCATCTATACATTATATATGGATACAATACATTATCTTGCATGCTTGCATTCATATATTACATTCTATATTACCTATATACATGTATTTTCTCCATTCATTCATGCTTGCATCATATACTCTACATTACCATACATGTTATCATTATATATTGCATTACAATATTTATACATTATGCATTCATATCTATCATTACATATATATCTTGCATTCATATCTAGCATTCATTATATACTTCTATCGACGAGAGCTATATGGAGAGTCTACCTAAGAAGATAAAATCCATGGCAGGCCATCCGAGACACTTGTAATAGGTAATGTATCTAAGGGAGTAGGTACGCGCTCTTATACTAGAGACATAACAGCAAACATAGCTTTCATTTCTCAAGTAGAACCTAAGTTAGTAGAAGATGCTTTTTATGATGAGTTTTGGATTGATGCCATGTAAGAGAAACTTAATCAATTTGAGAGAAACCAAGTTTAAAAACTTGTTCCCAAACCTATTGGTCAATTAATAATTGGTACCAATTCTGAAATAAACTGAGTAAGGATGAAAATATTCTAGCAATAAAGGACGTCTAGTGGCACAAAGTTATAATCAGGACGAAGGGATTGATTATGATGAGACATATGCTCCTGTTGCTAGACTAGAGTCTATTCGCATGTTTTGTGCATTTGCATGTTTTTAAAATTTTAAACTTTTCAAATGGATATAAAAGTGCATTTTTGAATGGGTTTTTAAAGGAAGAAGTTTTTGTGAAGCAACCCCTGGATTTGAGAATTTTTAAAAACTTGATCATATTTTCAAGCTTAGAAAAGCAATTTATGGACTCAAACAAGCACCGCGTGCTAGGTATGAACGCGTAAGTACTTTTTTTACTTGAAATGGCTTTTCAAAAGGAAGGGTTGATAGAACTTTATTTATCAAAGCTTCAGTTGACAGTATTTTACTTGTGCAAATTTACGTTGATGACACAATTTTTGCTAAGTATATACAGAGTGAGTTTGAAATGAGTATGATGAGAGCTCAACTACTTCCTAGGACTCCAGATCAAATAATACTCGTAGGGAACCTTCATCAATCAAGCCAAGTACACGAAGGATTTACTAAAGAAGTATGACTTCAACAGCGTAAAGCCTATCGGTACGCCAATGGCAACATCAACTCGACTTGATATTGATGAAAGTGGCAAACCAGTCGACCAGTGTAAGTATCGAGAGATTGGTAGTTTACTTTATTTAACTTCTAGTTGCCCTAATATAATGTTTAGCGTTTGCATCTGTGCATGATATCATGCTAATCCTAAGGACTTACATTTATGCGTCGTTAACCATATCTTTTGATACCTTAAAGAAGCTTCTACAGTCAGCTTATGATATCCCAAAACTACATCATTTGACCTAATCGGTTACTCAGATGCTGATTTTGTTGGATGTAAAGTAGACCATAAAAGTACAAGCAGTACATTTTATTTCCTAGGAAAAGCTTTAGTCTGTTGACTTAGCAAGAAATAAAACTGTAGCATTATCAACAACTGAGGCTGAGTATATCGCCGTAGGATGTTGTTGTGCTCAGATTTTGTGGATGAAGCAAATCTTAGAAAACTATAACCTGTACTACCCTAAGATTCCCATTTACTTTGATGATACTAGCACTATTAATTTAACTTAGAACCCAGTATGTCATTCACGCTCTAACACACAAAATACTTCACCGTTTTTTATGTGATCACCAACAATACGGGGATATTAGTCTAGAGTTTATTGACACAATCATCAACTGGCAGACATATTCACCAAAATACTAGCCGAAGATCGTTTCAACTATCTGCATCGAGAGTTAGGCATACTTGAATTTCAGAGTCGTAATGTGCCATGATTAATAAAAGTACTTATCAACTTAAGATTTAGCAATTTATTAATTAAAATTATTTTGGGTACAAGCCGAAAGGGTCCTTCTATCAACAAGGCGTGAAAGCCTAAGCGACAGGGTATCAAGTGTCTTCGGACTACCACAAGTTGGGATCCAGCCCCTAAAGCTAACCAAGGTGATGAATGTTAATTAAATCAATGAATTACAAGTTTATAAGTTATTTTTATAATTTATTACTCAAATATGACTTAAAATACAAGCGGCCGAACTCGGACCGAGTTTTGACCGAGTTCGGGCCGAACTCTGTGGAGATATTTTTTTTTATAAACAACAATGTGAACAGAAGCCCCTTTCTTCTATTCTCCTTTTTCTTCCTTACGACCAGCCGCCCCAAAAGCACAAAAACCCTAACCCTAATTCATAAAAAACCTTTTCTAAAGGTCTTCCTGTCACACCCCAATTCGTAGAGTCATTTATTCACATATTTTATCTCTTGGAATCGATCGTCCTCGCTTGGGCGTGACGTCGTACAAGTTTGGTATTTCACTTGTACAAGGCAAAGATGGTACATAAGTGATAATCTTCAATATGAACACATCGCAGTGGCAGAAGCAGACAAATTGAAGTTAATGAGGACAATCTTTCTTATTGAATAGAAGTACATCACTTCTTTATAGCCGCAGAGATAAAAGGATAACTTGAAGTCACACAGAGATATATAGAACTTTATTCTCTTTATTGACAATCGAAGAAGAGTACAAGACTTGTATTGAAGTACAATGCTTACAATAAATCCCACTTTACATTGAAAGCCAACTGAACAATGCTATACATCTTACAATTGATACTTGGATACATTGGATTACCACTCAATATACCGACTTGGCTTACAACTTACTGGTACAACTGATTACAATGTTTATACATTATGCCCTTTATAAACATATATCATCTTGTACAAGCAGAGTTTCTGTATGCCCAACAAATCTTCGATGCCATGGGACCAATCAAGCCAATCTTTGTGTGTAGAACATCCCAAGCACGAGCACTTGTCCACAAAACGTGGGTCAGCACATCATCTATGTACTGGCGAGCAGAATCCAACCCACTCGCATAAACCAACACTAACTGGTCAATTTTAGCAAGCATTTAATAGAATGATCTTTCTACTTGGGCCTAGCATCAGTTTACAGTTCATGGGCAATAATCATAGTGAAGTATGTAAACATATTCTTAGCAATATTCATGTAGACAAATCATTTTAGCATTCTTGGTGTTATCATGCAAAGGCATCATTGAGGCATCGTTAACATTAACATCTTAACATGTTATGACAATTCTCACTTCAAGCATCACTTAGCATGTATGTTATGTTTGAGCAATGTTCATAGCAAGGCATCTTTCTAGCATACTGAATTTAACATGTTAAGCAGGTTCTCATATTGAAAGACTACGCATAGCATCATTTACTAGGCACGTTAAGCACGTAAGTTAAACCAACACATATATTGAGTATGTCACATTTAAGTGATTTCTTACCGATAGCCAACTCCCTTGTACCTGCATAAAAACACAGGATAATATGATATACTTACTCTGTTTGCACAAAACATTTGTTAGCATGCATCCTGACTACATGGTCGTTGGTGAAACTACACCATAAAGGACTTTCCAACGGGTATTACGGCGCACCATTCCAGGGTAGCTTGCAAGCCAAGCCGAATGTCCCGTAATACCTCATGCCACCATAGCACGACCAATGTTTCCTCCCGGGTCGAATCGGTCCCGGTGCCCCAGGTACCGTTCGAGGAAACTTACTCAGACTTGTACAAGTACGTCCATGACCATGCGAATGCATGTCGACTCGATAACACAAATGCATGGTAAAGCAACTGAAAGTAAGCAGAGCCAACAGTTTAATATCTCATCTCAATCCTGAGCCGTGTTCAACGACTAATTATTTCCATCATTCTACTTGGTGATCACCATGATCCCAAGCCTCATCATTCCTTATTCCTTGATTCATTGCACATTTCTCATAGCATTCCTCTAAATAAGGAACCAATAACATCTCATTCATTTTATTGGGACAATTAATATTCATTTTATTGCTCATACAAAAATGGGCATCATCTCATTTCTTTACAACAGTTATACAGAGAGTAAATGATTCAAGTGTCTCATTCAATTCATTGTGTTAATAGCATAGCCAGTTCTTTTTTCATGTCTCATTTACGTAGCATCTCAATTATTCAAGTGATTCATTCATTTCATCAAGGATAAGCATAAGGAACATTATCAATTCATTCTCAGGCATCAAGTTACATTAGCAGTTCGAGTGTGATTCAACCAGCAGTTCAATATTCATGTCTTATTCATTTCAATAATTCTCAGCATAGGCATCTCTATTATTCAGCAGCTAAAACATGGAACATTTAGGGATAATTCATAGCATCATGTTATTCTATTTATTAAGCATGCAGGAATAAGGAGGAAGAAGGACAGTTCCACTTGCCTGCACAAAAGGGTCTTCTTATTCTGGTTGCATGCATTCCCCTAAGCGTAGCTCCACCAGCGAGCCACGTTCCAACACTTAGTCCGTCTAGCCAGCTAAGAGAGACTGCATCAGTCTCAACTCTCTTGATCTCCAACACAAGTTACGGTCCAACATTCTGATCCCAGCCAACAAGCCAACCAAATGACTTGCGCGGAGCGGAACATTACATAATATACCACTCAGAAAAAGTTTCGTCCTCGAAACTTAAGAGAACAACTCATCTTACTAATTCACTTAGTCATAACCAGTTACTCATTTAGCTTCAATTCAATATTCATTTCAGCACACTCGGTCATCTCAAAATAGCTATCCAATTGTACCATTTAAATCCATCAACGATTTGTTCTGTCTATCTCTTTTTTAATACTTGTAACTTCTCATTGATTTATCAACATTTTCCTTACAATTTTGTCTTGGTCGCAACATATCACTTCGTTTGGATCCATACACATATTTCAGGCGTCCCCAAAATATGTGTATTTCAGCCAAAGTCCGCGCTAGTACGATAAATTCTTCCCATAATATGATCTCAGTCGCAACCTATCACTTCGGCTGGATCAATACACATATTTTAGGCATCCCAAAACATATGTACTTCAGCCAACTTCCATGATAGCGCAATTCGATCAGCCACGATACAACTCTCTTTCCCAAATTTGACTTAGCATCCTTTCAATTGACTTATCACTTTATTCACTGGCCACAATCACTATCTTCCAGGCCACAACACATAATATCAGGGACAACTTGGTTAAGCTCTCTATCCAGGCATAATATTTCTAATATTCGATCAAAGGTCTAATCTTAGAGCCAATCATATCAAGTGTTCACAACATGCAATCATATTCATTCCCAAATCTAACATTATTTCTTACCGAGGCAATTCATCTTTTCTATAAGACACAATCTAACGTCACCCACTATCGATTACCCAAGCCAAGGGTACAATTATATGCAACAGTCAAGGTTAACCCAGCTACACGACTATATATACCGATCCAATATTCCTGCTATAGGCCGACACATAATCCTCAAGGGTCAAACATCTCTAAGGTTTATATTGAAGCATATACATATAACATATCATCCTTAGGTCATACTCATCACCATCTCTCGTTCAATACCAAAAGGTTATCCTACGGTCGCCAATGGTCACCCTATTATTCGGTCAAGTCTCTATGGTTAGCTATACCGACAGCTAAACCTAATCATTCAGGTGACTCCCCTAGAGTGGACGGCTACTAGGGATCATGCTAGTATCTTATTATTAGGGCCAACAAGCAACCGACAGTTCTAAGGGACTCTACCCAAACCTAGGTATCAACTCAGTCTGAATAATTATTCGCCATTGTTGGCTATACCAACAATTAGTAAGTCATCAACTGGTCGCTAGGGTCAAGTCTATCTATCCAGGGTCTTCCTCAAGGAAATAATTCCCACAGAGGCTCATTCTTAGACTTACCCAACGATCGAGTAAGATCGATCTATCAATATTACAGTCAATCCCAACCCGACATATGATTCTCATCGTTCTAATAATCCATCAAGTAAATTCCCAACGATCCTGTAAAACCCCTAAATTTCTACTATTTTTTTAAAAATTTGGTACTGATTTAAATTTTTTTTGTATTGTACGTCGCATAGTCGTATTGTACGTCGCGCACGAAATTTTATTTTTCGTAGTTGCTCATCGAGTGCGAATATATGCGAGCGTACATATTTTAGAAAAATATTTTTTCTATTTTATTATACACTTTCAAAATATTATATAATTATTATTCTTGCTATAAAAGCTTTTTTGTTTTTAGCTGTTAGTAATCATAAATAATAATTATTGTATACTAGGAAAAGCATAATCATGTATGAATTATTTGTGCATACATATATTTCGTAATTATTTATTAGTCTATTTAAATAAAAATATAATTTTCGAGATTTATTAATATTAATAATTTATTATTCAAAGATTTTTAAAAATAAATAGTGTAATTTTTGAAATTATTATTATTAGTATTTTTGAAAACATATTTTTAAAATATTTGTTACAATTTAAATTTTGATTTGATTCCATGGATACATTTAAATAGTAAACTAATATCTATATTTTAAATCGATTTGATTTTAAACTAAAAGTATTTAAATTTGATTTGAATTGGATTTGGATTTGAATTTGGATTCGATTGATTTTAAATTAGTAGCAAATTATCTACTTTAGATTTTAAATAAATTATAATCCTATCCAAATGGGAATTTTCACATCCTATAAATAGGCAGGTACTCCTCCATTATTTTTATGATCCACCAAATTTTCTCCACAAATCTACATGCATTGTGTCTGTGTCCATCCAAATTCTTATTCCATCATTTTTACATATACATTATTCTCTCTCGTGTCAACAACCCCGACACAATACAAATTCCCAATTTCGATCCTCAAATGCCTAACCATAATCCCCAAATCTTTAACCTAATTTCCAAATTCCTAATTCCTAATCAAATCCTAACCCTACCCTGCCTTGTCGACCACCACGCCTCCATTGCAGCAGCAACTGCGATCGGCCTACCCACATCTACTGCCACCGTCCTCCATCCCGCATCCAGATCACACCCATGTACCCGGCCACCCTTCATAAAATTCTACCTACACCAGCACCCCCTATCACCACCATCGCCTCCGCTCACCAGAGCCAGAACCACCACCGGCGCCCAACCGAAGACCCAAACCCCCCGACGACCACCGTGATCACAACCACAGCCACCCGTACCAATACCAAGACCCTAGGCACCCGGCAACATCACCGTCACCAGAACCACCGCCGACGGCTATCCGCCGCGGCTAGCCTCCAAATCCCACCGGCCACCACCACTCAAATTGTCGAAAAAGAAAAAGAAATAGAACCCTAACCTTAAACCACCCTTACCTCGCCGGAGTCGCGTCGTCCGCCGCCGACCCTTGCCGCCGCTGCGTCTGCTCCACGCGCGCGCAACTGCCCAACGCCAAGCAACCCTTTCCAACCACCGCGCCTCCCGATCTCCGCCGAAACCCTCGCCGCGCGACCAGCTCCCTCTTCCTCCTTCCTCCGCCGCGCCGGAGCTCTTCTGCCGCCGTCGCGCGCTCGAAAACCCTGGCGTCCAGCACCGCCGGTGGCAAGCTCCCCGCCTCCGTCACGAGACCCCACGACGGAACCCCCACTCCGATCCACCGTCCGCCGCCGTCACCCACCTAATGCCGACCGCCCTTCTCACCGCTCCTCTCCGCCCCCGTTCGCCCTAACTTCCTCCGCCTGGAAACCCGTCGCCGACCGTTTCCTCCGCTTGACTCAACCCGGCGCCGCCGCCCCCTTCCTGGCCGGAGCGTCACCGCCGGACTCCGACCCTTTCTCGACTCTCTCTCTCTCTAATTTATTTTTACTTTTAATAATACTTAGAGATGGTTTTTGTAACTATGTATATTACTGTTGGTTGTGTTGTTGTTCTCGGGAAGAGAAAACAACAGAGCATACATTTTATTATAACATGGATGATTTTGCTCTCTTATTTTTAAAGCTAACATCAGACATATTATTTTTATTATTCTTATTAATTATTATTATCATTATTAAAAAGGTTGTTTTATAGATTTTAAAGGATTTTATTATTATCATCATTATTATTATTATTATTATTATTGTTGTTGTTGTTAATACTATTATTATTAATATTGTCATTATTACTACTGTTATTATTATTACTTTTGTTGTCCTGCTAAATTTACTAATTGCATTATTATCATCATTTTAGAAAATTTTTACAAATATTTTCTAGCGAATTTAAAAAGGTAAATTTTGACTCTAAAATATTTTCTCGAGTTATATGTACTTAAATATATTTGACAAGTTATCTCTAAAATATTTTTTGAATTTTATGTAAATAAATATATTTGACGAATTATAGTTTTGGCCTTGAGTTAGCCTAAAAACATATTATCTTTGGTAATTTTAATATACAGCTTTTGGCCTAGAAATTTAGTTTTAAACCCTAAAAACACTTTTTAATTTTCTTTATATATTTCTAAAAACTATTTTTATTTAATAATTTTTAGCCTTTTGGAAATATTTATTTTGACTAATAGAATGTATTTTTATAAAAAAAATTATCGTATATATTATTTTTCCAACTTCCTTCGATTTTTCTCCAGCCCGTGACTAAGCCCATTATTCCAATTCCCTTTGCCAATTCGAAACTACCTTATGTCCACCCTAACTAATTTGACCCTTCTGGACCCAATGGAACTGTCCGTGCCACCATCATAGATCTCCTTGGATAGTTGTGACATCGAATGCAGATTTTGTGCCAGCATGATCATTGCACCGCCGCGGGCGTCCTACCAGGCAAGACACCTTGCCATTCGCTGTTTAAATTATTTTAGCTCATATTTCATGCATTACTTATTTTCTTTATGCAAAATAAATTGTGATACATGGCATAACCTGTTAGAACTTACTGTTCATTTATATTTTCTGCTATGTATTATTTTTCTCACATTAAACCTAGATTTAAGGGACCACCTCGTGTGTTGCATTTATTGGTCTTGATACGTTGTAACACGAAGTTGTGTGTTGCATGTAGGACATGGAAGTGCGTGATTGGCTGGCCACTAGTACATACAAGCCGTACGATAGGAATAACCACTAATAGAGGTTGCACGCTTAGTTTGACTTAGCGGTTATAGAGGTTACTGTTGTGGATACAACAAAGTAGGCATTGGGCGGGGAGGACAATTCCTTAGCGTATGGGCTTCGATGCACTTCCCTTGTGACCCGGACTCTCCGTTGGAGATACGGGGTTGATGACCCATGATTACTGACGGCCACTGACGATTCTGCGGAACGTCATGCTCTTACTGATGGGGCCTCTGGTGCCCAAGGGGGACTACGCCGATCCTATTTAGCCAGGGCCCATGCGTAGGAAGGATTGTTCTTAACTATATTTCACTTAGAATGGTTAGACACCTTTATCCGTTGGGTACGAGTATTTTGGTTTGGGTACTTGTATCTGACCGTGGCTTGGAACAATAACTTGTCGCGGATTAGTTCGTCACATCTTGTCCTTATTTGGTTGTAGGTGTGGCTTACTACTTCGATGAGAAGGTATTGAACCTTGTTGGGGTCTGGATACCATATTGGATTCATAGCATGGAATGATACGTCGCCGTGAATTAGTTTACCATCTCCTGTCCTTGTTTGGTTGTGAGGATGGTACGCTCGTTCAGTAGGTGCATATTGGACCATGTTATAATTTGATTTACTTATTTATTTGAGCAATATTTATTCAATTTATATGGCATGATATTATGTGTCTTGTTACGTCCCTCTGAGGACATGGTTATCTCCCCAGGTGTGTGCTATTGTCTTTCGCAGGTGCTTTAGCTCTAGCCGTGACCATCTTTATTTCTTCGAGGATAATTGCGCTTGGATCATTTTCTCTTCGCTCGCCAAATTCATTTCTTTTCTTATGTATTTTTCCTTATTTTGTTGGTAGTGGATTTGTCTCTGTGAGCACACTGAATTTTGGGTTAATTTTTTTTTTCCTGATTGATTGGTTGATAAATAATTATTTTTGTTATTTTTCCTTAATTGTACTTTTTCATGCCATTGATATTTGGAGTGTCAGGGATGTTCAACTCTGGAAATCTTCTTCATGAGTTTTGGAGTGGACAGGATTACCTTCATGATGGTATATAGTGTCCCATCCAAACTTGTTCCCTTGTGCTTTTTTTGCTTCGCTGAACTTCGGGTCGAATTAGACCATTGATTATTATTTATTTTTCCCACTCTTTTCCTTGATCATTTTCATCGCGTAACCGTGACTTTCAAACTGGGAGCGCAAGACCAGTCAGTTTCTTGAAACCAACTCATCATGCATGATCTACTCAAGATGCTCTTCACCTTTGACCTTCGTGTCCCACTCAGACACGTCATTTTGTGCTCCATTTGCATCGCATAACTTTCTTGACACGTGACCCGGTTTTATTTCACTCCACGGCATCACATTCATTTTCCAACTTGATTTGTGGGTCCTCTGTCGACCAAAACTGTCAGCCCCAACTATGGACATGGCCCACTTTGAGCCTACTATCCGTCCGCCACTTGTGTCCCACTTATTGGAATCCCCATGTGCTACTTATTTGCCAATGATCATCAACACCTATTTTTAATTCAATTATTGCATAATGTCCGATTTTGGATCCAATTCGGCTCTACTGAACCCAACTCCAGCTTCATTTTTCCTCTCTCATGACGCCCTCATATTTATTGCCCAAAAATATCTAGTACTCATTTTGCCTATTTTTCTATATTTAATAGAAATTTCTGTTTATTTAAATTCCTATTGGAATTACCCATTTTCCCAATATTCCATTATTGCCATTGATTTCCCCTAACTAAATCTCATCCATTAATTTCCCCCATGAAACTTTCCCAACCCCATGCATTGGCCGGCCCTAACAATTTTGGAGAGAATCTTTTGCTCTCTCTCCCTCTCACTCATTTATTATCAATATTATCTCTCTTTCTCTCCCTCATTTATTCTCTCCTACACAAAACCGACAGCAGCAACTACAAACGCCATCACCCCCACTCCCATGGCCAAACTCGACCCCTCCTCGTCGTGCTTCGGCTACCCTGGCCGAGCCCGCGCCTCCATCTCCTTCTCCTCCTCCTTATCCCGTCCATCCATCACCCCCATCAACTACGCCACTACCTCCATCACCGTGCACCAGCCGAACCACCACCGGCTTCGCCATCGTCCCCCATGCCCACCTGCACCACACACCGTCGCCGCCGCCCCGCGGGCAGAGCACAGCGCTACAGCAGCACAGCGACCAGCCGCACCAGCGCGCACGCGCGTGCGAGCCGCCGTCGTGCGCCGTCGCGCCACCGCACTGGCCGCCGAGGTCGCCATCGACCACCCCCGTGGGTGCGCCCCACCCTGGCCTGTCCTCCCATGGCATCCAACATCCTCCGGGACGCACCGTCGAGGCGATTCGTGCGTTTTGCACGACGTCCCGTCGTGACGAGCTCGGGAACGGGACTGAAATTGCCTTCCGTCGCAGCAACTTCACGTACGTTTTTTTTAGAAATCCGACCGTTGGATCGGCAATTTCTTCGCTCCGTCACAATCTAGGTATATCCACCTTCATCCCTGTCAATTTTTGTCCGTTAATTTTATAGTTTAATACATCAAAACCGGCCACCAAGTTGACCGTTTAAATTGTGTTAAATTTAGACAGTTTCGCGGGGCCAACTTCGTCAGCTTGTATCTCCTCCACCGTAGCTCCGTTTGGCATGCTACCAGTTCCGGTGCGAAGGTGGTATAACCCTCTTGCTACCCCTCCAGTTTCATTTCATTGTGAGGTTGTTTGATTGGTTGAATTCGACGCCAAAGTTGGCCGTCCGAATTCGTAATTTCTAACTTATAAAAATCTATTTTTGAACACGGGACTCCAGATTTTATTTCTGACACAACCATTAGACTCGTGGCATCGTTCTGGCATATTTTCATATAAAATTTGTTAGATTTGGAGAACATGGGCTCTGTCACATTTTTCGGTGCAAAGTAGGTCCCACATTCTGGGTCAACGGGACTTTTTGACGCCGACTCAGCGGAATCCAATTTTGGATATACCGTTGAGTTCGTGTCGTCATTCTGGACTCGTTGACATATAATTTGCTAGGTTTTGGTGGACATTGGATCGGACACGCATTTTGGTGCAAGTCAAATACCAATATCCGGGTCAACGGGTCATTTTGAGATCGGCTCAACAGAATCCAATTCTGGAGATACCGTTGAGTTCGTATCATCATTCTGGACTTGTTGACATGTAGTTTGCTGAGTTTTGAGAACTTTGGCTCCGGAACGTATTTTCGTGCAAATCGGAATTCCAAGTTCTAGTCAACGGACCAAATTGAGATCAGGTCAACGGAATCCAATTCTGGAGATACCGTTGGGTTCGTATCGTCATTCTGGTTTCGTGGACATATAATTTGTTATATTTTATAGATTTATTTTCTTGCACATTTTTCGGTACAAAATGGCTCCGATACGGATACCGTTTTGACCCAAAATTACCTTTTTGCCCTTGTGTCCAAATTGGACCGATGGGTAGGCTATCCTAGCTAATTTGACCATTCTGGACACGTTGGCAAAGTTTATTTCATCGTCCGACAATGTTTGTTGATATTTTCTCTAAGTTTAGCCTTATTATAATTAAATAATAATTAATTCATATAATGCTCGTATTTTGGGATTAGTACAACGAAACTGAGCTCAGTCAATTCCAGTGATCTCACATCGCTGAAATTGACAAGTTGGACACGTGGAACACCATAATAAGATTATCAACCTTACCATTGATATTCTTATCTCGATTTGCGTGTCGTAAGTTTCGACGTACGAATAACGAAGTACACTTTATATTTTCAATAATAAGACTAGATTTGACCCTGTTTGACCAGAGTTGACCAGTTGACCCAAAGTCAACTGTAAGTCAACACTTGACCTAGTTTGACTAGATTATTGACCGGAGTTGACCTAGAGTCGTTTTGACTTAGGAGAACCTAGTATAAGATAGATTGCTTATAGAGATTTATTTATTACAACTTGAATACCTTGTACCTATGTTGCTTTAAATAGGACTCTGTGGCTTCAGTTGGACCCTCTGTACTTATCAGCTGCTCAGGTTACTAGGCGAGTATATTCGCTGATAGTTTTTATTGTCTTGATATCTACTATATCCGATTCAGTCGTAGTGTTTTACTTGATTCCCGACACGATGGTTCACGGACTAGTATACGTCGGATCCTGTCATGAGATGTTATTCCTAGACTTTCTTGGTATATGGGTATGTGATATTTTTGTGTTTCCTGTACTTGTATAGACATTGATTTGGGAGTGGGATGGCCCCCTACTCTTGAACCCCGTGTCATGACGTGCCATGTCCGGATCCGTGATACTATTCGGGAATGGGGGAATTATTAGGGGATATGTGATCAAAGCCTTCCTATAACTATACATTGCTAGCGTCACCCTCACCTCACGTAGGGTGTTGCAGACACCCCATTACCAGTTATCCAGGTTGGACGGCATGATTCTCCGTTGAGTACACCGCGGATTGCCGGGCCAAGTGGATAACTATCTCTTGCTTCCCTAGCCGATCACATATCGCTCTAATAGTTCAAATCACCTTTTTACATTTATTAGCGTATCTTATATTCCAGTTCAGCTTTATTTTCTGTACTTCTCACCATGCTATGATTCTATTACTCACATGCTCTACCTATTTTTATACTGTACCATGGTTATGGGACTAAGTTCTGTTTGAAAGAAGGGTTACAACCCCGGTCCTTGTTTGGTTTAAGGATTGTAACTCGACTTTCAAATGGTTCCCAAGTCGCCGATATCTTTATCTTGTATTTCATTATTACTGTCTCTTATAGTATTTCTCAATTCATATGGAACTGCTGTTGGTGTTTGTACTTGCTCGTTTTCCTGACAGAATACGTTAACAAATTTTACAGATAGCTTAGAGATTTCCTGCTAGTCTAGAGGAGCCACATTAGAGGCTGTTTAGTTAGCTATTCTCGGTTGTCTGGAGTTGTATTTACTTGTGGATTACTGTATTTGAGTTTGAGATGTATTTTTGGGTTATGTATCTTAGACACTTAGACTTCTATCTCCTGTATCTCTTTGGATTTTATGTTTTATTTATCCTTATCATGCTCTACCTTAGATGTGATTGAGACTGTATCTGCTTAGCATTATATTGTTAGATGATGTGACCTAGGACAGCGTTCTACCGTCGACACTGCGGCGTAGGCTGGGCGTTGTTACGTTCTAGTACCCTAACAGTGGGTGCGGGTCGTGACACGTTTTTAGTGGTGGCCCATGCAGGTCGAGACTAAAATTGTAGTGGTATTCGAACTAGAGTACCACTACAGCCTGCAGTAGGATTAGGATATATTTTGAAGGTACTCAATCACAGTTAGGACCCTTGATAGATTCCCGGGACGACCCTTGAGAATCTTATTTAACTTCGATTTGAAAACTCTTTTTCCTTGATTGATTTATCTTTACTTTCTGCTATTGAATTTAATTTTCATGGATTATTATTGAATTCGAGTTTGTATTTATTGATTTTGAAGGATGATTATTGAATTTTAAATTTTGATGATAGCTGTTGCATCCGAGTTTGTATTTCATGGATTTTTTTTATTTTTGGATTTTGATGTTCGTTGATAAATTTGAATTGATTTTTGAGTATTCATTGTTGATTTAAATTAATTTTGTCAAGATGAAATCATATGGGCTAGGTCATCTAAGTTATGGAGTCTAGTCTTCTACAGTCATATTAGCCAGCATGGTGAGGACATATAGTTTGACTTGGATATATCTCTCGGGTGTGGGAATTTAAGGTTTTTGCAGCCAAGCTAGCGGCATCGCAAAAATATTAAATACCATGATTTTAGAGGTATGTGCCTAAGTCGAGGACTCTGTGATTATCGTAGCCTTGCTTACTAGTATGACGAGGATTTAGTGTACCATAATTTTGGACAGACGCATATGATTATCAGATTGTACCTTAAATGTTTTCGAAACATGTTTTCTCTACTTTTGTTTCTGTCCTTCAAAAAAAATTTTAAATTTTTTTTTATTGATTGTTTTGTTTTGTTTGCTTCTCATTATTTAACTTAAGAGTAGGTTTGCCTGTTTTTATAAACCTTTGCGTAACTTCTTGCTATGAGTTTCTTCTTAATACAATGAATCGATAATTTTGCTAGACTTTATCTTGGATTTGATAATTTAGCTCTGGATTTCAAAATGGTTCTTCTTTAAATAGATAAGCAAAACAGATTTTATCATTATTTCTTTCTTGCTATTATTCTTGTATTATAATAATAATAAAACTGTCTTGATTACATCAATCGCCTACTTTGCAATCTTGGTAAAATTCTAAATGTTGCTCTTGATATAGAATTTGGTTTTTATATTGGGTCATGTGAATATAGATATAGTGACAGAAACACTTTGCCTGACACGTATGCATGCTACACTTGATTTCCCACCTGTCTAAATACACATTAATATGTTATTGATGTTTAAATTGTCAAACCTCAATATTTCTGGTTTTTGCTTTTCCAGTTTAAATTTGTAATTTAAATATAAATTTCATGTTATTATTTTTGTCTACATAACTGCACATGTATGATATCTACAGGGTTTTAATTTTGGAAGAATTGGTGAAGTTATGTTAAATTTGTCAATCTGAGACTGTGTGCATATTAACCCTTAATACGGATTTTTGGAACCCAATTTCTCATATACAATTTCATATGTATTCACGTACACACACGCCTACTATCTAACCATATGGAAATGTCCCTATACACATAATGCTAGTTTTTCCCTCTCTAACGCTCTGTATATATTGTGATTGGATTTTCATGCAATTGACTTTTATTCCTTAACTAGTGATTTTGATTTTTCCTTGAATAGTACCCTTTTTCAGATAATTGGTAGTTACCTTCATTTTATTTTTTTGATCAGTACCAGTTTTCATATAGGATGGTAGACTGCCTTACAGTTTTGATGGCTTGTTGTCTCTGTAACTTTTTGTTTAGCACCCTGGATTGCTTGTGTCTTTTGATACCCTATGACCATTTTGGTTTAGCATGACTAGTATACCTAGATGAGACTTTCTCTACCACCGTATGCCATGACCCTGTATGCCGTTCTTTTTTGATGGTATGATTTGTTTAAGTTCTGGGACTTTGATTGTGGGGGTTTGACCTAGAGGGAGTATGGACAATTTAATTTCGAGGACAAAATTTTTATAAGGTGGGTAGGATGTGAGCACCCTGAATTTCGGGTTAATTTTTTTTTTTATTTTATTTTCTGATTGATTGGTTGATAAATAATTATTTCTGTTATTTTTACTTAAGTGTACTTTTCTGTGCCATTGATATTTGGAGTGTCAGGGATGTTCAACTCTGGAAATCTTCTTCATGAGTTTTGGAGTTGACAGGATTACCTTCATGATGGTATATAGTGTCCCATCCAAACTTGTTCCCTTGTGCTCTTTTTGCTTCGCTGAACTTCGGGTCGAATTAGACCATTGATTATTATTTATTTTTTCCACTCTTTTTCTTGATCATTTTCAGCACGTTACCATGACTTTTAAATTGGGAGCGCAAGACCAGTCAGTTTCTTGAAACCAACTCATCATGTATGATCTACTCAAGACGCTCTTCACCTTTGACCTTCGTATCCCACTCAGACATGTCATTTTGTGCTCCATTTGCTACGCACAACTTTCCTGACACGTGACCCAATTTTATTTCACTCCACGACGTCACATTCATTTTCCAACTTGATTTGTGGGTCCCCTATCGACCAAAACCTGTCAGCCCCAACTATGGACATGGCCCACTTTGAGCCTACTATCCGTCCGCCACTTGTGTCCCATTTATTGGAATCCCCATGTGCTACTTATTTGCCCATAATCATCAACACCTATTTTTAATTAATTATTGCATAATGTCCGGTTTTGGATCCAATCCGGCTCCATTGAACCCAACTCCAGCTTCATTTTTCCTTTCTCATGACGCCCTCATATTTATTGCCCAAAAATATCTAGTACTCATTTTGCCTATTTTTCTATATTTAATAGAAATTCCTATTTATTTAAATTCCTATTGGAATTACCCATTTTCCCAATATTCCATCATTGCCATTGATTTTCCCTAACTAAATCTCATCCATTAATTTCCCCCATGAAACTTTCCCAACCCCATGCATTGGCCGGCCTTAACAATTTTGGAGAGAATCTTTTTCTCTCTCTCCCTCTTACTCATTTATTATCAACATTATCTCTCTTTCTCTCTCTCACTTATTCTCTCCTACACAAAACCGACAGCAGCAACTACAAACGCCATCACCCCCACTCCCATGGCCAAACCCGATCCCTCCTCGCCGTGCTCCGGCCACCCTGGCCGAGCCCGTACCTCTATCTCCTTCTCCTTCTCCTTATCTCGTCCATCCATCACCCCCATCAACCGCACCACCACCTCCATCACCGTGCACCGGCCGAGCCACCACCGGCGTCGCCATCGTGCCCCATGCCCACCTCCATCGCACGCCATCGCCGCCGCCCCGCACGGGCAAAGCACAGCGCGACAGCAGCACAGCGACCAGCCGCACCGGCGCGCACGCGCACGCGCGCGGGGGCCGCTGTCGTGCACCGCCGTACCGCCGCACGGGCTGTCGTGGTCGCTGTCGACTACCCCCGTGGGTGCGCCCCACCCTGGCCTGTCCTTCCATGGCGGCCAACGTCCTCCGGGACGCGCCGTCGAGGCGATTCGTGCGTTTTGCACGACGTCCCGTCGTGACGAGCTCGGGAACGGGACTGAAATCGCCTTCCGTCGCAGTAACTTCGCACATGTTTTTCCGGAAATTCGACTGTTGGATCGACGATTTCTTTGCTCCGTCACAATCTAGGTATATCCACCTTCATCCCTGTCAATTTTCGTCCGTTAATTTTATCGTTTGATACATCAAAACCGGCCACCAAGTTGACCGTTTAAATTGTATTAAATTTGGTCAGTTTCGCGGGGCCAACTTCGTCAGCTTGTATCTCCTCCACCACAGCTCCGTTTGGCGTGCTACTAGTTTCAGTGCGAAGCTGGTATAACCCTCTTGCTACCCCTCCAGTTTCATTTCATTGTGAGCTTGTTTGATTGGTTGAATTCGACACCAAAGTTGGCCATCCGAATTCGTAATTTCTAACTTGTAAAATTCTATTTTTGAACACTGGACTCCAGATTTCATTTCTGACACCAACATTAGACTCGTGGCGTCGTTTTGGCATGTTTTCATATAAAATTTGTTAAATTTGGAGAACGTGTTCCCTGGCACGTTTTTCGGTGCAAAGTGGGTCCCACATTCTGGGTCAACGGGACTTTTTGACGCCGGCTCATCGGAATCCAATTCCGGATATACCGTTGAGTTCGTGTCGTCATTCTGGACTCGTTGACATATAATTTGCTAGGTTTTGGTGGACATTAGATCGGACACGTATTTTGGTGCAAGTTAGATACCAATATCCGGGTCAACGGGTCATTTTGAGATCGGCTCAACGGAATCCAATTCTGGAGATACCGTTGAGTTCGTATCATCATTTTGGACTCGTTGATATGTAGTTTGCTGAGTTTTGAGAACTTTGGCTCCGTCACGCATTTCCGTGCAAACCGGAATTCCAAGTTCTGGTCAACGGACCAAATTGAGATCGGGTAAACGGAATCCAATTCTGGAGATACCATTGGGTTCGTATCGTCATTCTGGTTTTGTTGACATATAATTTGTTATATATTAAAGACTTGTTTTCTTGCACATTTTTCGGTGCAAAACGGCTCCGACACGGACACCGTTTTGACCCGAAATTACCTTTTTGCCCTTGTGTCCAAATTGGACCGATGGATAGGCTATCCTAGCTAATTTGACCATTGTGGACAAGTTGGCGATGTTTATTTCATCGTCCGACAATATTTGTTGATAGTTTCTCTAAGTTTAGCCTTGTTATAATTAATTAATAATTAATTCATATAATGCTCGTATTTCGGGATTAGTACAACGAAACTGAGCTCAGTCAATTCCAGTGATCTCACATCGCTAAAATTGACAAAATAGACACGTGGAACACCATAATAAGATTATCAACCTTACCATTGATATTCTTATCTCGATTTGCGTGTCGTAAGTTTCGACGTACGAATAACGAAGTACACTTTATATTTTCAATAAATAGATTAGATTTGACCCTGTTTGACCAGAGTTGACCTGTTGACCCAAAGTCAACTGTAAGTCAACACTTGACCTAGTTTGACTAGATTATTGACCGAAGTTGACCTAGAGTCGTTTTGACTTAGAAGAACCTAGTATAAGATAGATTGCTTGTAGAGATTTATTTATTACAACTTGAATACCTTGTAACCTGTGTTGCTTTAAATAGGACTCTGTGGCTTCAGTTGGACCCTCTATACTTATCAGCTGCTCAGGTTACCAGGCGAGTACATTCACTGATAGTTTTCATTGTCTTAATATCTACTATATCTGATTCAGTCGTAGTGTTTTACTTGATTCCCGACACGATGGTTCATGGACTAGTATACGTCGGATCCTGTCATGAGATGTTATTCCTGGACTTTCTTGGTATATGGGTATGTGATATTTCTGTGTTTCCTGTACTTGTATAGACATTGATTTGGGAGTGGGCTGGCCCCCTGCTCTTGAACCCCGTGTCATGACGTGCCATGTTCGGATCCGTGATACTATTCGGGGATGGGGAAATTATTAGGGGATATGTGATCAAAGCCTTCCTGTAACTATACATTGCTAGCGTCACCCTCACCTCACGTAGGGTGTTGCAGACACCCCATTACCAGTTATCCAAGTTGGACGGCATGATTCTCCGTTGAGTACACCGCGGATTGCCGGGCCAAGTGGATAACCATCTCTTGCTTCCCTAGCCGATCACATATCGCTCTAATAGTTCAAATCACCTTTTACATTTATTAGCGTATCTTATATTCCAGTTCAGCTTTATTTTCTGTACTTCTCACCATGCTATGATTCTATTACTCACATTCTCTACCTGTTTTTATACTGTACCATGGTTATGGGACTAAGTTCTGTTTGAAAGAAGGGTTACAACCCCGGTCCTTGTTTGGTTTAAGGATTGTAACTCGACTTTCAAATGGTTCCCAAGTCGCCGATATCTTTGTCTTGTATTTCATTATTACTGTCTCTTATAGTATTTCTCAATTCATATGGAACTGATGTTGGTGTTTGTACTTGCTCATTTTTCTGACAGGATACGTTGACAAATTTTACAGATAGCTTGGAGATTTCCTGCTAGTCTAGAGGAGCCACATTAGAGGCTGTTTAGTTAGCTATTCTCGGTTGTCTGGAGTTGTATTTACTTGTGGATTACTGTATTTGACTTTGAGATGTATTTTTGGGTTATGTATCTTAGACACTTAGACTTCTATCTCCTGTATCTCTTTGGATTTTATATTTTATTTATCCTTATCATGCTCTACCTTAGATGTGATTGAGACTGTATCTACTTAGCATTATATTGTTAGATGATGTGACCTAGGACAACGTTCTACCACCGACACTGCGGTGTAGGCTGGGCGTTGTTACGTTCTCGTACCCTAACAGTGGGTGTGGGTCGTGATAGTCTCCGCCCAACATATTGTATCAAGACAATTCATTATCTTTATATGACATCTTTTATTCATTTATTTTTGTGTGGATGAGATTAGTTATGGTTCTACTGCATTTTACAACTTATGTATTCATATGAGTTCTCCATATATTGGAGTATACTTCGTATGTATACAGCTGGCATGTCTACATTTCTAGTCCTACGTATTTTGGGACTGGAGCGTTACAGATCTAATTTCTATTCCAATTCCATTGTACCCACACGAACCCATAAACCAAGTCTAACTATTCAAGGGTCATCGATTCCGATAGTCTTAACATAACTATGGAATCATACTATTCAGTCCGTATGACAAAGTCATAAGCCAGCAATCTATATCCCAACCAACAGTCACCTATACCGACATTATCCAACACGTTTGTAATTTCTCGTTCCCATTCATTTCTCAATCATCAAACTATCTTATGGGCATTCTTAAATCTCGTGCAGCAAGGGTTGAGTAGTTTATTCCATTCAATCCGACAATTTATGTATCACTTAGCCATCCTCTAGGCAACACTAATACTCAGAGTCACTACTCATTATTTTTCTAGTACAATTCAATTCCTCAGCATACCTGGACTTATGCAACGACTATCCTTTGGTGATCAAGATGGATTGACACCTATTACACCTTAGGGTCGAGGCACAGATTTCTAATATTCCTGTGGTTCTCCGACAATATTTCCAAAATTTTTAGCTTAGCAACCAACTTTGTATTAGCCACATTTGATTTGCATCCAAACAATCGAAGCCAACATTCAGCTGTTCTAAGCCACAATATTTCCTGACCAAATCTATTTACCCATAGCATACTAACTGTCTTACTAGTCTGAGTCATTACTCGACTAAACAATTCTAACCAAGCCACCCGTCATAATTTCTAGGATTCTCGCTACCCAACATAGCATCACCGTTAAGGGGCACTCGAGTCATCTAGCAACAATACAAGACTTCCAGCTATGTCTCTACACTACCCAGTACCCACAGATAGTCTCATAGCTATCCTATAGAAAGGGTCAACATACATCTCGTTTTGAGGTGGTAGAGGCAATATACCACTCATAAATGAAGCTATTCCCAAATAATACCCACTCAAATCCATTCCGGACATTCATAATCTATAATGATCACAACACTTAGCCAACATCTCGGGGTCTCAATATCACAAGCCAATATTTTTAGGGTCTCGAAAGCACTAGTCAGCACACATGAGTCAACTCACTAGTTCCGTTGAACTCATCCATCAATTATCCCATTCACAAATCTTTTCCAATATCACTTACAATTCTCAACTTGTTACAGCGTACATAGCCTCTTTTCTATATTCCCACATTCCCAACAGCATTCATAACATAGCATACTATGGCATCGAGTCATTGTTGGGTTATTTGTGTCCCAACCAACAACAATCATTCATTCAGGGGCATCACATTGTATTTAGACTTATTGTATGGAACATCCAGTGAGCAGCCAAGAGGGTCAACGAACTTCCAGACACAAACAACATAGGATGATTACCGAACATTAACAGCATAATCGCAGAAGCAATCTCTGATTTAATCGCGGAAGCAACGTTGAGTGATCGTAGAAGCAACCTTGGTTAATTGTCGATGCAACTTTGATTTAAAATGAATCAAAAAAAGAGACCAAGGACGTAAAGCCGTATTCTGATACCAATTTGTCACGCCCCGATTCGTAGAGTCATTTATTAACATATTTTATCTCTTGGAATCGATCGTCCTCGCTTGGGCGTGATGCCGTACAAGTTTGGTATTTCACTTGTACAAGGCAAAGATGGTACATAAGTGATAATCTTCAAATAAGAACACATCGCAGCGGCAGAAGCAGACTAATTGAAGTTAATGAGGACAATCTTTCTTATTGAATAGAAGTACATCACTTCTTTATAGCAACGGAGATAAAAGGATAACTTGAAGTCACATAGAGATATATAGAACTTTATTCTCTTTATTGATAATCGAAGAAGAGTACAAGACTTATATTGAAATACAATGCTTACAACAAATCCCACTTTACATTGAAAGCCAACTGAACAATGCTATACAGCTTACAATTGATACTTGGATACATTGGATTACCACTCAATATATCGACTTGGCTTACAACTCACTGGTACAACTGATTACAATGTTCCATACATTATGCCCTTTATAAACCGAAGACATCATCTTGTACAAGGAGAGTTTCTGTATGCCCAACAAATCTTTGATGCCGTGGGACCAATCAAGCCAATCTTCGTGTGTAGAACATCCCAAGCACGAGCACCTGCCCACAAAAATGTGGGTCGGCACATCATCTATGTACTGGCGAGCAGAATCCAACCCACTCGCCTAAACCAACACTAACTGGTCAATTTTAGCAAGCATTTAATAGAATAATCTTTCTACTTAGGCCTAGCATCAATTTACAGTTCATGGGCAATAATCATAGTGAAGCATGTAAACATATTCTTAGCAATATTTATGTGGACATATCATTTTAGCATTCTTGGTGTTATCATGCAAAGGCATCATTGAGGCATCGTTAACATTAACATCTTAAACATGTTATGACAATTCTCACTTCAAGCATCACTTAGCATGTATGTTATGTTTGAGCAATGTTCATATCAAGGCATCTTTCTAGCGTACTGAATTTAACATGTTAAGTAGGTTCTCATATTGAAAGACTACGTGTAGCATCATTTACTTGGCATGTTAAGCACGCAAGTTAAACCAACACATATATTGAGTATATCACATTTAAGTGATTTCTTAATGATAGCCAACTTCCTTGTACCTGCATAAAAATACAGGATAATATGATATACTTACTCTGTCTGCACAAAACATTCGTTAGCATGCATCCTGACTACATGGTCGTTGGTGAAACTGCACCACAAAAGGACTTTCCAACGGGTATTACGACGCACCATTCCAGGGTAGGTTGTAAGCCTAGCCGAATGTCCCGTACTACCTCGTGCCACCATAGAACGACCAATGTTTCCTCCCGGGTCGAATCGGTCCCGGTACCCCAGGTACCGTTCGAGGAAACTTACTCAGACTTGTACAACTACGTCCATGACCATGCGAATGCGTGTCGACTCGATAACACAAATGCATGGTAAAGTAACTGAAAGTAAGCAAAGCCAACAGTTCAACATCTCATCTCAATCCGAGTCGTGTTCAACGACTAATTATTTCCATCATTCTACTTGGTGATCTCCATGATCCCAAGCCTCATCATTCCTCATTCCTTGATTCGTTGCACATTTCTTATAGCATTCCTCTCAATGAGGAATCAATAACATCTCATTTATTTCATTGGTACAATTATTATTCATTTCATTGCTTATACAAAAACATGCATCATCTCATTTCTTTACAACAGTTATACAGAGAGTACATGATTCAAGAGTCTCATTCAATTCATTGTGTTAATAGCATAGCTAGTTCTTTTCTCATGCATGTCTCATTCACGTAGCATCTCAATTATTCAAGTGATTCATTTATTTCATCAAGATTAAGCATAAGGGACATTATCAATTCATTCTCAGGCATCAAGTTACATTAGCAGTTCGAGTGTGATTCAATCAGCAGTTCAATATTCATGTCTTATTCATTTCAATAATTCTCAGCATAGGCATCTCTATTATTCAGCAGCTAAAACATGGAACATTTAGGGACAATTTATAGCATCACGTTATTCCATTTATTATGCATGCAGGAATAAGGAGGAAGGAGGGCAGTTCTACTTGCTTACACAAAAGGGTCTTCTTATTCTGGTTGCACACATTCCTCCTAAGCGTAGCTCTGCCAGCGAGCCACGTTTCAACACTTAGTCCATCTAGCCAACTAAGAGAGACTGTATTAGTCTCAACTCTCTTGATCTCCAACACAAGTCACGGTCCAACATTCTGATCCGATCCAACAAGCCAACCAAATGCCTTACGCAGAGCAGGGCATTTCACTTCCAACCCTAATTTCTTGGATCTAAGGCTTTAAGAAGGCGTTCTCTACCTTTTTTGATCTCGATTAAGGTATATCTCTCATTTTTATTTCTCAAATTTTATGGCTCATAGAATTTTTAAGAGGAAAAAAGTAGAGACACTGCCTCATCTTCCACATCGAAGTATCAGGAAATTTTCCCAGATAAAACGATAAACTTTATAGTTTTCTCAGAATATGCTATCACTTTTGAAACCCTAGGACTTCAAGAATTTCTGGATATTTTAAATTCAATTTATTATAATGCAGTCCGCATGTTTTATTGCAACATGCAAGAAGTATACGGCTATATTCATTCATCTTTTAATGGTAAGGAATTTGAATTCAACTTAGTCCACTTGAGCGAATATTTCTTAATGCCAGGCATTGGTGATGCTCTCGTCGATATTATAAAGGTTCAATTTCTTGCCGATATGACCCTTGAGTCCTTCAAGGTTGCATTGTGTCATCCTGATCTGGTTCCTCGAAAATGGTTGTTCGTATGTCACCTTAACCAATAATTCTATGAGCTACACCATGTTATCATATCATCTCTGCTACCTAAAATGGTATCGAGATCATGCTCTTAGAGTTACCTGCTATGTATCATATCCACTTTGAGAATACCTTTTCTTTTTCCAAGATTATGATATCCTTTATGACCAGCTGTCGGAGGGCAGGTCGTAACCTCCTCTATCCTATGCATTTGGCGGTCATCTTCCAAAAATTTGACATCAATTTAGAGGTTTGTCCTATCTCTGAAACACATCCAGAGCTCCTTAGGTCTAAAAAGTTCTTTCACCCTCCTGGTGATGCTGCACCTCCACCTCCACCAGCTCCAGTCGCACCCCAGGATACGCTCCAGCCCCTGCAGCTCTGGGTCATATATTGACGAGCTCTATCAGCGGTTCGACGCTTTTGTCGCTCTCCACGGATAGCAGCTTCAAGCCGATTTGACTCGCTTTGGTGATGCTGAGTTTTGCCACATTTCTCAGGCTCAGGTGTTGAGAAATGCTATGGCTGACATCCAGTGTATGATGGTTCACCATTTTACTGCTCCGGCGACCATCATCCGTCATCCTGATTTTGATGGACCGAGACTTGATGAAGCTCCGTCGTATGCTTACTTCGACCCCATGATCACGTATTTTGATCCGACCGAGACTTGGTGATGCTCCATCGTATGCTGATAGCTGATTAGATGTTTTGATCTATTGTGTTTTATGGATCTATCTGTCTGGTTGATGATGATGTAGTGACACTGCTTATCTTTTTATGCTTTTTGGACTTGATTATCTGCAGTGATTTTCTTGTATAATACTTGAGCTTTTGACTTATTATATCACATATTTTGGTACCTCTATATTTTTATTTGTTGATGTTCGATTCACAAATTATGGGGAAGCCGTATTTTGAGTACATGATAAAGGGGGAGAAGTGCATATAACAAAATTAAATTTTCAAAGCTTCTTCAGACAACTCAGGTATAAATTTCAAAGTTCAATATTATACGTTTTATTTTGGTATAGACTTAAAGTTTGTTAATTATCAAAATAGGGGAGTTTGTTGGCCCATTGGTCATGATCACACCTAATTTTGATAATCAACGTCAACTTTGGTCAGTACGTAAAATATACATACTGTTGAAGGTTTACAGATTTTAAGACTGCACCTACTACTACTACAAGCTACAAAAGTCTTGTCGTCATCAAGAACCAAGCGCAATGGAATCAAGATCAAGTTTTACATATTTATTATGTATTTTTTCTTTTATTGAGTCTAGGAAAAATATCTAAGGTTGATCAGGATCGGTACTGGCTAACCTATTTCTCAGTCCACAAATCATAGCATACCTATCCACAAATACATATCCAAAAGTCCATATTCCAAATAAACCCAAAACCTATTAATTTGGCCCAATACTGGTCTGACACAACTCAGACATAACTCGACCAGAACTTGACCCGATTTCGGTTAGGTTAGTTTGAACAGAATTTTGAATTCCCTCCAAATCTGCATCCAGCATTCGAATTCGAGATTTCTGCATCCGAACTCTATCCGAATTCGGTCTACAAAAACACTATAAATAGAGAAGAACTTTCACATTTCCAAATCACTCATTTCTTTTCTTTTCTATTCATTTATAAGTGTTTTCTACGAGCTATACTTTTAAATCAAGCCTATACTAGTCTTAGCCAAGCCAGTATAGTTTCTGTTTAATCTAGAGTTTGGTGTTGATTGCTCTCTTCACTTTGTCTCTTTACGAGGGAGCTATGCTATATTTTGCAGAGTGACAAAGGGGGAGAATAATAGATATTTGATGTGATATTGTATATGATGTGATATTATGAATTGTGCTTGGATAAGAACTTTATTTCAGGACAAAAATATCTATTTGTGGGGGAGCCGACATATCTATTTGCGGAGGAGCAACTCTATACGTACAAAATATTTTACTCCTCTCAACATGTGTCTAGGTATGAATATTGCGACATACAAATATCATTTTTTCAATTATCAAAATGGAAGAGATTGTTGACCCAAACTGGACCACAGTCAACCTAATTTAGGAAATTAACAAAATGATATCTGATATGATCTAATACGACACATCAGGTTCAACACAGAACTGTAGAAGCATGAAAAATACAAGATTATGTATCCCACATGAAGAAGACAAAAGAAGCTATGCGCCCACATAACCAAAAGAAGTCTATATGCCCACACGGTCGAAGAGAGGCTATACGCCCACATGATCGAAGAGGAGCTATGCGCCTACGTTGTTTTCGTGCAAATCAAACATGTACCCAAGTGTGGGCGCATAAACTTACTCCCACACTATGCGCCCAATGCAGCAGATCCCTACGACTCAGTCGAACTCCACGATCAATCGTGCACCGAAGCATGCGGCCACGTCAGTATCCATGAGCAATCGTACACCGAAGCATGCGGCCATGTCAACTCCATGTCAAACCCACGATCTATCCACGATCATCCAGTGTCCATGCGCCTATACCCTCTGCGCCCAAAGGGGTGTTATGCACCCACAGTGAAATCAGTATATTTTCTACCTGTAGGCGCATAACAGTCGTTTCAGTACCAAACGACTACAAATAGAGGGCGTCCCCCTCTACAAAGACAGACAGAACTGAGAGCATTTCAAGAGCCAAATTGCTGCCCTTCTTGCCAGTGAGCCGAGAGTTAGCAATTTTCTTAGATTTTCTCCCACTTTTGTAATCGGAGTGTCAACGGAGTAAAGGAGCAACTGCCGCTCGATCTCTATCGTCCCATTCTCTATAAAAATTTTTGTACTCGGCGATCATCAGCGCAGGATCTCTCAGGCGTACTCAATTTGTGGTGCCTTGCGCGAATAAAAAAGATAACGTTTCTTTTTCTTTTTTATGTGTCCACAAAAATAGCGACTCTGCTGGGGACTACCTTTTTCCTCTGACGAGAAGGTGGTAACGTAATTCGATACCGATAAAGTGGGGAGCACTCAGAAGATGTTGATCATGAAGTTCGATCAGCAGGCGTACGAAGATATGCTCTCGAGGGACAGCTCTACTCCCTCAAAATCAGTGAAGCCAAACAAGTCTCGCAAGACTTGGCTTCCAAAGGCTCGTAGTGCATATCCTTCCAGTGTCGTAGAAGATATGCAACCGAAGAACTCTGTCACATGGGCTCATAGGCCTTCCATGTGGGCGCATAGCTCTGCCACAGAGACTCCTGACATGAAGAAGGCGTATACCGTTCCGGGCTCTACTAGCCCAGCGATTTCCCTCTTATGCAACCAACAACAGAGTGTTCAACACTTGAAACTTGGCAAAAGAAAATACTACGATGCCAAGAATCAAAGTGTTTGACGCTCTGGACAAATTCAGCGAGGCTCACAAATGAAAAAGGCAAAACCGGGAGAAAACATCAGTGTTTCCAAAGCATGCGCCCAGAGTCATGCGCCCAAGGCAGTATGTAGGCGCATAACTCTAGCCAGAGGACTTTTGTCTTCGTTAGGCTATGCGCCCAGGGCCATGCGCCCATGGCTATGCACCTAGGCTCTGATGACTCATTCTATACGCCCACATCCAGGAGGAACAGGCATGCTGTCAGGACTTCAGGGAAGCATGCGCTGGGTCTATGCGCCTACAACAAAAAGACAGACCCACCACGTATAGCACGGGGCTGTCTTCAAGGTCATTATGGAACTTAGGTGTGGGGGTTGCCCCTGCACGTAAACTAAGTCTGGATGCGCCAACTCCTCTTATAAACCCATATGCAAAGCTCGGCGATATATGTGACATGGGTTTTAAGGTAAAACTCCCTTCTGCTGATTTATGCGACATGATAAATCATAAGCGTAAAGCAAGAGAGAATACTGTAATTCAAGGCGTACATCCGTGCACCAGTATTGTCATCAACTGTTGCTACTCCAAAGCAACAAAAGTACCTCAGAGGCAGTCCGTGTTTCGATGACTATATCGCTCTGATGATGAAAAGTCGCTATGTATTTCATCCAACATGGCTTCATGGTGTCCTCTTTACGGGAGCCCCAATCAAAGAAGGTGGACCACTAACCCAACTTTTTCTTTTAGTTCTGCGAACAGAAGAAGAAGAAGTCTGCCAACAAATATCCAGCGACCTGTTACATCTGAAGGAGTCTATATGGGTACTCGGTCAAGGACGAGATTTCGTATAGATGATGAGGACTCCCAAGCTGGGGGTGATGGTCCTTCAGCTGGGGATAGTATTCCTTCAGAATCTAAAGCAGATGACCTTCACACCGGGGGTAGCCTTCCAGATGACGATGATATCTTCGAGTCTGACGGTGACTATCTATCTCCTTGTCTAAAGACGAGGGTCTTTTTAACTCAGAGACAGACAATATCAGCACCAGTTGTACTGTCTCCTTTATTCATCCTCGTATGTTATCTACGTACATGGCGGATGGAGACAGACCCGAAGAAGCCAGTGATCAGACCAACAAGCGGTTGGAGAGTCTTAAAACAACATTTTCTAAGATCACTGATATTCTTACCAGTATCATGGTAGTCCAAACTGCTGGGGCTGTTCCTCCACCTCAACCGAACGTCTTAGCACATGTTAGTCCGGCTTATAATAACAACCCTCCTTCACTACAAAAGGAGTATCATTCCGTTGCTCCTCCTCCAAATCTCATAAATACTGGGGGTAGTCCTTCGCCAACGACGTATGACAACCGTACAACAGCCGTTTCTCAACATCTGCTCAATCAGTAGGATGTAATTGATTTTCTTGTTGCCTGTCTCGATACCATCTCACACAAAGACGAGCTTCAAAAAGTGGGGATATCTCAACCCTATCCTCCTGAATGGGAGAATGCTACTTGCCCTCCTAACTACTAGCTACTGACGCTAAATTCATTTAACGGGATGACTTCTCCTCGCCAACACATGACATACTTCAACACGCAGACACTACACTTACCAAGGGACGCTCCGTTCTTGTCAAAGCTATTTATTAGCACCTTGCAGGGGGTAGCTTTTGAATGGTTCTGCAGTCTTCCTGACGGTTGTATTAATTCCTTTAAAGACTTGAAGAGGTTATTCCTTAACAGGTTTTAGGAGAGTGCCATGCATGCTAGTATGTCAACCCTCATCGAGACCAAGCAAAGGAGGATTGAGTCTGTTATTGCTTTCATCGAGCGCTTCAGGCGATTAGCATTGAAGATGCCCTTCAGTATACCAGACTCAGAACTTATGGATACTTATCGACATAACTTCCTTCCTATAGTGAAGTTTTGTATGGGTGTACATAAGTATGATACATGGCCTGCTTTCATCGAGGCTGCTGATGCTGCTGAAAATGACGTCCCTAATCTGGAATTACTGGGGTTGAAGACACCCAAATCTGAAGACAAAAGCAAGCACTCCCAAACTATCCTTGTTCGTGGGGGTAAAGGAAAAGAAGACTTGAAGGTAGACACTTCCAAGGGAGCTTCCAATTCTCAGGGCGCTCCTGACAAACCCAAGGAGACTTTCTCCTTTGACGAAGATGATGTTATTACCATTTTTCACACATTGATGAAGGGTAATAAACTGACATTGCCTCCATCACGACGTCCTGCAGAGGTAAACCAACTCAACGATCCCAAGTACTGTCTTTATCATCAGTACGTGCACCACTCTACCAAGGATTGTATCGTCTTGAAGAAGAAGATACAACAGCTTATCGACAGCCAAGTGATCAACCTCGAAGCTAAAGACAAGGCCGTATCTTCTTGTTGGCCCATTTAGTCATATGGTCAAACCTGATTTTAATAATTGATTAAACTCTGTCTGGATATACAAAGCTAGTCGGGACATCTCGGACTCTTGAACATGATCAAGAATGGCTATCCAATGAATTCAAGACCGAAGATCTGTTTGCCTACTCGAGTCTGTAATTCCTTATGCAATATATTTTTATTTTATTTGAGTCTAGGAATATGTTGTACACCGAGTCGTACTGGCAAATAGGCTACCCTTAAATGAGTTCAAAATGTTTTTAAAATGTCCTCTCAAAAAGGTTTACAAAAAGGTTTTCAAAAATTACTTAAAACCCTAACTAAACCCTGACTAAACCCTGACAGAACTCGGACCAAGTTCAGCCAGAGTTCGATTGGTGGCCATTGTGAATTTGAATCCTTGGAACTTGGTCCTCCTGCAGTTGCGGATTTGACCGAGATTTGCTCATAGAGTTCTGCCCGAATTCTGCCCAAATTCTGTCAGAAGTCTGCCTTTGAAATTCCTACAAATAGAGAAGGATTTCGATCATTTCAACTCACTCATTCACTTTCAATCTTCTCTCTATCTAAAGCTTTCAGTCTTTCAAAGAGTTTTCTAGAGCTTTAATTTCAGATCCCAAGCCAATTACAATCCTCTAGTCGATTTGCCAGTACGGTACGGTCTAGAAGTTTCTGAGAGATTGTAATCAGAAGGCTTGATTGAAGAATACCTCTTCACATTTGAAGTTGGACGAGTTCTTCGTATCAAAGCTCGCGTTGTAGAAGTTGCAAGGACTTCGTGAGAAAACTTGCAGTTTTTTCAATAGTGGATTCAACTGGTAGCAAGATTTCTACCGACTGGATTAGTCCTCAACAGAGGGAAACCAGTATACATCGTTGTCTTTACGTTTGCTCTCTTAACTCTGTCTTTACTTTATTTCAGTTGTGATTAATATTCTGTGATTGTGCTGCTAATATTTTTAATTAGCATTATTTCGCTGCCAACTCTATTCACCCCCCCCCCTCTAGAGTATTACGCTTTACTATTTCGTTCCAACAATTGGTATCAGAGCGGGTGTTACAGGTAAAGCAAAGGTAACAGTGCAATTATTTATTCATTTTAATTAACTGTTATATAGATCACATTATAACACATGGCAACTGTGAAATTCACAAGTGAAGGCCAGGCCACAAACAGACCCCCACTGTTTGATGGTATGAACTATACCTATTGGAAAACACGGATGAGTTTCTTCTTGAAATCACTTGGCTTTGACTTATGGTCCATTGTTCTTGATGGCCATCAAAAGCCACCTCGTATAAATGTTGATGGAGTTTTAGATGAAAAACCCCACAGCAGATATACAGAGGAAGAAAAGAGAAGGGCCAGTCTGGACGTACGTGCCATTAATGCTCTTTTTTGTGCTTTAGACAGAACTGAATTTAACAGGGTGTCTATCTGCACAACGGCTAATGAAGTGTGGAAGCTACTTGAAGTCACACATGAAGGCACGACTCAAGTCAAAGAATCTAAAGCCAGCAGACTTACTCAAGAGTACGAGACGTTCAAGATGAAGCCCAACGAAACAGTTACACAAATGTTTGAGAGATTCTTGGATATTGTAAATCCTTTGTCCTCCTTAGGCAAAGATTACAGTAACCATGAAAAGATTCGCAAACTCCTGCGAGCTTTCACCAAGAACTGGATTCCGAAGGCTACTGCAATCATTGAAGGGAACGATCTCACAACTATGTCCCTCGAAGTACTCATGGGTAAGCTACTCACTCATGAACTAGAGCTAAAAGATTTTGAAGAGCCTGCACTAAAGGAGAAGACGATCGCTCTCAAAGCTCAGCACAGAAAAGCTGTTGAAGGTGATTCAGACAGCAGTGGATCTGACGCTGAAGATCAAGCACTCCTAGCAAGAAAGTTCAAAAGATTCATGAGACATGAGAAGAGAGTCAAAGAGAACAACAACAACAACTGGTATCAAGAAGATGCTGTCTGCTATAGTTGCAAGAAGAAGGGACACATGAAGAAGGATTGTGCCACAAACTCATCATCAAGCAAGAAGAGCAACATGTATGAAAAAGGGAACCTGAAGAGATCTACCTCACGGAAGTATGCCAACACCAGCATATGGCATGAAAGTGAAGCCAGCGACTCAGAATATGAACAATCAGAAGACGCTGCAAACATATGCTTTATGGCATCCGATCAGGTCCCTACTGAACCTATAGTTGATACTTATGATGACTTCATCTTTGAGCAATTAGGAGATGCCTTCAGTGACCTGATGACTGATTACAGAAAACTGCGTAGTAAGTATCAGACCTCTAAGAAGGTACTCAAAGAGTACAAAGGTGAAATAGGTAGACTTACCGACCTACTAGCTGAGGTTAGAAATAATGTTAGTGAGTCTGGTGAGCTTTCTTCAACAAAGCTCTTATTACACGAGACAACCAAGTCATCTGAAGAGAAAGACAAAATTATTGACCAACTCAAGGAAGAACTTTCTATAGAGAAGAAAAGTCTTCGATGTACACAAATCAGAATGGAATCACTCACTTCTGATTATACTAAGTTGTATGACACTTCCAAAAGATTGGAAATTAGGTTAGAAAAACAGCCTGAGCTTGCTGCTTCCTTCCCTAACACGTGTCACTTACCAAAAAATTTGAATATTTCCAAGCCAAACACTGTCAGACCTAACCATATAAAACCTTTACCCCAAAAGGTTAAGCCAAACAAGATTACAGGTATGCTTTCTTCTATACTAGAAAACCTAAACCTACCAACCATGCACACCACTCAGCTTTCAACACTCGACATGCACAATGTCATTATTGTGGCCTTATTGGTCATATTTTATCTGCATGTAGAATGAGAAAGCTTGTTGATTTAAATGTTTATGCTTGGATACCTAAAGCTAACAATTCAGGACCCTACAAGAAATGGGTACCAAAAGTTTCATCTGCAAATTGTTTTGTAGGTGGAACACCCTTCACATGCTAGAAGCAAATGGATCCTCGACAGCGGTTGCTCACGGCATATGACCGGTGACGCTACCCTATTTGTAACACTGTCGAAGAAAAAGAAGGAAGGCTATGTCTCCTTCAGTAATAACTTGAAAGGGTATATTATTGGTATCGGTGATGTCGGTAAGTCTCCCTATCCTGTGATTAAGGATGTATGTTTGGTTACCGAGTTGAAACATAATCTACTCAGCATAAGTCATCTAGCTGATCATGGTTATGGCATCAACTTTGGCAAAGACAAATATACTATAGTTGATAGCTCAACTGGTAGTACTATCTTTGAAGGTATCGGGGAAGACAATATATATGTTTTCTATTTGTTAGAAGAAACTAACATTTCAGGTAGATGCTTAATGGCCAAGAGTGATGAGAGTCATCTGTGGCATATGAGACTCGGTCACGCTAATATGGATATGGCCAAGAGTGATGAGAGTCAACTGCACTAGCTGAACCTCCTAGAGAAGATCCAGGAACCAGCTACCTTCAGAACCTACCGAAAATGTTAAAATTTACAGCTGATCATCCAAAAGATTTGGTAATTGGTGATATTACCAAAGGAGTAAGTACTCGTACATCCAGTAGAGATATTGTTTCTAGTGTTGCATTTATTTCACAGCTAGAACCCAAAACTATTGATGAAGCATGTAGTGATAGTTTTTGGATAGATGCTATGCAAAAGGAATTAAACCAATTTGAACGGAATCAAGTTTGGGAACTTTTTCCCAGGCCTATTGAGCATCCGGTCATTGGCACCCGTTGGGTATTCCGAAATAAACTAAATGAGAATGGTTTAGTGACTCGTAATAAGGCTCGACTCGTAGCTCAAGGATACAATCGAGAAGAAGGAATCGACTACGATGAGACTTATGCCCCAGTTGCGAGATTAGAATCCATTCGCATGTTATGTGCATTTGCATGTTTTCATGATTTCAAACTATTTCAAATGGATGTCAAGAGTGCTTTTTTAAATGGTTTGATAAAAGAAGAAGTTTTTGTAGCACAACCTCCAGGTTTCACGAATTTCAAAAACCCTGATCATGTTTTCAAGTTGAAGAAAGCCTTATACGGTTTAAAACAAGCCCCTCGTGCTTGGTATGATCGTCTAAGCTCTTTTCTACTTGACAACGGTTTTTCAAAATGTAAGGTTGACACTACACTGTTTATTAAGTCTTTTAATGGCAAACTTCTTTTAATTCAAATCTATGTTGATGATATTATATTTGGATCTACTGATGAATCTCTGTGTCAAGAATTTTCTAAGTGTATGCAGAATGAGTTTGAGATGAGCATGATGGGAGAGCTGAAATTCTTTCTCGGATTGCAAATCAAACGAACTGATAATGGGACATTTATAAATTAAGCCAAGTATACAAAAGACCTGCTAAAGAAGTTTGATCTAGACAATGTCAAACCTATTGGCACTCCAATGGCAACTTCAACAAAGCTTGATTCAGATGAACAAGGCAAGCCAGTCGACACACGTAAGTATCGAGGTATGATTGGTAGTTTACTTTATTTAACTGCTAGTCGTCCAGATATAATGTTTAGTGTTTGCATGTGTGCACGTTTTCAAGCTAACCCAAAGGAATCACATCTGTCTGCAGTTAAGCGTATCTTTCGATACCTTAAGGGCACTTCTTCTGTTGGCTTGTGGTATCCCAAAACTAAGTCCTTTGACCTTATTGGTTATTCGGATGCAGATTTTGCTAGATACAAAGTTGATAAAAAAAGTACCAGTGGTACATGTCATTTCTTAGGCAAGGCTTTAGTCTCATGGTTTAGTAAAAAGCAAAATTCTGTAGCCCTATCAACAACAGAGGCTGAGTACATCGCCGCAGGACGTTGTTGTGCTCAGATTTTGTGGATGAAACAAACCCTAGAAGACTATGATTTATTTTACACACATATTCTCATTTTCTGTGATAACACGAGCACTATTAATTTGACTACGAATCCAGTATGTCACTCTCGTACTAAACATATCGAGATTTAACATCACTTTCTTAGAGATCATCATCAAAATGGAGATATAAACCTTGTGTACATAGATACTGAAAATCAACTAGCTGACATCTTCACTAAACCTCTAGCGGAAGATCGTTTCAATTATTTACGTCGAGAATTAGGAATTTTTGACATCAATAATATTAATTAATCTTGTTTTATGATTATATATTATTATACAAAAACTGTTTTAGAGACTAGCCAATAAAGAGTCTGTCTGTCACCACAACTAAGGTTGAAGCGAAGCGGTACTTAAGAGTTCTCCGGTGAACCTCCGCCAGCTGGGATAGTACTCCTACAGCTAATCTGAAACAGTCGCTGTGTAACGACATTTAATCTATAAAATAATATTAATTATGTTAATTGAAGTTGAAATGACTAATCTCTGAATTAAATATTTGAAATGAGACAATGAAAAAGAATGGCAAAAATCAACTATCGAATTCGGCCAGAGCTCTGACCGAATTCGGCCCGAGTTCGGTTGAGGGTGTCAGGTTATGTATACAGAACCCGAGAAGCCCTTCTTCTTCATTGCTTCCAAACTAATCACAACAGCAGCAGCAGCCGCGAAGGAGCCCCGAACCCTAGCTTTTCACCACCCTCATTCTTCCAATCCAAGTGGTGAAATCAATCCAAAATTTGGATTCGTGCGGAGTTCGTCGTTCTCTTCGACATACTTTTATTTTGGGAGGTATAACCCCATCTTTTTCCACTTTTCAATTAGTGCATTTTTAATTCAATTTGCACAAATGGCACCCAAATTCAATCCTTCAAAGAGCAAGAAGACGAACCCTAGTGAGGAAGGGTCATCTTCGTATCCGCATACGGATTCCCTCTTCTCGCCGGTCCAAACGAACGATGGTGCGTTCGACGGGTTTTTCTTTCAAACCCTAGACCAAGCCCTACTGTGGTATGGAGACTTCTCCATGAGATCCATATGCACAGGCGCTCCAGTCAAATGGACTGTATTTCCTGATCATCGTCATTTCTTTGAGGCATTAGGGTTACATATTTTTGTTAAAATCTGCTTCCCTATAGCAACTAATGCAATTAGATTATTTTATTGCAATCTCATATTAAACACTTTTGATGTGAACACTCGTGTTGGAGGTATTGATATCAATTTCAATGATGACCTCTTAGCGGAGATCCTTGGTATCCCTAAAGAAGGTGCACCGCTAGTTGACATCACTGAATTTTATTTCCCCGAAGGCACGACACTCGCCAGTTTCAAAGCGGAACTCTGTGCACCTGATAGAGTACGCTCTGGAAAGTTCAAGGCTAACAACCTAAACTTGTTTAACTATGAATTGCATCGCATCATCTATTCCACTATCCTTCCAAAATCCACTTCAAAGGATGATGTGACTTCTCTTGAGCTGTCCGCCATGTACCACATTCTTAAGGGGATTCCATTTTCTGTCCCTAAGACCATGATTCAGATGATGGGTCGTTGTCGTGCAAGAGATAGAAATCTCTCTTATGCGATGATTCTCCCACGCATCTTTCAGCGCTTCAATATCGATCTGTCGACTTTTACTCAGGACCCTGAGCCCAAGTTTCTTCAGTTATCTCGTCGTAGCATGACTGCTTCAGCTCCACCTCCTGTTCCTCCTACTGCACCTCCTCCACCACCTCATCAGTATGCCATGACATTTGAGGGCATACATCAGCATTTATCTGCTTTGCACATCTCGATGACGAACATGGCCCGCGACCGTGAGTTCCGCGACGTCACCAGTTATTAGGCGCTTGCAAACTCCTTAGCTGATCTTCGTTTCGCCCAGACTGGTCATTCAGCCGGTTCCATCCCTAGAGATCCAGCTTTCTCTGGTTACCGCTGTAAGGATAAGGCTTTTCATGCCTACTTCCAGTCCGATAATGCCTATGATTGGTATCGTCCTGATCGTGCTCCACCTCGTGACTTTGTTGGTGAGTTCTATGCTGGCGCCCCTCCGCATCCTTCTGGCGCTGGTACCTCTGGAGCTGGTCCTTCAGGACATGCTGGTCGCGCTGATGATGATGATGAGGATGATGATGAGGAGATGTGACTATATAATTTTGAGTGATATTTTATTGTACACTTGGAAATGCTCCGACATTCCAAGTTATTATCAGTACTTTTTTATTAGCACTTTCTAGTTTGCTTCAGTACTCTTTTCTTTTCATGGACATGTTTATTATGCCTCAGTTTATGGCATTCAGCACTATGTTTCAGTTTCAGTTTATGATAGCACTATTTCTTATATTGCTTCATTCTTTATAACTGCCTGTGAAATTACATGCCTGTGATGATTTTTTTTTACAAAACATGCCTGTGATACTTCTCTTTTATTTCTGCCTTATTTCTTTTATATATGTTTTCTCACTATTTGTTACTTATGCATTTGATTGTGGGGGAGCTTTATCTTTTGCAATTATTTTGCTAAGTGACAAAGGGGGAGAAAATTAAAGATCTAACATTTTTTTGAGATAATACAGGATATGAACAATTCTACTTTTTGATATTTTGAACAAGCTTAATGTTATATCATTCATAGTTTGTCAATTATCAAAATGGGAGAGATTGTTGGCCCATTTGGTCATATGGTCAAACCTGATTTTAATAATTGATTAAACTCTGTCTGGATATACAAAGCTAGTCGGGACATCTCGGACTCTTGAACATGATCAAGAATGGCTATCCACTGAATTCAAGACCGAAGATCTGTTTGCCTACTCGAGTCTGTAATTCCTTATGCAATATATTTTTATTTTATTTGAGTCTAGGAATATGTTGTACACTGAGTCGTACTGGCAAATAGGCTACCCTTAAATGAGTTCAAAATGTTTTTAAAACGTCCTCTCAAAAAAGTTTATAAAAAGGTTTTCAAAAAGGTTTTCAAAAATCACCAAAAAGCTTTTTAAAACCCTAACTAAACCCTGACTAAACCCTGACAGAACTTGGACCGAGTTCGGCCAGTGTTCGGCCAGAGTTCGGTTGGTGGACGTTGTAATTTTGAATCCTTGGAACTTGGTCCTCCTGCAGTTGCGGATTTGACCGGGATTTGCTCATAGAGTTCTGCCCGAATTCTACCCGATTTCTGTCAGAAGTCTGCCTTTGAAATTTCTATAAATATAGAAGGATTTCGATCATTTCAACTCACTCATTCACTTTCAATCTTCTCTCTATCTAAAGCTTTCAGTCTTTCAAAGAGTTTTCTAGAGCTTTCAATTTCAGATTCCAAGCCAATTACAATCCTCTAGTCGATTTGCCAGTGCGGTACGGTCTAGAAGTTTTTGAGAGATTATAATCAGAAGGCTTGATTGAAGAATACCTCTTCACATTTGAAGTTGGACAAGTTCTTCGTATCAAAGCTCGCGTTGTAGAAATTGCAAGGACTTCGTAAGAAAACTTGCGGTTTTTCCAATAGTGGATTCAACTGGTAGCAAGAGTTCTACCGACTGGATTAGTCCTCAACAGAGGGAAACCAGTATACATCGTTGTCTTTGCGTTTGCTCTCTTAACTCTGTCTTTACTTTATTTCAGTTGTGATTAATATTCTGTGATTGTGCTGCTAACATTTTTAATTAGCATTATTCCGCTGCCAACTCTATTCACCCCCCTCTAGAGTATTACACTTTACTATTTTCTTCCTACACTTCTAACATGATCTCTCTTCAATTTGGTGACTTTTCTCCCACAGAAGTCACAGACGGCGTAGTCCCAATCCCCAAGGCAGTAATAGAAATCGTCAACCTGCCGCCAGCTCGCAACTCAACGTTGGTGCCACTCACGACAGAACATGGTGAGATCATGTGGGTCCATCCAGACCTTGTGTAAGAAATGACGCAGGGGGTGGTGTCTTCCAAAGCAAAAAGGGGCAAAAAATACAAATTATGCCATATGGTGTCTTCTCCCATTTACGAAATTCTATCTGGCGAGACGCGATCTGGGAAGACCAACCTAGGGACTTATGACCCTGCACAAGAAGATATAGTACGTTCTCAAGCTCCTGCTGCCCCCACAAGTTCAGAGGCTGGTCCATCTAAGTCCTCAACTACCGACAAAGCTAAGCAAAAGGAGACGCAATTTGACAAGTCTCTGAAGGCACCAACTCCCGAAGGCATGGATTGGCCTTACAACTTTGACATACTGGCACAGCTGGCCAATATACCTGCCAGGTTGTCTTTGTTCGATCTATTACGACTCTCCAAAGAGACGCAGAAAGCCTTAAGTGAGGCATTACTACATGCCGACTCTTATCTCGCTGAAATTAAAGCCCCCGCTGAAGATGCCGTCTCCTGTCCTCACTGTCATAAGACTATAGAAGTGGTGCCCAACATCACCTTTTCACAAGAGGACATGCTACTAAAAAATAATCGTAATGATAGACCTCTGTACTATACAGGGAATATCAGGGCGATTAAGGTGGATCAGATGCATATCGATCCAGGTTTCTCCCTCAGCATCATTCCTAGAAGTCTACTCCAAATTCTCGGGATCCCTCTGCACAAGCTGTCTGCAACCAATACAACTATTATGGCTTTCAATGCTGGGAGAAGCCACCCGCTGGGCAAGATCCGTCTTAAGTGACAGATTGGTGATCTCCGAACAGAGAATTCATGCTAGGTAATCGACGCCAATGTGTCCTACAACGTCTTGTTAGGACGTCCATGGATACATAAGAACATGATCGTTCCTTCTACCCTCAACTAGTGCTTCAAGTACGTCAATAGCGATGGCATCATAAAGACAGAGTTTGCCAATGTCGATCCTTTTAAGGGTATTGAAGGAGATTCGATACTTTACCAATCTCAGCCCTCTAAGGATGACGGCAACGAAGTTGACGATGAAGCTAAAGTGAGTTCGTCCGCCAGTAATGGTCCCCTGATTATCCGAGTCAAAGGACGTACTACTCCAAAAAATACTCCAAAGCCTCTCACATTCTAGGTCAAAAAGTGAATCATGATAAGGTCAAACCATTGACCATCACTCTCCACAAAACAACTTGGGTGGAATCTGCTGAAGTCCGTCCTTCCAATCCTGAAGAGTTACCTTATGTGGCGAACTTGCTGTGGCTCCTGTTCCAGACAATGATCCCCTCAATGAGTATATCAATACTCAAAATAATGTACCTTCAGTGGATGATGTTATCCCTGAAGAAGAACTTGCATAATTTCTAAGAAAAGGTTTATCTTTGAATTACTTCGATGTCTACCAATCTGTAAACCAGTACATAGATACGATATATGCCCTAGAGCATGGCATAGGACCACATCTCTGCATGTCGGTCATGATGCCTCATCTGCGAGAAAAAGTCTGGCCAGAAGATATCTACTACTTCATCGTTCTAGCTAGAAAGAAGGGTGAAGAATTGATCATCTTCGGTCAAATAATTGGCGAAAGAATGTTTGTTCTGGACTTTACTTCTCCCAATCACAACACTGAAGCTGACTATGATTCTAGAGAAATAAAACTTTACCGATATAGTTGGCAGGCCAAGAATATCATCCAGAACATGGGATATGATATAAAAAGCGACCAGGGGCTAAACTACGGTCAAGTGCAAAGATTGCCAATACGTCACTTTGCTCCTCCCGGCAAACCCGAGAACTATTATCAACAAAACGGTGTTGGTTTGGGTTACGTTACTCCTCTAATAACTCCTGAAGGATCAGACGTCGAAGCGGATCGTTGTTCTCATTCTTCTGATTCCTGCCTCTGGAATTCAGACTCCAGTATTGGAGACATGTTCAAAACAACTTTGTCCGTCAATATGGTGTCAATTGACCAAATTACAGACGATGTCCAATCGATCGTGCTTGAATAATGGGCTCAAAAGATGGATACTAGGTGAGAGTTATATTTCGAACAACGTAAACCACCTACTGAAGATGAAATCGTCCAAGTTAATTTAGGAGATGAATCATCTCTTAAACCAATCTTCATCAGCAAAAGTCTGTCTGGCGAAGAACGACAATCTCTTATACAGCTTATAAGAGAATATATTGACGTCTTTGCATGGAGCTATGAGGACATGCCAGGCTTGGACCCTAAAGTTGCTATGCACCACCTAAATATTTGGTCGAAAGCTAAGCCAGTGAAGCAGCAGCAACGACGGTTCCGACCAGATATCATGGAAGCTATCGAGAGTGAAGTCAATAAGCTTATTTCAAGCGGGTTCATTCGTAAAGAACAAACCCTCAATGGGTCGCTAATATTGTTCCAGTTATAAAAAAGAATGGTAAAGTTCGAGTCTGTATCGATTACCACAATTTGAACTCTACATGCTCGAAAGATAAGTTCCCTTTACCGATCACTGATGTAATGATCGACAATACTTGCGGCTTCGAGCGGATATCCTTCATGGATGGGTTCTCAGCCTACAACCAGATCAAGATGTTCCTCGACGATGAGAAACACACATCTTTTAGAACACCGTTGGGGGTATACTGCTTTACGGTGATGCCTTTTGGATTGAAAAATGCAGGGCGACATACCAGCGAGCTATGAACACTATGTTTGCGATCATTTGCACAAAATAGTAGAATGCTACATAGACGATATCGTAGTTAAAAGTTGTCTCAAGGGCAACCACCTCCAAGATTTGAGAACGGTGTTCGAACTAATACGTGCATACCAACTCAAGAAGAATCCAACCAAGTCTTTTCTGGGAGTCTCCCGCGGCAAGTTTCTTGGTTTTGTTATCACTTCAAAGGGTATACATCTTGACCCGAAGAAAGTGAAAGCTATCCTCGATATGTGTCCCCCAAGAAATCTCAAAGAGCTACGCGGACATCAAGAAAGGCTAGCCTACATCAGACGATTCATTTCAAATCTTTCTGGAAGGTGTCAACCGTTTACTCAGCTCATGAAGAAAGGAGTATCTTTCGTCTGGACTGAACAATGTCAACGCGCATTTGACGACATTAAGAAGTATCTCACAAGCCCCCAATGTTGGTGGCTCTAATAATGGAAAAGCCCTTCTTGTTATATGTTCGCGCTATGGATCATTCCTTTGGTGCCAATTAGCTCAGAAGAATGAAGGCGGCCACAAACATGCAATCTACTACCTCAGCCGCACAATGGTGGGTCCTGAGCATAGATACACACCTATGGAAAAGGAATGTCTTGTACTGGTATTTGCTATCCAGAAGACACACCGCTATGTGTCTGGGCAGACTATCCACATCATATCTAAAGTCAATCCTCTCAGAATACTCATGACTAAACCGGTTTCTCTTAATTCCCATTTAGCTACATGGGCATTGTTGTTGACTTCATACGATATGTTGTTCGTCCCTCAAAAGGCAGTAAAAGGCCAAGTGTTGGCTAATTTCCTAGCAGCTCATCCGGTGCCAGAATCTTCCAAACTCTACAATGAAATCCCAGATGAAGTAGTGGAGTCTAACACCGCAACTAAGGAAATCCCCATTTGGTGAATGTTCTTTGACAGTGCATCAAGAACTGGACCTAAAGGAAATATCATGGCCGGAGTAGGCATCGTGCTTGTGTCACCCGACCATCTGGTTATACTCTGTGCATATTCTCCTGTGGAACCCTGTACTAACAACGTGGCCGAATATAATACCCTACTGATCGGCCTTCAACTGGCAAAACAACTGTGAGTTGACTATCTTGAAGCTTACGACGATTCTAAGCTAATAGTTAGTCAGGTCCGAGGGGATTATAAAGTTTGTCACGAAGATCTCATTCTATATCACAAAGCGACAATCGAATTGGCTTCTACTTTCACTGCATTCTTCATCGAGCACGTGCCTCGATTACAGAATATAGAAGCAGATGCTTTAGCCGGTCATGCTGCTTCCTTGACCGTCCCTACCAATAGTCAACATTCGATCACAGTGTCTGGTCGAGAACTATTTTGTGTGAAAGATGCCTTGCATATTCATCACAGTTACGCAACAGAAATAAACATCGATGTTAAAGACTGGAGATTTTATTTCATAGACTACGCCGTCTACGGAATCCTCCCTGAGGACCCAAAGGAAGCAGTGTCTGTCCAAAGACGATCCCTCAGATTTTACTATGATACAACTACCAAAATGTTGTACCGACGCTCTTACGATGGGCTACTTTTACGATGTTTATCAGACACAGAAGCCAAACATGCACTCAGTGAGGCTCACGATGGAATTTGTGGTGCACATCAACCAGGCCCCAAATTATAAGATCGCCTCAGACAAATGGGTTATTATTGGCCCACGATGATAGCAGATGCTGTTGAATATACAAAAAAGTATAGGGATTGTCAGTTCTACGCCGACTTCATTCATCAACCTTCAGAGTTTCTACACCCGACGGCGGCATCTTGGCCTTTTAAAGCCTAGGGTATGGACGTCATAGGTCCAATCACCCCGCCATCCTCCAGAGGATATCGGTTTATCCTAGCGATAACTGATTACTTCTCCAAATGGATGGAAGCTATACCGCTCACCGAAGTAAAGACGTCAAATGTGATCAATTTCATCAAACATCACATTATATATCGCTTCGGCCTACCTCGCAGGATCATCCATGATAATGGTCCATAATTTATGAGCCATGCATTCTATCGGTTCTATGATAAGAATCAAATTCAGAATGTAGCATCTACTGCTTACAATCTAGCGGCTAATGGATTAGCAGAAGCCTTCAATAAGACTATCATCAAACTTCTCAAGAAGTTCGTGTCTTCAAACAAATACGATTGGAATAAGAAGCTAGCGGATGTCTCTGGGCCTATCATGCAACGGTCCGAATTCCAACAGGCAGTACGCCATTCTCTCTGGTTTATGAGAGTGAAGCAGTTCTTCCCCGAGAAATCCAGATTCCCTCTCTTTGAGTAGCCTTCGCTAGTGAGTTGATTGCCGAAGAAAGTTACCGTATGCGACTACAAGAGCTGGAAGCGCTAGACAAAAAATGCTTATAAGCTCAACAGCGTATTGAGCTATACCAAGCACGCCTTTCCAGAGCCTTTAATAAAAAGGTTAAGGAAAGAATCTTTCAAGTTGGTGATCTGGTCTTAGCAGTGAGAAGACCAATGGTCATGACGTACAAGACAAAAGAAAAATTCCAGCCTAAATGGGAAGGTCCTTTCATTATAGAATCAGTGTATTCTAACGGTGCGTATCGACTAACCAAGCCTGATGGTGACTTGCTCATAATGCCGATCAACGACAAGTTCCAGAAGAAATATTTTGTATAACCTTTATGAACATCGTTCATATATACCCTGTTTCAGTCATGTAAATATAAAGTGCAATGTTTATGTGATTCGAAAAAAAATCATCTAACTATTATCCGTATTTAAAGAATCTTGAATACGCCATGGATAATAGGTCCTTTAAAAAGATTCCCCAGTAGAATTATCTTCATTTTGGACTCTGCCCAAACTTGGTCTGACGAAAACAAGTCACGTCCATATTACCTATGAACTATTTTTCGATAATTATTTCTCTAGTGGGATAATTAAGAAACGTTTTGCCATGTCAATATAACCTCTGAGCAAAGCATTCATCAAAGATAATTACGTCCATATTACCTCTGAATTATCCACTCCTACCTAATGCTATTTATCCTTCCACGTCTATATTACCTCTAATCAGATATAGAACATTCACTGCTATTACGTCTATACTACCTCTATTAGCAGCTTCTTTCAACTTATTATCTATATTCAAGAACCTTGAATATAAAACGGATAATAAGTCCACATCAAATTCTCCAGTAGAATACCTACTAGAAATATCCTTACGACGTCCATATTACCTCTAGTTTTTATATTTCACAAGCTTCATTCATGAATTTTGAAAGCCAAAAGATTCTTTATTAAAAATGTCTATCAAAAGACGGAGAAAAGAAAAAGATATAAGAGTCTTGACGACTAAAACAAACAGTTACAAATAAAAGACTTGAGGGATACACAATCGATTGATGCTATCCCTCAGAGCCTTGGTTTTATCTTAAGATTTGACGGTGGCACGACGACATGCTTCTTCCTGCCGAGCAGCTTCATCCTCGAAAGGAATCAGTTTCATATGCTCCTCTTCCAATTTCACCAGCTGAGCCTTCAATTGGTCTGAAGTTGTGGCAGTCGTAGCAGCCTGAATCACGTAGTCTTTCTGCTCATATACGACTGTTCGTAAGTCAGCCTCAAGCTGAGTAATCTCTTTGTGAAGCTGTGCAATCTGATTATACGTCTTAGTGATCTGGATGGCCAGCTTATTTTTTGCGGCTAGCACAGCCTTTTTCGACATCTTGAACTCGGCCTACCTAAAGAAATAATAAACCAAGAAGTTTCTTTCGGGATCATTACTATCTTCAGTGTCTACTATCCCATGATCTGTCATCAATTGCTCTATCTCAGATTTTGTTTAGCGCTTACAAGTCAAAAAAGAGACTGGGCCGTCTCCTCCTTCTCTGATGAAGATGTAGTTGGTCCAGGCTCTCGTATGGGGAAGGGATCCCTCAGTCATACCCTTCTTGTGACCTGGTGACAAATAAGGAGGTGACAGAGTAATTCTTTGTACACCTCCATCATCTCGGAGTTCTCTCTCTCCAAATCCAGGAGCTTCTCATCACAGGGGACATATTCTTCGTATGGCTCGGTCCCTCAGGGAAGTTTTGATATCGCCTGTATCTCGTGAAGAGCCAGACCCATCTTTCCACCCGGAGTCAAGATGGTACATGTGTGATAGTTGTACAGCTCCACCAATGAGATAAACATAGGCCAGCTAACCTTTACGTCATATTGGGTGGCTCTAACGGCATAAAAAAGGTCGGTAGCTTTTAGGGTGGCCTCGTAAGTCGAGAGCACCCATTTAGTAAGGTCACTCCAGAACGGGACAGAGTATCTCCAACCTTCCATCCGCAGCTTCCCTTCCAGATATGACTCCTTCTTTGACAGCATCAGGTTGAAGAGAGTCTCAGCAGCATAAGGGTGAAGATCAGTTGGGACATCATTTATTATGGCCCCAGGATGCAGCCCCCTCGTGGAGTAGGACGTGGAGCCCTTGACACACTTAAAAGTGTCCTTCTTTCGGTCACCAGAGTTGAATTGGAGTTGAATTGGATCCTGCAAGAAATGACCCCATGCAGTTCAGGGGTCAGGTCCCATTTCATTTGCCTCCGCACAGCTAGATCAGTAAACGCTGACAGAGGGTATTGACTCTTCATCGATGGTAACCATATCCTTTGGTTATTTAACCTGACCACTAGAGGCTCTTCTAGACATATCGTCTCGTCGTCCTCAAATCCCAGGCTGTCACCAAACAAGAAGTATGATCTCTTAAAGCTCCACGCCCCTCCGAGTGTGAACTTCTCATCATTCATCATCTGCTTCAAGAACATTTTGTCCTGCTCAAGCATAGCGATCACCCTCACTGAAGGCTGGTCATGGATGATCTTCACATGAGCATATTTGACCATTGCGGTGACAAGGCTTGAATCCAGAGCATGGCGGGTAGAGCCAAGAGGAATCCTACCAAGAGCCGGGACAACCATGTCGACTACGAAGACAAAAAAAATTGACTTAGAATCTACAGAAAAAAAGAGCTAAGTACTGAGAAATTCTATGCGCCCTGATGTTATGTGCCCAAAGGGGCCTGTGGGCGCATAAGCATAAGTTCTGTGTGGGCGCATAAGCACATGTTCTTTGTGTGCGCATAACACGAAATGTGTCGGCACATGACACAACTGAGTGCATAGGTGCATAACACAATAAAGTGCATGGACGCATGCATCTGTTAGCGCATAAGACTGCTCACAAAAAGAAGTCTTTACTTTGGGCGCATATTAATGGTTATGCGCCCAAGCAGACAAAAGTCCGAGCATCACAAATTAACGCTCGAGACTTTGTTTTTTGAGACATCGCCTCATCCAGGATGGGGTCCTGAACCAGAGAGACGCTGCCAAAGGAGGAGAACTAGCTGCTGTAGACTTCTTGCCCTTCGCAGACTTTTTGGGAGTCGAAACAGCCTTGGAAGACATGATTGCTCGAAAGAGAGTAAAGGAAAAAACTCTTTGAAAATTCTGAGGAAAAATAAAGGCAAGCTTTCTCTCTCTTCATGGCCTATTTATAGGCACGAACGGGGAGTTATGCGCCCACATGGCCTATGCACCCACATATTTTATGCGCCCACACAGATCTATGTGCCTATATAGAGACAGTCTTTTGCAGATTATGCGCCTGCTTTTTGTTGACGCAGACTACGCATAAAACATCAAGAGCAGACCTTTCCAAATTTTGTTCCAAAATGAGTATATCATTTCATAGTTCCAAGGAAGATCTCAACAGCCATATTTTGACAGCCTGGCAGACACCTATGCGCCCAAAGGGGTTATTTCTATCATGCGCCCATGAAGCTGGTAGAGACAGATCTTCCCATGCTTCTTTAAAAGTATTCTGACACTCGTTCGAGTCTCAAAAACTTTAAAGGGGGTCTTGTAGAAGCATGAAAAATACAAGACTATATATCCCACATGAAGAAGATAAAAGAAGCTATGCGCCCACATAACCAAAAGGAGTCTATGAGCCCACACGGTGGAAGAGGGGCTATGCGCCCACATGATCGAAGATGAGCTATGCGCCTACGTTGTTTTCATGTCGATCAAACATGTATAAAGTGTGGGTGCATAAACTTTGTAAAACCCCTAAAATTTTTACTATATTTTTAGTACTGATTTTTTTTTTGTATTTATCCGTTGCATCGTCGTATGGTACGTCGTACGAGAATTTACGTTTTTCGTATTTACTCGTCTAGTATGGACGAGGTACATATATTTTGTTTTTATAAATAATTTTTTATTTTCAGTGACGACTTCAAAATAATATATATATAGTAATTATTTTTTATTAATTAGTCGTGAAAAATATCTATCAAAGTTACCAAAACATATTATTTAATTTATTTTAATAAATGTAATTTAGGAAACTATTTTTATGCAAATCTTCCTTGCATACGAGGTACGTTAATTTAGATTTATATATAATTCCATTTTTGAAATTATTTAATATTAATATTTTATATTCAAAAAGATATTTAAAAATATTTATTTATTTTCGAAATTATTTTTATTTAATTATAAAAAGGTATTTTAGTTTAGTTATTAAACTTTAAACTATGGTTTGATTTATTGGTTTGATTTAAATAGTTGATTTAAGGATGGAGAATTATCATTTGAATTTATTTGGATTTAAACTAGATTGAGATTGGATTTGATTGATTTAAATTATTTTAATTGGTATTATCTATTGGGATTTTAAACTGGGAATTCCCACATCCTATAAATAGGCAGGTACTCCTCCATAAATTCCACACATCCACAAAATTCTACAACCCAAAAATTCGTGCCTCGTGTCCGTGTTCGTGTCCGTGTCCTCTCCCCATTCTTATTCCATATATATACATATACATTGTATACCTTGTGTCGGACACTCCCCGACACATACAACCAAAATAAAATCCTAACCCTACAACCTTTCGATTCCGGCAAAGCTCCCTGCCATCTCTCACGGCCACCATCTTCGTCGTCATCGTCACCCCAACAGTCCAACCCTCTCCTGACAATCACCGCCTTCCCCACACAACCCCGTCGACCACCTTGGCCGACCGCCACCACCCAGTACCATACACCACCCTGTCCACCAAACAACACCACCACCAACGCCACCATTTTTCCCAACTCCCAGCAATCTCCGTCCCCAACTCCACAATAACTGCCGCGGCAAACCCGGCCAGCACTGCAACTGAGCAGCAACATCCATCACCACCCCTACAACTTCCTCCATCGGCGCCCCCACTCGCCAGCACCACTGCACACCCTCCGCCGTCACCACCGTAGCCATCTTCGGCCAATACCATCCGCAGCCACCCCCAAACCAAAATACCATCCAAAGGAAAAAGGAGGAATAAGAAAACCTAACCTCATCACCGCCCCCTTTTTCCTTCCTCCGACACCGCGCGACGAGCCGCCCCCGAAACCCCTTCTCGATCTCCTCTTTCACCCGCACCGCCGGAACTTCCCTTCTCTCCGCCCCGCTCGCTGGACCAACTCCACCCCTTGCCGCCTCTGACCGCCGGCGACGAACCCCGCCGGAGCGACCGACCCTTTCTCTTCGAACCCGCCGCCGAGCAAGGAGCCCCGGCGAACTCCCCCGATCTTTCCGCCGCGACCTCGCCGTCGCCACCGTCCCTCTCCGCTCGCGCCCTCTCTCCCTGGTCTCTCTCCTCCGCCGCCTTCTTTCCTTTCCGCGGCCGGAGTCCCCTTCCCTCCACCGCTCTCGATCGCTCCTCCTCCTCCCTCTCGTCCTCACCTTCTCGCACGCTCTCTCTCCTTGCTTCTTCTTTCGTTTTGTTTTTTTTTTTTTTTGATTGTTCTGGTAAGTCTTCCATAGGAAGACAGAAGCTTACTAAGGTGTTTCTTAAATTTTTTTTAGTTATTATTATTATTATTATTAAAAAAAGTGCTGTAAGTTATAAATTATTATTATTACTATTATTTCTTTGCTATTATTGTTATTATTAGGTTATTTTCTATTGATGTTATTATTATTACTTTTATTTTATTGTTAAATATTTTGCTGATTACAGTAGGTACATATCCATCTCTAATTATTATTTTTATTATTCTCAAATATGGAGTAAGAATATATATATCTAGATGTTTAAATATTTGTAAGAAATATATCATTAAATTATTTTATAGTATTTTATAGGTAAATTTTGACCTACAAATTATTTTGGCAAAATTTGTTTTTGTTGATGTTGTTGTTTGTTTTGAGGTTTTATGAATTTATATAAAATACTCGGAATAAGAAAAACCTAGTTTCCAAAATTACAGAATAATTACTAAGTATTTTTAAATAAGTATTTAACTATCTTCAAGTAACAAAATATAGTTTGCTACCAATTCTATTTTCGACGAACTTAGAGTTTTTTAGCCACAAATGATTTTCTTGACTTTAAGTAGGTTTCAATAATTATTTAGACTCAACTAGTTTTCGATTATTACAAATAGTTTTCTAATTTATATATATTACTTCCTTCGATTATCCTCCTCTCCGTGGCTAACCCTATTATTCCTATTCCTTCGTCCAATTCTAGACTACCTTATATCGAACCTAACCAATTTGACCGTCATGGACCCAATGAAACTGTCCGTGCCACCACCCGAGGTCACCATGAATAGTTGTTGCACCGAAGTCGCAGTTGTGCCACCTTTATTGTACCACACCAGGCAGCTCACCAGGCGTCACAACAGGAAAGTATACCTTGCTAATTAACTGTCAATTATTTATTTACTGCATTATTTACTTTATTTCATATTGTTAGTTCCTTTGTTATAAACTGCGCGTCCAAGTCACACTTGGGTGCAAGCGACTTTATTAGTCGTTATTTTATTTTATGCATGATGACTTAGTGTTAGCAGACTACCTTCTTGTTAGGGGATATCCTTATATCTTCTTGACTATGACACTCACACTACACGGTTTGAGACATGATTGCTAGGGGCACGACTTATTGACTAGCTATCTCTAAAGTCGTGTGACGGTAGATGATCGTAACTGCTATGACTAGGGTTTTAGAGACTCAAGCAGTTACAAAACTGGACGAGCCATGGACATGACTTGAACAGTGTGGGAAATATTAGGGAAGGACAGTTGCTAGTGCGTATGGGAAGCCAAACAGGTAACCCATAGTTTTCGAAAGGAACTATGGCGATATTTTGCAGTTGCCCTCTGACGTTTTGGACGTTACGGACGGATACGGATCACTGGATGCCAGTTACGTACTTATAGCCACAAATCCCACCCATGCGCATGAAAGTTGTCCTCTAAATTGCACATTAGGCGGTTAGAATCTCCTTTGCATATTTATGTCTAGTTTATATATATTTTATTATTATGACAGTTCATATTAGCTTGTTCTTCCTGTATCTTGCTACGTCCGTCTGAGGACCTGGTTTTTCCTCAGGTGTGTGTTTATGTTTTCTGCAGGTATCCTAGCCAAGGCCGTGGTCTTCTTCATTCTTCCGAAGACGATTGCGCTTGGTTCATCTTTCTATTTTTCGATTCATGTACATTTCTTTCATTGTGATAGTTGGTAGTGGACTTTGTCTCCGCCCAACGATTGTATCATAAATATTCGAGTTGATATTTATATTATTATTCCTTTCATTGTGGATGAGATTAGTTTGTCTTGGATTACTATATTTTACAGCTTATGTATTCATACGAGACCTACGTACTTCGTATGAATACAGCTGGCATGCCTACGTTCCTAGTCCTACGTATTTTGGGACTGGGGCGTTACAAACTTACTCCCACACTATGCGTCCAAGGCAGCAGATCCCTACGACTCAGTCAAACTCCACGATCAATCGTCCACCGAAGCATGCTGTCAACTCCACGTCAACCCCATGATCTACCAACGATCATCCAGTGTCCATACGCCTACACCCTATGGTAAGGGTTATAGCTAGTCCTTTTTACCTGAAAGTTGTATCACGAAAATAGAGTACAAGGGGACAGATTTGAGTGGGACATGATATACCTAGATGAAGGTGGACTCGTCTAGATCTTGCATGTGAAATTTGTTGGAAGATAACAGCCGGTCTCGTACTCCGAACATTAATGACACGGCCGGGGACACAAAATGATCTAAATAAAAAGTGGGAGTCCATGGGCTCTGATTATCATCCTAATGGAAGTTGTTCTAATCACTCGGTAATCCTGGTATATCCCAAAAATTTTAGGAGCCTTACAGTCTACCCACCTTAGAAATAAGGCATGGGTTTTGGAATAATGAGGTTAGGAGAATGCTACGGTCCGGATATTGTACCTCGACTCTTGTCAATGAAGAATAAGGCACGGCGTAACGGAATATCGTAGGTATAGGTCAAGTCAAGGATTGTTTACCAATAAATGGAAAACGAGTGTGTACTAAGACACATGGTCAATAAAATAGAATGACCCACTCGTCCACCATCTACAAGAGTTATCGACGGGGTAGCCAACTCTAAGGCACATCCTACGAAAAGATTTCTTCAAACTGAGTCGTGAGTTTCTACTTGGGTGAAGCCTGCCCGACTATTGTCCCAAGAGTTCTAGGGGTATGGGCTTAAGGGTTGCTAGTTAAAGCAAGCTTCAAGCAATAATTAGAGACTCACCACCTTTGGTCTCTAAAGAATAGGTAGTCTCTTAGGTAGGCATTTCGACTAAGGGTAAATCCTTAATCATTCTCAAATTCAGATAGCTCGAAAGCCTCAATATTAGTTTGAGGGTCGATGGGGGAACGAGTAACTCAATCATATGACAGGCCGATGGTAGCTACATTCGTGCCTACCATTATCATAGTCATGGGAATACTCTGTACCATCACGAGCTTCCGTCTTTCCAAAGCAGTGAAAAACAAAAACGAATAAAGAGTTCAATAAAGATATCACTGAATACAATTTCGTGATTCAAAGGCGAATGTATAATTCAAGAGGAATTATCAAGCAGTCGCGGATGAGATCCTAGAGACATCTACATCTCAATCCACGTAGGTTAGTAAGAGAAAGAGCGAACCGAGTGTACTACGGCTGATCAGACCGTAATATATCAATTCTGATTAGACAATATGTTAGTGGGCGTCCCCAATAAACATATGTCTTGAATCAAGCTCGATAAAAGAGTAAGCTTGCAAAACTAGGCTGTGATAGCAACATTGGTCAAAATAGTCAATTTACAAGTGCGCGAGAATTTGAAAGGAGTTACAAGTAGTTTGAGTTTTGTGAGAATCAACCTTACCCGGTGTTCTTGCTTATACAGTCTTCCCACTATCTTCTTATTCATAAGACTTGGTCAACCAATGGGTAATGGACTTCTAAATTCCATATTCCAGGTAAACTTATTAGTGTCAGTCAATTACCTCGTCAAAGATCACAAGGACTACGGATTGCTAGGTCGGAAGACATGCTACCCAACTTACAACTTCCACTAATACTGGCTTTGGATCTTATGGGACGTATATGGCGTTGTCCTACCTTCCACAGTATCCTAGCTTGTAATCACGTCTAAAATCATTTCACCGAGGATTATTCCCACCTGTATACTCTGGCTGTGGTAAAACCTTGGTTTCGTGATTCCGATGTGATATGCTATCTGGTAATCTACCTTATATTTACACAAGGGTGACTACGGTCAAAGAGGACCACTAGCTATATTTCTAGCAATATTCTATCTCTTATATTTTCTTAAACTAATTTCAACTCTAGGGGTCATGCCTCGCCAGTGCGCTGCTGGCTGCAGTGAATCCATAATCTCCATAATTCAAATGAATGGCGACAATGCGCTGCTGTCATGCCATTTATGAGTTAACTAATACTCCTTTAACTATTTCAGCAAAAATTCATAGGCTTCTAGGGATTCAAACAAGGTAACCATAAAGCGTAAATATATGTCCTATTAGTCACAACCCTTGGAATTAAAGATTGAACAAGGAGGAACAATCCGAGGACAAAAGGATTTCAAACATTCTAACTATTCCATGTGTATTCAAGCCTTTGAGGAAAACTTGAATCGAAACTAACTCGAGTTTGTATGGGGATAACATAATCAAAATTATATAAAATAATAATTCTTAGGGAAAAATACGAACTAAATGGGCAATTTGGACTAAGATGTGAGGATGATATCTAAAGAGGCAAGCAGAAGGAATTTGAATAATTCATCTGGGTTAGATCATTAATTCTAGGAAGCTCTGCCTCCCGAGTGAATCATCTATCCACTTTGGATCATATCGCCATACCAAGAGGTAATAGTGTACCTATGAAGATCTGACAACTGTCAAAATCATTAACCCTCATCTACATTGCATGGCCTAGACTACCCATCGGTAAATTTGTATAAAGGGACTCCTAGTCCTAGTCATTCTCTTAAATTAAATTAATTCGTGAATGAGCATTTCCTAGTCGCAGGCTCGCAATAGTACAACTAACTTAAGTACTATCACGAGTTCGCGTGATTTGC